>CM070902.1:153863618-154463618 GCA_036417435.1 Inia geoffrensis
TTGCAATAACCTGTAAGGGGAAATAATCTGAAAAACAATAGATATTTTTATTGACATCATCTATCAATGGCAGTTAAAATGTAACCAAAGGGAAGCCTATGGTGAGTGCTTCTGACCCTGAAGACTTCAATCATCTAAAGTTCGAACTCTGCCTACCTCCCAAGGCCCTTAATGAACATATGTGTAGCCGTAGCTTAAAAAATTCCCCAGTTTGTGGTTCGGGGAGACACTGATTTGGAAAAAGCCCTGGTGTTCTCCTTACATGAATGGGACCTTTCCTACTGCTAAAACATGCCTGTCACAACCAGAGGATGGTACACCATCTGAACGGGAAGAGTTTGGAAAAAGCATCTCATCTCCTCATCTCCTGGTGCTCGGGTTCACCCCTCCAGCGTCTTTACTAACAATCTTCCCACTTGGGGATGTCAGCACTGTCAACATCCTGTTGCATACAGTTTGGAACTTGTCAAGAGGATGAAGCGGAAGGATGAGGAACAATGAGAGACAAGTCCTAGGTGTTCGGACAGGCACATGTCACTGTAATTCCCAATCAGGAAGACGAATTGACCAAAGGCTAGGATTGCCCATGGAAACAGAATAGGGCTTGAGGAAATCCCGCTGCTTTGTGGCCAGTTCCCATAAACACAAGTTGAAAAATGGAACTCAGGGACACTAAAATTCATGAAACTGCAGAGTTGAAAATATCTGTCACTGAAAAATGTCTTGAGGAAAGTCACAGAAAAGGACTTGTAAGCAAGGAAGAATGGCAGGAAAGGGATTTGTAGAGGTAGAAAAGACTCGCCATTAAGCACAAGAAAAGGGGCTGAACATTGCCAACATTGCAGTTGACCAAAAAGGGTGTATGTGTTTTTTTCTGAATATATTCAAGAAAAGGGCATAAACCCTTTTTTTGCCAACCAAACAGGTGGGCACTGGAAATCAATACTACAAAATATATCACTTCGCATCAGTCAGAAGAATCGTCCTCATAAAGTGTAAACACCAGAAATGCAGGACAGGGTGAGGAGAAAAGGGAGCCCTGTGAGGCTTATAGTGAAAATGTATATTGCCAACGGTCACTCTGGAGAAGTGTATTGTGTTTACTAAAACATCTAAAACATGAGCTACAGAGCATAGGGCACTTGCACTCATGGGAGTATATCTTGGGAAAAACAACAATCGAGAGGACACAGGCACCCCAATGTTTACCGCCTCTCTGTTTAAAATATTCCCGACTAGGATATAACTTAAATGTCTCTGGAGGGAAAAAAATGGATAGAGATGTGGTACTTATGTACAGTGGAATATTACTCAGCCTGGAAATCAATGAAATATGGCCAGTTGCAACAACTCCAAAGGAGTTACGTATGATCATTCTAAGTGACATGATTCAAAAAGAAAAATACACATATCATAAGATATCACGTAAATGTTGAATCCCAAATGGTACACATGAAATAAATTACAAAAGAAAAACATAGTCAAATATGTAGAAAACATGCATAAGGCTGTTAAATGGGAAAGGTGGGGAGGGGTGAGGTATTATCTAGGAGGTTGAAATTAGCAAATATACCATTTCAAATACCAAATTGATAATCAACAAGGCCTACACGGTAGCTAAAAGAACTGCACTCAGCACACTCAAGTCACCGGAACAGAATACATACGACTGGTAAGAATCTGAAAAAGAATATATTGATGTCTCTCTCTACGTGAATCAAGTGGATGTACAGCAGCAAGAAACAGAGCTTTGAAAATCAGCTGTAACCAATATAATAATAAATTGAAAAAAAAAAATGACAGAGAGACAGAGAAAACCTCTTACAACTTATCCTCAGGGGCAGTGATGCAACATGGATTGAACACATCTAGACCCACAGCAGGATGAGACATAAGGCTGGAAACTGTTCGCGCTAAGAGAAATGTGAGGTTGGAGGAGGAAATGCACACCCTTTAAAGTAATACTACCTGGTACCCATTCAATGGATCCCAAATCTGCAGGTTCAAGGGATCTTCCTACAGCTAAAACATGCATGGAAAACCCAGAGGGTTGTACACCATGTGATCAGGAGATGTGTCTAAAATGCATCTCATTTATCCTCTCCTGGTGCTCCTGTGCACCATTCCAGCCACGCTACTTAGAATCTCCGCACTTGGAGAATGAGCACATGTAAACTTCTGTTTTGCACATTTTGCAAATTGTGAGGAGGATGAACGGGAAGAGGGTGAACCAATGAGAGAATAGTTGTAGGGGTTTGGACGGGGACATGTCACTCTAATTTCCCATTAAGAATAAAAATTTTAAAAAGGCTCAGCCTGACTCCCCCGAGCCAAAATAGGGCCTGAAGCAATCCTGCGGGTTTGAGGCCAGATCACAAAAAAGCAACTTAAAAATTGGAGATCAGGGTCACTGCAATTCACAAACCTGCAGATTTATAAATGGAAACTAACATCCAAAAATATGTTGAGGTAAGGCAAAGAAGAGGATCTGAATGCAAGAAAGAATTGCAGGAAACAGATTTCAAGAGATAGATTGGACTCGTCTTTAAAGCACATGAAAGGCGGCAGAATTTCGACAAGGATGCAGTTGGCCAAAAAGCGCATATGATTTTTTTCCTGAATATATTCAGGAAAAAACGCATACACACTTTATGGGCAACCAAGCACGCAAGGAAAGCAAATCCGCATAACAAAGCAGTCTCATTTCCCACCGATCAAAAGGGCCATCCAAAAGAATTGTAAAAACCAGAAAAGCAGGACAGACCATGGAGAACAGGATGCCTTTATACACAGATGGGTGGTGTGTAAACTGATGAGAGCCACTCTGGAGAAGTGTATGGTGGTTCCTAAATCATCTAAAAAACAAAGCTACAGAGCATACGGCACCTCCAATCACGAGAGTATATCTAGGGAAGTCTAAAAATCAACAAGACACAGCCACACCAAATTTTAGGGCTGCTCTGTTTACAAGAACCTCGACTTCAGTACACCTTAAATATCCCAGGAAAGAGAACAATGGATAAAGAAGATGTGGTACTTAGGTACAATGGAATATCTCTTCACCAAAAAATCAATGTTATAAGGCTAGTAGAAGCACAAAGAGTGGATCTGGATCCGAAGATACTAGAAATAAGTCACACAGAAAAAGAAACATATCATAAGATATCACTTATAGAGAGAATGTATATATGGCTGCACAACAACTGAATTACAAAACAGAAGAGTGCCTCACATTTAGAAAGCATACTTATGCCAGCTTGAGGGGAAAGGTGAGGTAGGGTGATGCATAAAACCAGAGTTTGAAATTAGCACAGTTACCGTTCAATAAACCAAATAGGTAATAGAAAAGATCTACACCTTGCTCAATGAACTGGTCTCAACACCTCCTATTCACCGCAGAGGAATTTATCTGAGTAGTAAGAGTCTTAAAACCTATGTATTTATATATCTCCATAAGGGAATCAAGTGTGTGCAGAGTGGCACAAGCACAGCAGTGAAAATCAGCTAAACCCCATTATAATAAATTTTAAAAACAAAACACAGAGACAACGAAAGAGAGAAAAATTATTAAAAATTTATTTCAGGGGCTATGATGCAACCTGGATTGACCACATATAAACCCATAGGTGGATAAGACATAAGGCTGGACACTTGGGGCTGAGAGGATAGGTGAGCGTTGGTGAGCAAATGCCGACCCCTTAATGCAATACTGCATGCTACTCATTCTATGGGTTCCAACATTCCCGGTTTAAGGTAATTATCCTACAGCTAAACCATGCATGCGAAACTCAGCGGATGATATACCATGTGTTCGGGAAAGGTTTCTAAAACGCACCTCATTTTTCCTCTCCTGGAGCTCCAGATCGACATACCAGGTGCTTTACTAACAATCTCCCCACTTGGAGAGTTAATGCCTTTAAGCTCCTCTTTCACACGGTCTGCAGTTAGTGCGGAGGATGAATGGGAAGAAGAGGAACCAAAGAGAAGTTAGCTGTAGGGGTTTTGACGGGCACATGTCAGTCTAATTTAACATGAGGAAGGTGAATTTACCAAAGGCTCAGCAAGACGCCCCAGCACAAGAATGGAGCCTGAAGCAATCATGCGGTTTTGAGGACAACTCACAAGAAAGCGAGTTGAAAAAAGGGGTTCAGGGGCACTGCAGTTCTCAAACCTGCAGAGTTATAAAGGACAACAATCTTCCAAAATTATATTGAGGTAAGGCTACGAAGAGGCCTTGAAAGCAAGGCAGAATTGCAGGAAACGGATTTCAAGAGATAGATTGCATTTGCCTTGAAAGCATATGAAAAGAGGCAGAACTTCGACAATGATGCACTTACGCACTTTTTGGTCATTCAAGCAAGCGGCCTATGGAAATCCACACTACAATAAAGTCTCTCTTCGTACTGGCCAAAAGAGACAGCTGAAAACAGTGTAAAGCCAGAAAGGCAGTGCAGGCCATGGAGAACAGGGAGCCTTGTTAGGCTGATGGGCAGGATGTAAATTGCAAACATAAGTGAATGGTGTTTCGTGAAACATCTAAAAAAACAAACCTACAGAGCTTAGGACACTTCCACGTATGGTCCTATAGCTTAGGGAAATTAAAAGGAAAAAGATACAGGAACCCAAAAGTTTGGGGCTGTTCAGTTTACAAGAACCTCGACTATGGTACCACTTAAATATCCCACAAAGAGAAAAATGGATAAGGAAGTTGTGGTACTTACGAACAATGGAATATGACTCAGGAATGAAATCAATGTCATTAGGCCCAGAGCAGCATAATGAGTGGATTTGGAACGATGATTCTAAGTGAAATAAATCACACAGAAAAAGAAACATCATGATATATCACTAACAGAGGGAAGGTAAACGTGGCTACATATGAACTGGATTACAAAACAGAACAGTTTTGTAACAGAACAGAGTCTCACATTTAAAAAACAAACATACGCGTGCTTCAGGGGAAAGGTGAGTTGGGGTGCTGCATACAACCACAGAGCTAAATTAGCACAGGTACAATTCCATAAGCCAAATATATAATAGACTGAACCTATTCCTTGCTCAAATAAATGGACTCAGCACCCCACATTAAACTCATAGGAATATACCTGACTAGTCAGAAACTTAAAACCTATGTACTGATATGTCTCCGTAAGAGAAGCAAGTGTGTGTAGAGCATTATAAACACAGCAGTGACAATCCGCTATACCCCATTATAAAAATAAAATTCCCAAACAAAACACAAAGACAGTAAAATAGAGAGAAATTCTTAAATAATTCGTTCAGGGCTTGTGACGAAACCTGGATTTCCCACATCTACACATTGAGCTGGGTGAGACATAGGCTGAGCACGTGGGGCTGAGAGGATTGATGAGGTTCGGTGAACAAATGCAGAGGTTTAGACATAATACTGCATGCTAGCCACTCAATGGGTCCCGTCTTTACAGTTTGAAGGAATTCTTCCTTCAAGTAAAACATGCATGGGAAACTGAGAGGATGGTACACCGCGTGATCGGGCAACGTTTCTAAAACGTATCTCAGTTTTCGTCCCCTGGTACTCGGATTCGCCTTTCAAGACGCTTTGCTAAAAATCTTCCCACTTGGAGAGTCAGTGCACTTGATCTCCTGTTGGGCAGAGATTGCAAATTCTGCAGAGGATGAACAGGAATAGGGAGAACCAATGGGAGACTAGCCGCAGGTGTTTGGAGGGGCACATTTACCTCTTAATTTCCCAAAAGGAAGAAGAATTAAGCAAAGGCTCTTCGTGCCGTGCTGGAACCAGCACAGTGCCTGAAGCCATCACGCGGGTTTCCGACCTACTCACAAGACAGCGAGTTGAAAAAAGGAGCTCAGGGGCACTGCATTTCACAAACCTGCAGAGTTATAAAGGACAACTATCATCCAAAAATATACTGAAGTAAGTCTGTGAAGAGGACTTGAAAGCGAGGCGCAATTGCAAGAAACAGATTTCAGGAGGCAGACTGGAATTGCATTTAAAGCATAGGAAAAGAGGCGGAGCGTTGACAATGATGCCCTTATCCAAAAAGGGCGTATGCGTTTTTTCCTGAATATATTCAGGTAAAAACGCATACGTACTTTTTGGCCAACCGAGCCAGCGTGCAATGGAAATCCGCACTACAATGAAGTCTCTCTTCCCACCCGTCAAAAGAGATTTCTGAAAAATGTGTAACAACCAGAAACGCAGGACAGGCCATGGAGATCAGGGAACCTTGTTAGGCTGATGGGCGGGATGTAAACTACCAACAGCCAATCTGGAGAAGTGTATGGTGTTTCCTGGGTCAAATAAAAAAACAAGCTACAGAGCCTAGGGTACTTCCACTTATGCTGCTATAGATTCAGACAATTTAAATGAAGAAGACACAGCCCCACCAAAGTTTGGGGCTGCTCTGTTTACGAGAACCTTGACTACGGTACAACTTCAATAGCTCAGAAAGAGGAAAACGGATACAGAAGTTGTGGTACTTACCTACAAAGGAATATCACTTAACAATGAAATCAATGGCATCAGACCAGTAGCAGCATAATGAGTGGATTTAGGTACGATGATTCTAAGTGAAATAAGTCACACAGAAAAAGAAACATCATATTATATCACTAATACCGGGAATGTAAACACGGCTACACATGAACTGTTTTACAAAACACAACAGAGTCTCACATTTACAAAAGAAACTTATGCTTGCTTAAGGGGAAAGGTGAGTTGGGAGGTTGCATAAAAACAGAGGTTGACATTACTACAGATACCGTTCCATAAGCCAAATATATATTAGACAACACCTACTCATTGCTCAACGAAATGGACTCAACACCCCGTATTCAAAACCTAGGAATATACCTGACTACGAAGAAACTTAAAACCCGTATATTTACTCTTACCCTGACCCTCAGCCAAAGCCTTACACTCACCCGTGCCCTAATCATAACCAGAACACCAAAACTAACCCGTGCCTTCACACGTATGCTAACCCTAAACCGTTGCCGTACACTAAGCTGTACCCTATTCCCTCTCGATTCCCTAACCCTAACCCTAACACGAACCCTAACCCAGACCCTCACCCGAAGCCTTACCCTCACCCTTGCCCTAAACTTAACCAGTCCACAAATATTACTCCATGCTCTCAAACGTCCTCTAACCCTAAACCACTGCCATACCCTAAACTGTACCCTAAACCCTCCGCATTCCCTAACCCTAACCCTAACCCAAACCCTAATCCTGACCATCTCCGGAACCCTTACCCTCACCCGTGCCCTAATCTTAGCCAGTACACCAACACTCACCTGTACCCTCACATGTATGCTAACCCGAAACCATTGCCATACACTAACTTGTACCTTATTCTCTCCGTATTCCCTAACCCTACACCTAACCGGAACCCTTACACTGACCCTCACCGTAAGCCTTACCTCCACCCGTGCCCTAATCTTAACCAGTACACAAACACTAACCCATGCCCTCACACGTACACTAACCCTAAGCCGTTGCCGTTCCCTAAGCTGTACCGTAATCCCTACCCATTCCCTAAACCTAACCCTAACAAGAACCATAAACCTGACCATCACCCGAAGCCTTTCCCTCACCTGTGACCTAATCTTAACCAGTAAACCCGCAATAACCCTTGCCCTCACACGTACGCTCACCCTAAACCGTTGCCATACACTAAACTGTACCCTAAGCCCTCCCCATTCCCTTACACTAACGCTAACCCGAACGCTTACCCTGACCCTCACCCGAAGCCTTACACTCACCCGTGCCCTAATGATAACCAGAACACCAACACTAACCCGTGCCTTCACACGTATGCTAACCCTAAAACGTTGCCGTACACTAAGCTGTACCCTATTCCCTCCCGATTCCCTAAACCTAACCCTAACACAAACCCTAACCCAGACCCTCACCCGAAGCCTTACCCTCACCCTTGCCCTAATCTTAACCAGTACAAAAATATTACTCCGTGCTCTCAAACCTCCTCTAACCCTAAACCACTCCCATACCCTAACCTGTACCCTAAACCCTCCGCATTCCCTAACCCTAACCCTAACCCAAACCCTAAATCTGACCCTCTCCCGAAACCTTACCCTCACCCGTGCCCTAATCATAACCAGAACACCAACACTAACCCGTGCCCTCAAACGTATGCTAACCCTAAACGGTTACCGTACACTAACCTGTACCCTATTCTCTCCCGATTCCCTAACCCTAACCCTAACAGGAACCCTAAACCAGACCCTCACCCGAAGCCTTACCCTCACCCTTGCCCTAAACTTAACCAGTACACAAATATTACTCCATGCTATCAAACGTCCTCTAACCCTAAACCACTGCCATACCCTACACTGTACCCTCAACCCTCCGCATTCCCTAACCCTAACCCTAACCCAAACCCTAATCCTGACCATCTCCGGAACGCTTACCCTCACCCGTGCCCTAGTCTTAGCCAGTACACCAACACTCACCCTTACCCTCACATGTATGCTAACCCGAAACCATTGCGATACACTAACTTGTACTTTATTCTCTCCGTATTCCCTAACCCTACACCTAACCGAAACCCTTACACTGACCCTCACCGTAAGCCTTACCTCCACCCGTGCCCTAATCTTAACCAGTACAAAAACACTAACCCATGCCCTCACACGTACACTACCCCTAAGCCGTTTCCGTTCCCTAAGCTGTACCGTAATCCCTACCCATTCCCTAAACCTAACCCTAACAAGAACCATAAACCTGACCATCACCCGAAGCCTTTCCCTCACCCGTGACATAATCTTAACCAGTAAACCCGCAATAACCCTTGCCCTCACACATACGCTCACCCTAAACCGTTGCCATACACTAAACTGTACCCTAAGCCCTCCCCATTCCCTTACACTAACGCTAACCCGAACGCTTACCCTGACCATCACCCGAAGCCTTACACTCACCCGTGCCCTAATCATAACCAGAACACCAACACTAAACCGTGCCTTCACACGTATGCTAACCCTAAACCGTTGCAGTACACTAAGCTGTACCCTATTCCCTACCGATTCCCTAACCCTAACCCTAACACGAACCCAAACCAAGACCCTCACCCGAAGCCTAACCCTCACCCTTGCCCTAATCTTAACCAGTACAAAAATATTACTCCGTGCTCTCAAACCTCCTCTAACCCTAAACCGTTGCCATACACTAACCTGTAACCTAAACCCTCCACATTCCCTAACCCTAACCCTAACCCAAACCCTTATCATGACACTCTCCCGAACCCTTACCCTCAACCGTGCCCTAATCTTAGCCAGGACACCAACACTCACCCGTGCCCTCACATGTATGCTAAACCTAAACCATTGCCATACACTAACCTGTACCCTATTCCCTCCCTATTCCCTAACCCTACACCTAACCCGAATCCTTACACTGACCTTCACCGGAAGCCTGACCTCCACCCCTGCCATAATCTTAACCAGACCACAAACACTAAACCATGTCCTCACACGTACACTAACCCTAAGCCGTTGCCGTACCCTAAGCTGTACCCGAATCCCTCCCAATTCCCAAACCCTAACCCTAACAAGAACCCTAAACCTGACCCTCACCCGAAGCCTTTCCCTCACCCGTGACTTAATCTTAACCAGTACACCCGCAATAACCCTTGCCCTCAAACGTACGCTCACCCTAAACCGTTGCCATACACTAAACGGTACCCTAAGCCCTCCCCATTCCCTTACACTAACGCTAACCCGAACGCTTACCCTGACCCTCACCCGAAGCCTTACACTCACCCGTGCCCTAATGATAACCAGAACATCAACACTAACCCGTGCCTTCACACGTATGCTAACCCTAAACCGTTGCCATACACTAAGCTGTACCCTATTCCCTCCCGATTCCCAAACCCTAACCCTAACACAAACCCTACCCCAGACCCTCACCCGAAGCCTTACCCTCACACTTGCCCTAATTTAACCAGTACAAAAATATTACTCCGTGCTCTCAAACCTCCTGTAACCCTAAACCACTCCCATACCCTAAACTGTACCCTAAACCCTCCGCATTTCCTAACCCTAACCCTAACCCAAACCCTAAACCTGACCCTCTCTCGAAACCTTACCCTCACCTGTGCCCTAATCATAACCAGAACACCAACACTAACCCGTGCACTCAAACGTATGCTAACCCTAAACGGTTACCGTACACTAACCTGTACCCTATTCTCTCCCGATTCCCTAACCCTAAACCTAACAGGAACCCTAACCCAGACCCTCAACCGAAGCCTTACCCTCACACTTGCCCTAATCTTAACCAGTACAAAAATATTACTCCATGCTCTCAAACCTCCTCTAACCCTAAACCGTTGCCATACACTAACCTGTACCCTAAACCCTTCGCATTCCCTAACCCTAACCCTAACCCAAACCCTAATCCTGACCCTCTCCCGAACCCTTACCCTCAACCGTGCCCTAATCTTAGCCAGTACACCAACACTCACCCGTGCCATCACATGTATGCTAACCCTAAACCATTGCCATACACTAACCTATACCCTATTCCCTCCCTATTCCCTAACCCTACACCTAACCCGAATCCTTACACTGACCCTCACCGGAAGCCTGACCTCCACCCCTGCCATAATCTTAACCAGAACACAAACACTAAACCATGTCCTCACACGTACACTAACCCTAAGCCGTTGCCGTACCCTAAGCTGTACCCGAATCCCTGGCCATTCCCAAACCCTAACCCTAACAAGAACCCTAAACCTGACCCTCACCCGAAGCCTTTCCTTCACCCGTGACTTAATCTTAACCAGTACACCCACAATAACTCTTGCCCTCACACGTACGCTAACCCTAAACCGTTGCCATACACTAACCTGTACCCAAAGCCCTCCCCATTCTCTAACACTAACGCTAACCCGAACTCTTACCCTGACCCTCACCCAAAGCCTTACACTCACCCCTGCCCTAACCATAACCAGAACACCAACACTAACCCGTGCCTTCACACGTATGCTAACCCTAAACCGTTGCCGTACACTAAGCTGTACCCTATACCCTCCCGATTCCCTAACCGTAACACGAACCCTAACCCAGACCCTCACCCGAAGCCTTACCCTCACCCTTGCCCTAAACTTAACCAGTACACAAATATTACTCCATGCTCTCAAACGTCCTCTAACCCTAAACAACTGCCATACCCTAACCTGTACCCTAAACCCTCCGCATTCCCTAACCCTAACCCTAACCCAAACCCTAATCCTGACCATCTCCGGAACCCTTACCCTCACCCGTGCCCTAATCTTAGCCAGTACACCAACACTCACCCGTACCCTCACATGTATGCTAACCCGAAACCATTGACATACACTAACTTGTGCCTTATTCTCTCCGTATTCCCTAACCCTACACCTAACCGGAACCCTTACACTGACCGTCACCGTAAGCCTTAACTCCAACCGTGCCCTAATCTTAACCAGTACACAAACACTAACCCATGCCCTCACACGTACACTAACCCTAAGCCGTTGCCGTTCCCTGGGCTGTACCGTAATCCCTACCCATTCCCTAAACCTAACCCTAACAAGAACCATAAACCTGACCATCACCCGAAGCCTTTCCCTCACCCGTGACCTAATCTTAACCAGAACACCAACACTAACCCGTGCCTTCACACGTATGCTAACCCTAAACCTTTGCCGTACACTAAGCTGTACCCTAATCCCTCCCGATTCCCTAACCCTATCCCTAACACAAACCCTAACCCAGACCCTCACCCGAAGCCTTACCCTCACCCTTGCCCTAATCCTAACCAGTACAAAAATATTACTCCGTATTCTCAAACCTCCGCTAACCCTAAACCACTCCCATACCCTAACCTGTACCCTAAACCCTCCGCATTCCCTAACCCTAACCCTAACCCAAACAGTAATCCTGACCCTCTCCCGAAACCTTACCCTCACCGGTGCCTTAATCATAACCAGAACACCAACACTAACCCGTGCCATCAAACGTATGCTAAACCTAAACGGTTACCGTACACTAACCTGTACCCTATTCCTTCCCTATTCCCTAACCCTAACCCTAAAAGGAACCCTAACCCAGACCCTCACCCGAAGCCTTACCCTCACCCTTGCCCTAAACTTAACCAGTACACAAATATTATTCCATGCTCTCAAACGTCCTCTAACCGTAAACCACTGCCATACCCTAACCTGTACCCTAAACCCTCTGCATTCCCTAACCCTAACCATAACCCAAACCCTAATCCTGACCATCTCCGGGACCCTTACCCTCACCCGTGCCCTAATCTTAGCCAGTACACCAACACTCACCCGTACCCTCACATGTATGCTAACCCGAAACCATTGCCATACACTAACTTGTACCTTATTCTCTCTGTATTTCCTAACCCTACACCTAACCGGATCCCTTACACGGACCCTCACCGTAAACCTTACCTCCACCCGTGCCCTAATCTCAACCAGTACGCAAACACTAACCCATGCCCTCACACGTACACTAACCCTAAGCCGTTGCCGTTCCGTAGGCTGTACCGTAATCCCTACCCATTCCCTAAACCTAACCCTAACAAGAACCATAAACCTGACCATCACCCGAAGCCTTTCCCTCACCCGTGACCTAATCTTAACCAGTAAACCCGCAATAACCCTTGCCCTCACACATACGCTCACCCTAAACCGTTGCCACACACTAAACTGTACCCTAAGCCCTCCCCATTCCCTGACACTAACGCTAACCCGAACGCTTACCCTGACCCTCACCCGAAGCCTTACACTCACCCGTGCCCTAATCATAACCAGAACACCAACACTAACCCGTGCCTTCACACGTATGCTAACCCTAAACCGTTGCCGTACACTAAGCTGTACCCTATTCCCTCCCGATTCCCTAACCCTAACCCTAACACAAACTCTAACCCAGACACTCACCCGAAGCCTTACCCTCACCCTTGCCCTAATCTTAAACAGTACAAAAATATTACTCCGTGCTCTCAAACCTCCTCTAAACGTAAACCGTTGCCATACACTAACCTGTACCCTAAACCCTCCACATTCCCTAACCCTAACCCTAACTCAAATCCTAATCCTGACCCTCTCCCGAACCCTTACCCTCAACCGTGCCCTAATCTTAGCCAGTACACCAACACTCACCCGTGCCCTCACATGTATGCTAACCCTAAACCATTGCCATACACTAACCTATACCCTATTCCCTCCCTATTCCCTAACCCTACACCTAACCCGAATACTTACACTGACCCTCACCGGAAGCCTGACCTCCACCCCTGCCATAATCTTAACCAGAACACAAACACTAAACCATGTCCTCACACGTACACTAACCGTAAGCCGTTGCCGGACCCTAAGCTGTACCCGAATCCCTCCCCATTCCCAAACCCTAACCCTAACAAGAACCCTAAACCTGACCCTCACCCGAAGCCTTACCCTCACCCTTGCCCTAATATTAACCAGTACACAAATATCACTCTATGGTTTCAAACGTCCTCTAACCCTAAACCACTCCCGTACCCTAAACTGTACCCTAAACCCTCCGCATTGCCTAACCCTAACCCTAACGCAAACCCTAATCCTGACCATCTCCGGAACCCTTACCCTCACCCGTGCCCTATCCTTAGCCAGTAAACCAACACTCACCCGTACCCTCACATATATGCTAACCCAAAACCATTGCCATACACTAACTTGTGCCTTATTCTCTCCGTATTCCCTAACCCTACACCTAACCGGAACCCTTACACGGACCCTCACCGTAAGCCTTACCTCCACCCGTGCCCTAATCATAACCAGAACACAAACACTAACCCGTGCCCTCAAACGTATGCTAACCCTAAACGGTTACCGTACACTAACCTGTACCCTATTCCCTCCCGATTCCCTAACCCTAACCCTAACACGAACCCTAACCCAGGCCCTCACCCGAATCCTTACCCTCACCCTTGCCCTAAACTTAACCAGTACACAAATATTACTCCATGCTCTCAAACGTCCTCTAACCCTAAACCACTGCCATACCCTAACCTGTACCCTAAACCCTCCGCATTCCCTAAACCTAACCCTAACCCAAACCCTAATCCTGACCATCTCCAGAACCCTTACCCTCACCCGTGCCCTAATCTTAGCCAGTACACCAACACTCACCCGTACCCTCACATGTATGCTAACCCGAAACCATTGCCATACACTAACTTGCACCTTGTTCTCTCCGTATTCCCTAACCCTACACCTAACCGGAACCCTTACACTGACCCTCACCCTAAGCCTTACCTGCACCCGTGCCCTAATCTTAACCAGTACACAAACACTAACCCATGCCCTCACACGTACACTAACCCTAAGCTGTTGCCGTTCCCTAAGCTGTACCCTAAACCCTACCCATTCCCTAAACCTTACCCTAACAAGAACCATAAACCTGACCATCACCCGAAGCCTTTCCCTCACCCGTGACGTAATCTTAACCAGTAAACCCACAATAACCCTTGCCCTCACACATACGCTCACCCTAAACCGTTGCCATACACTAAACTGTACCCTAAGCCCTTCCCATTCGCTTACACTAACGCTAACCAGAACGCTTACCCTGACCCTCACCCGAAGCCTTACACTCACCCGTGCCCTAACCAGAACCAGAACACCAACACTAACCCGTGCCTTCACAAGTATGCTAACCCTAAACCGTTGCCGTACACTAAGCTGTACCCTATTCCCTCCCGATTCCCTAACCCTAACCCTAACACAAACCCTAACCCAGACCCTCACCCGAAGCCTTACCCTCACCCTTGCCCTAATCTTAACCAGTACAAAAATATTACTCCGT
This sequence comes from Inia geoffrensis, assembly GCA_036417435.1. Taxonomy (NCBI): domain Eukaryota; kingdom Metazoa; phylum Chordata; class Mammalia; order Artiodactyla; family Iniidae; genus Inia; species Inia geoffrensis. The sequence goes on from CM070902.1 coordinate 153,878,472, forward strand.
GCTCTTAAACCTCCTCTAACCCTAAACCACTCCCATACCCTAACCTGTACCCTAAACCCTCCGCATTCCCTAAACCTAACCCTAACCCAAACCCTAACACTGACCCTCACCAGAAGCCTTACCTTCACCCGTACCCTTATCTTAACCAGTACACCAACATTAATCCGTGCCCTCACACGTACGCTAACCCTAATCCGTTGCCGTACACTAACCTGCAACCTAATCCCTCCCCATTCCCTAACCCCAACCCGAACCCGAACCCTAAACCTGACCCTCACCAGAAGCTCTATCCTGACCCATGCCCTAATCTTAACCAGTGCAACAACACTGACCCGTTCCCTCACACGTACGGTAACCCTAAACCGTTGCCTTACACTAACCTATACCCTAATCCCGCCCCATTCTCTAATCCTAAACCTAACCCTTACACAGACCCTCAGCCGAAACCTTACCCTCAACAATGCCCTAATCTTAACCAGTACACCAACACTAACACGTGCCATCACACGTATGCTAAACCTAAACCATTGCCGTACCCTCACCTGTACCCTAATCCCTCCTCATTCCCTAACCCTAACCCAAACCCGAAACCTAACCCTGACGCTCACCCGGAGCCTTATCCTCATCCGTACCGTAATCTTAAACAGTACAGCAAATCTAACCCGTGCCCACACACGTACGCTAACCCTAAACCGTTGCTGTACCCTACCTGGACCCTAATCCCTACCCATTCCCTAACCCTAACCCGAACCCGAGCCCTAAACCTGACCCTCACCTGAAGCCTTACCCTCACCCGTACTCTAATCTTACGCAGTACAGCAACATTAACCCGTGCCCTCACACATACGCGAACCCTAAACCGTTGCCGTACCCTAACCTGTACACTAATCCCTCCCCATGCCTTAACCCTAACACTAACCCATAACCTAAATCTGACCCTCACCTGAAGCCGTACCCTCACCCGTGCCCTAATCTTAAGCAGTACACCAACTCTCAACATTGCTCTCACACGAATGCTAACCCTAAAGTGTTGCCGTGCCCTAACCTGTACCCTAATCCCTCCCCATTCCTTAACCCTAACCTTAACCCGAATCCTTACCCTGACCCTCACCAAAAGCCTTACCCTCACCCGTGCCCTAAACTTAACCAGTACACCAACACTAACAAGTGCCCCCACATGTACGCTAAGCTTAAATTGCTGCCATACCCTAACCTGTACCCTAATCCTTCCCCATTCCCTAAACCTAACCCTAAACCGAACCCAAGCCCTGACCTTCACCCGAAGCCTTACGTTCACCCGTGCCCTAATCTTAACCAGTACTCCAACACTAACCCATGCCCTTACACGTACGCTAACACTAAACCGTTGCTATACCCTAAACTCTACCCTGAACCCTCCCCATTCCCTAACCCTACCCTAACCCGAACTATTACTCTGACACTCACCCGAAACCTTACCCTCCCCCAGGCCATAATCTTAACCAGTACACCAAACCTACCTCGTGCTCTCACACGTACGCACATCCTAAACCATTGCCGTAACCTAACCTGTCCCCTACTCCCTCCCCCTTCCCTAACCCTAACCCAAACCCTAACACTGATCCTCAGCCGAAGCCATACTCTCAACCGTGCCCTAATCTTAAACAGTACACCAACACTAACCTGTGCCCTCACACGTACGCTAACCCTAAACCGTTCCCGTACACTAACCTGTACCCTTATCCCTCCCCATTCCTTAACCCTAACCCTAACCCGAACACTAACACTGATCCACACACGAAGCCTTACCTTCACCCTTGCCCTAATCTTAACCAGTACACCAACATTACACTGTGCCCTCACACGTCTGCTAACCCTAAACTTTTGCCGTACCTTAATTGTACCCTAAACCCACAAAATTCCCTAACCGTAACCCGAACCTGAACGCTAACCCTGACCCTCACCCGAAGCCTTACTCTCACCCATGCTCCAAATTTAACCATTACAACAATAACCCGTGCCCTAACACATACGCTAACCCTAAACTGATGCCGTTCCCTAACCTGTACCCTAATCCGTTCCAGTTCCCTAACCCGAAACCTAACCCTGAACCTCACCCGAAGCCTTACACTCTCCCGTGCCCTAATCCTAACCAGTACATGAACACTAACACGTGCCCTCACACGTATGCTAACCCTAAAACATTGCTGTACCCTAAACTGTACCCTAAACCATCCCTGTTCCCTAACAATAACCTTAAAGCGAACACTAACCCTGACACTCACCAGAAACCTTACCTTCTCCTGTGCCCTAATACTTACATGTACATGAACAGTAACTTGTACACTCACACGTACACTAACCCTAAACCATTTCCGTAACCTAACCTGAACCAAACACCCTCCCCGTTCCCTAACACTACACCTAAACCGAACCCTAACTCTACCACTCACAAGAAGCCTTACCCTCACCCAGACCCTAATCCTAACCCGTACACGAAAACTAACCCATGCCCTCACACATACACCAACCCAAAACTGTTGCTGTACACTAACGTGTACCCTAACCATCCCCATTCCCTAACACTAACCCTAACCAGAACACTCACCCTGACCCTTACCCGAAGCCTTACCCTCACCCGTGCCCTAATCCTATCCCGTACACGAACACTAAACTATGCCCGCATACATACGCTAACCCTAAATTGTTGCCGTAACCTAACCTGTAATCTAACCCGACCCTCTTCTCTAACCCTAACCGCTACACTAAACCTGACGCACTACCTAAGCCTTAAACTCACAGATTCCCTAATCCTAAACCGTAAATGAGCACTAACCAGTGTCCTCACAAGTACGATAAACCTAAACTGTTCCCGTATCCTAACCTGTACCATAAACCCTCTCCTTTCCCTAACCATAACCCTAACCGGAACCCTAAACCTGATCCTCACCCGAAGCACTTTTTGGCCATCCAAGCAAGCCTGCAATGGAAGTCCGCACTACAATGAAGTCTCTCTTTCCACCGCTCAAAAGGGGCGTCCGAAAAAAGGGTAAAATCCAGAGAGGCAGGACAGGCTTTGGAGAACCGGCAGCCTTGTTATGCTGATGGGCGGGATGTAAATTGCCAACAGCCACTCTGGAGAAATGTATGGTGTTTCCTGGTACAAATAAAAAACCAAGCTACAGAGCATAGGGCACTTCCACTTATGGTGCTATAGATTCGGAAAATTTAAATGAAAAACACATAGCCACACCAAAGTTTGGGGCTGCTCTGTTTACGAGAACCTTGACTTCGGTACAACTTCAATAGACCAGAAAGAGAAAAATGGATATAGAAGTTGTGGTACTTAACCTACAATGGAATATCACTCAACAATGAAATCAATGACATCAGGCCAGTAGCAGCATAATGAGTGGATTTAGGTACGATGATTCTAAGTGAAATAAGTCACACAGAAAAAGAAACACCATAAGATATCAGTAATACTGGGAATGTAAACACGGCTACACATGAACTGTATTACAAAACACAACAGAGCCTCACATTTACAAAAGAAACGTAGGCTTGCTTAAGGGGAAAGGTGAGTTGGGAGGCTGCATAAAACCAGAGGTTGACATTAGTACAGATACCGTTCCATAAGCCAAATATATTTTAGACAAGACCTACTCCGTGCTCAACGAAATGGACTCAACACCCCATATTAAAAACCTAGGAATATACCTGACTATGAAGAAACTTAAAACCCATATATTTACAGGTCTCCGTAAGAGAATCATGTGTGTGTACAGCGGCATAAACACAGCAGTGAAAATAAGCTAAATTCCATTATAAAAATGAATTTTAAAAACAAAACACAAAGACTGTGAAATACAGAGAATTTCTTAAATAAGTCGTTCAAGGCTTGTGATGAAACTTGGACTTACCACCTCTACATCCACAGCTGTGGGAGAGATAAGGTTGGGGACTTGGGGCTGATAGGATTGGTGAGGTTTCCTGAGCGAATGCAGACCCGTTGATGTAATAGTGCATGGTACCCATTCCATGGGTCCCAAATCTCCAGTTTTAAGGGATTTATCCTTCAGCTAAAATATGCATGGAAAACCCAGAATATGGTCTAAGTGACCAGGCAAAATTTCTAAAACTCATCTCAATTTTAGGCCCCTAGTACTCGGGTTCACACTTCCAGATGCTTTATTAACACTCTCCCCACTTGGAGAGTCAGTGCGTTTAACCTCTTTTTTGGCACAGTTTGCAATTTCAGCAGAAGTTGAACAGGTATAAGGAGAACCAATGAGTGACTAACTCTAGGTTTTTGGACGGGCACATTGAACTCTGATTTCCCTCCAGGAAGAAGAATTCACCAAAGGTTCAGCGTGCCGTGCCAGAACCAATTTAGGGCATGAAGCAATCTTCGGTTTTGCGGCCAGCTCACAAGAAAGTGTTTTGAAAAAAGGAGCTTAGGGGCACTGTAATTCACAATCCTGCAGTTACAAATGACCCCTATCGTCCAAAAATTTATTGAAGGAAGGCTGTGAAGAGAATTTGAACGCGAGGCAGAATTGCAGAAATCAGATATCAGGTGGTAGATTAAAATTTCTCTGAAAACATAGGAAAAGAGGCAGCACATCGACAATGATGCACTTGGCCAAAAAGGGCGTATGCGTTTTTTCCTGAATATATTCAGGAAAAAACGCATATGCTTTTTTTGGCAAACCAAACAAGCCTGCAATTGAAAAACACACTACAGTGAAGTCTCACTTCCCACTGCTCAAAAGGGCCGTCCGAAAAAAGTGTAAAATCCAGAGAGGCAGGACAGGCCACGGCGAACAGGCAGCCTTGTTATGCTGATGGTCGGGATGTAAATTGCCAACAGCCACTCTGGAGAATTGAATGGTGTTTCCTGAAACATCAAGAAAACCAAGCTACAGAGCCTAGGGCACTTCCACGTATGGTGCTATAGATTCGGAAAAATTAAATGAAGAAGACACAGCCACACCAAAGTTTGGGGCTGCTCTGTTTACGAGAACCTTGACTACGGTACAACTTCAATAGCTGAGAAAGAGAAAAATGGATATAGAAGTTGTGGTACTTACCTACAATGGAATATCACTTAACAATGAAATCAGTGGCATCAGGCCAGTAGCAGCATAATGAGTGGATTGAGGTACGATGATTCTAAGTGAAATAAGTCACACAGAAAAAGAAACATCATATGATATCACTAATACCGGGAATGTAAACACGGCTACACATGAACTGTTTTACAAAACACAACAGAGTCTCACATTTACAAAAGAAACTTATGCTTGCTTAAGGGGAAAGGTGAGTTGGGAGGCTGCATAAAAACAGAGGTTGACATTACTACAGATACCATTCCATAAGCCAAATATATATTAGACAACACCTACTCATTGCTCAACGAAATGGACTCAACACCCCGTATTCAAAACCTAGGAACATACCTGACTACGAAGAAACTTAAAACCCGTATATTTATAGGTCTCTGTAAGAGAATCATGTGTGTGTACAGCGGCATAAACACAGCAGTAAAAATAAGCTAAATCCCATTATAAAAATAAATTTCAAAAACAAAACACAAAGACTGTGAAAAAGAAATTCTTAAATAAGTCATTCAGGGCTTGTGACGAAACTTGGATTTACCAACTCTACATCCACTGCTGGGGGAGATATAAGGCTGGACACTTGTGGCTGGTTAGATTGGTGAGGTTTGGAGAGCAAATCCAGACCCTTTGATGTAATGGTGCATGGAACCCATTCCATGGGTCCAAAATCTCCAGGTTTAAAGGATTTATCCTTCAGCTAAAATACGCATGGAAAACCCAGAATATGGTCCACCACGTGACCGGGCAAAATTTCTAAAACCCATCTCAATTTTCACCCCCTGGTACTCGGGTTCGCCCTTCCAGATGCTTTATTAACACTCTCCCCACTTGGAGAGACAGTACCTTTAACCTCTTTTTTGGCACACATTGCAATTTCTGCAGAAGATGAACAGGAATAGGGAGAACCAATGAGAGACTAACTCTAGGTTTTTGGATGGGCACATTGAACTCTGATTTCCCACCAGGAAGAAGAATTCACCAAAGGCTCTGCATGGTGTGCTGGAACCAGGTTAGTGCCTGAAGCAATTCTGCGGATTTGTGGCCATGTCACAAGAGAGTGACTTGAAAAATGGAGCTTAGTGCCACTGTATTTCACAAATGTGCAGAGTTATAAAGGACAACTATCATCCAAAATATATTGAAGTAAGGCTGCGAAGAGGACTTGAATGCCAGGCACAATTGCAGGAAACAGATTTCAGGAGGTAGATTGGAATTGCATTTAAAGCATAGGAAAAGAGGCAGAACTTCAACATTGATGCACTTGGCCAAAAAGTGTGTATGCGTTTTTTCCTGAATATATTCAGGAAAAAACTCGTATGTCCTGTTTGGCCAACCAAGCAACCGTGCAATGGAAATCCACACTAAAATGAAGTCTCTCTTCCCACTGGTCAGAACAGACATCTGACAAAATTCTATGAACCAGAAAGGCAGGACAGCCCATGGAGAACAGGGAGCTTTTTTATGCTATTGTTTAGGATGTAAATTGCTAGCAGCCACTCTGGAGAAGTGTATGGTGTTTCCTGAAACATCTAAAAAATCAAGCTACAGAGCCTAAGACACTTCCACTTATGGTCCTAAAGTTTAGGAAAATTTAAACGAAGACCACAGCCACCCCAAAATTTGGGAATGCTCTGTTTACAAGAAACTCGACTACGGTACAACTTCAATAGCCCAGAAAGAGAAAAATGGATACAGAAATTGTGGTACTTACGTACAATGTAATATCAGCCAGCGATGAAATCAATGTCATGAGGCCCGTAGCAGCATAATGAGTAGATTTCGGTACGATGATTCTAAGTGAAATAAGTCACACAGAAAAAGAAAAATCATAAGATATCACTAATACTCGGAATGTAAACACGGCTACACATGAACTGTATTACAATACACAACAGAGTCTCACATTTACAAAACAAACTTATGCTTGCTTAACGGGAATGGTGAGTTGGGAGGCTGCATAAAACCAGAGGTTGAAATTTCTACAAATACTCTTCTATAAAGCCAAATATATATCAGAAAAGACCTACTCCTTGCTCAACGAAATGGACTCAACACCCCGTATTCAATGCATAGGAATATACTTGACTATGAAGAAACGTAAAACCCATGTATTTATAGGTCTCTGTAAGAGAATCATGTGTGTGTACAGTGGCATAAACACAGCAGTGAAAATCAGCTAAATCCCACTATAAAAATAAATTTCAAAACCAAAACATAAAGACTTTGTAATAGAGAGAAATTCTTAAATAATTCACCCAGGGCATGTGATGAAACCTGGATTTAACACATCTACATCCACAGCTGGGGGAGATATATAGCAGGACACTTGTGGCTGATAGGATTGTTGAGGTTTGGTGAGCAAATGCAGAACACTTGTTTAATACTGCATGGTACACATTCCATGGGTCCCAAATCTCCAGGTTTAAGGGATTCATCTTTCAGCTAAAATATGCATGGGAAACGCAGAGTGTGATACAACATGTGATCGCGAAAACTTCTATAAAGCATCTCAGGTTTCGCACACTGGTACTCGCGTTCGCCATTCCAGATGCTTTATTAACACTCTCCCCACTTGGAGAGTCAGTGCCTTTAACCTCCTGTTTGACACAGTTTGCAATTTCTGCACAAGATAAACAGTGATAGGGAGAACGAATGACCGACTAACTCTAGGTGTTTTGACGGGCACATTGAACTCTGATTTCCAAACTGGAAAAAGAATTCACCAAAGGCTCAGCGTGGTGTGCTGGATCCAGATTAGTGCTTGAAGCAATTCTGCCGTTTTGCGGCCAGCTCACACGAAGGCGAGTTTAAAAAAGGAACTTAAGGTCACTGTACTTCACAAACATGCAGTTATAAAGGAGAACTATCATCCAAAAATATATGGAAGTAAGGCTGCGAAGAGGACTTGAATACGAGCCAGAATTGCAGGAAACCGATTTCACGTGGTAGGCTGGAATTGCTCTGAAAGCATTGGAAAAGAGGCAGAACTTCGACAGTGATGCACTTGGCGGAAAATGGCGTATACGTTTTTTCCTGAATATATTCAGGAAAAAACGCATACGCCCTTTTTCGCCAACCAAGGAAACCTGCAATGGAAATCAGCACTACAATGAAATCTCACTTCCCACTGCTTAAAAGGGTCGTCTGAAAAAAGTGTAAAATCCAGAGAGCCAGGACAGGCCATGGAGAACAGGGAACTTTGTTATGCTGATTGGCGAGATGTAAATTGCCAACAGGTACTCTGGAGAAGTGTATGGTGTTTCCTCAAACATCTAAAAATCAAAGCCACAGAGCCAAGGGCACTTCCACTTATGGCCCTATAGCTTAGGAAAATTTAAACGAGGAAGACACAGCCACCCCAATATTTAGGGCTGCTGTGGTTACAGCAACCTGGACTACAGTACAACTTAAATATCCTGGAAAGAAAAAAAATGGATAAAGACGTTGTGCTACTTATGTACAGTGAAATATCACTCAGCAAGGATATCAATGTAATCAGGCCCGTAGAAGGAAAATGAATGGATTTCGGTACGATGATTCTAAGTGAAATAAGTCACACAGAAAAAGAAATTATTATAAGGTACCACTAATAAAGGGAATGTAAACTTGGCCACACATGAACTGAATTACAAAACAGAACAGAGTCTCACATTTAGGAAACAATCTTATGCTTATTTAAGGGGAAAGTTGAGTTGGGGTGCGGCATAAAACCAGAGATTGAAATTAGCCCAAATACCGTTCCATAAGCCAAGTATGTAATAGACAGGACCTACTCTTTGCTCAAAGAAATAAACTCAACAATGAGGTATCACCTCACACTTGTTAGAATGGGTATTATCAGAAATTCTACAAACAACAAATGCTCGAATGGTGTGGAGAAAAGGAAACCTCTTCCACTATTGTTGGGAATGTAAATTGATACAGTCACTATAGAGAACAGTATGGAGGTTCCTTAAAAACTAACCATAATTTACCATATGATCCAGCCATCGCAGTACTGGGCATATATCCAGACAAAACCATAAATCAAGAGGAAACTTTCACCACAAAGTTCATGCATCACTATAATAGCCAGGTAATGGAAGCAACCTAAATGTCCACAGACACACGAATGCATAAAGAGATGGTACATATATAAAATGGAATATTACTCAGCCATAAGAATGAATAAAATTGGATCATTTGTAGAGATGTCGATGGATCTAGAGACTGTCATAGAGAGTGAAGTATGTCAGAAAGAGAAAAACAAATATTTTATATTAATGCATATATGTGGAACCTAGAAAAATTGTGCAGATGAACTAGTTTGCAAGGCAGAAATAGAGCAACAGATGTAGAGAAAAAACATATGGACATCAAGTGGGGAAAGCTATAGGGGGTAGGTTGTGGGAGGAGTTGAGAGATTCAGATTGGCATTTATATGTATAAAATAGATAACCAATAGATAAATAGATAACCAAGTATAAAATAGATAACCAATAAAAACCTGCTGTATAAAAAACAAATATTTCAAAATTTAAAAAACAATTAAAAAATTAAAACAGAAAAAATGGTTCTTCCCTTCACATACGTGTATTTATATGAATAAATTATTTCCATGCTTATATCTGTAAATCCAAAAAAGAGGAATGAAATCTACCTAGAACCCAAAATGAAAAAAAAAAAAAAAACAAAGAAAAACAAAACTAAACAGAACCCACCAGTTACACAGAGGAAAACCATATCAGGGCACTTGCTCCAGTTGTAAACAATTCTGAAGTTGGTCAGTGGTGGGGAATCATCTCCCATTCAACCAGCAGCCCCCACGCAACAAGCGTCCTCATTGTAAAGCTGGGGGACTGTGCCGAGGCCTCTGTGAGTAAACGTGAGCTGAGCCCCAGGCCAGCTGCTGCTGAACTGTTCCCACCCTTCCCGGGTAAAACACCTGAATATGTGCAAGGACTTGAAAGCCTAGAGGACGGGCCGTGGAGCCACACAAGAGACAGCATGCCAGCCGACTTGGTGCCTGCAGGCTAGCCAGGATGGTCCTGGCCCTGGGTGCTCTTCTGGAAGCCTTCCATTTCCCTGCCTGAGAAACCCCTCCTGTCCCGCCCCCACTGCTTTTTTCCTTCCTCACCTCTGCCCAGGGAGAAATTCCAGCAGCAGTTATAGGTGACACATCCTCTTCTTTAGCAGGTGGCAGCCTGGAAACTGCTGCAGAAAGTCCAGCAGAGCCCAACTCACACTAGGCCACTCACAAAGCCGTGGCCTCTCAATCCCTCCCACCATCCCAGCCCCAAGACTACTGACAGGACAGAGAATATGATGTCAGGCAGAGCTGCAGGGGCTCTTGCTGCCTGGAGCGGTGTTTATATTGACCTCAAAACAGGCACACCTGGGGAGGGCTGGCCCGATTGGTCAGGCTGCACAGGTCAGCCAATCCCCACTACTCAGGGGCTCACAGTTGCAGAAAATTGACCTGGCTGAACCGGCCATCTCCAAGGAACAGGTGTAGGCTCTTGAAAGTCCGAATACACAAGGGGCTGCAGCTCTGGCTTGTTTTCTAATCATTTTATCTGGCCCTTGAGTGGGAGACAACTTCAAGAAAATCATCTCCTAATGAGAGGAACACAGAAGTCAGGGAGAGGAGGGGTGGGTGGTGGCTGGAGGCAGAGGCCTGGTGCCCCAGGTGCAGTGGAAGTCTCTGGAAGACCAGGCAGAGGGAGGCCCTACAGAGTGATGCCCAGGGTCACAGACATGTCGAAGCTGCTGTTTGTTAGTTCAAGTCCTGCTCTGAGGTGCTCTGTGTCAGCTCTGAGAGACAGGTGAGCTGAGGTTGCTCTGCAATGAGGGCTATGTGCACGGTTCCTGTTTGCCCAGCCCTGCCACGGTACCTGCAAGGGTAGCTCTGTATCCTGGGAGGGGCCTGACCAGGAGAGCCCAATGGGCTGGGGTGGGGTTGGGGTACCTGCCCAGCTGAGCTCCATATCCTGGTATTGGCCTGACGACGAGAGACAACTGGGCTGCTGGGGATCTGGTAAAGGGTGTCAGAACAGTCAGTTATGCCACCGAGGGTATACCTCCAGTAGTTCCTAATTGCTACACACTGCTAGTCATTCTACCAACCACCAGGACATGGTGTTCTGTATTAGACTTCAATGATGCCTTCTTCTGTATTCCATTAGTCTCAGAGTCACAAGAAATTTTGGCTTGTGAGTGGCAAGACTCAACATACAACAAAAACAATACTGCTGGGCCGTCTCGCCCCAAGGGTACAAAAATTCCCACACCATCTTTGGGAAAGCTTAGCTAAAGACCTAAAAGTTCTACATCTGGAAAAGGAAACCCTCCTTCAATATGCAGACGCCATTCTGATCGCCAGCCCTACTAAGGAGGCCTCTGAACTACCAAGCCAATATAGGATAGAAGTTGTCCAAGAAAAAGCTCAAATATCACAGAGTAAGGTGACCTGCCTGGGCTTCATTCTCACAGAAGGTCAGAGAAGCTCATCCCCGGAAAGGGAAGAAACCATTTGCAGCCTTAGCCCTTCTAAAAGTAGAAGACAGCTTAGGAGTTCCTGAGGAGGCTGGGGTTTGCTGCATCTGGATCCCGAACTACAGTCTAATAGCTGGGCCTCTATATGAAACACTGAAAGGAAAAGATGATGATCCTTTTGAATAGAATCCAGAAGCAGTCTTTCAAGAATGGAAAGAGCAGTCAATTCAGACCCTTGACCCTGAACTCCCTAATTTAGCTAAACCTTTTGACCTTTTCATTCCTGGTGAAAGGTGAATTGCCATTGGAGTATTAGTGCAAAAACTGGGACCACTTGAAAAGGAACAACGCAAGAATGCTATCCAGGTAGGATAAACTACGGTCACCAAGGGGCTTGGCCCACCGCCACATCTGGCCAGGATACTGGCAGCATCTAAAAACCTGGAAATCAGAAGCCTGAAAGGCCACCTACCTCCTAACTGAAAAGGACCCCATGTGTTGATCCTAACCACCAAACATGCCCTGGGGTTGCAGGGTTCACTCCATGGGCACACTGACCTCAAGTGAGGAAGCCCTCCAACTCCAATCTCCAGAGAGACAACCGGGGGCAACGGGGCCCCATGGTGACTCGTGTAACCATCACTTTACCTGGAGTTTCTCTCAGAAAACAACAAGAGTGTGTCAAAAAAGAGTAGACTACTGCTTTCAGGACTTACTGCACCCAGAGGGGAGATAATAAGCTTGGCAGGGGAACCGTATATCACACTGTCACCATAGAATAGCCTACAGCCACCGTGATGATGGTGGCCAATAAGACCGGCTGGACTCCTTGCTACTTCAAAAGGCTGTTGACTCAGTGTCCATCATGGTCCTGGATCACCACTGACCCTGGACTGACTGGGAGTTGAGCAGGCAAGGCTCTGACACCTGGTACTGTGTTTACATTAATTCAGGGGCCTAATTGAAGAAAACAAAGACTACTGGTCAGAGCATCTAGGCTGGCAGAAACGGTCAGCCTAAGGTGGCCTAACAAATGTGGGGTGGGGTAAAGCCTGCCCCCACGGTGTCTCTGCACATCCCTTTCCTGGGCCCTTAAAGGCCATTAGAATCTATAACACTTCCAATGCTGGTACTCAGGTGGACAAGCAGGGAGGAAGCAGACCTGGGGACAATCAATCTCACCTGGAGGCTGCTGGGGAGAAGTTCTGACCCTCGCCCCCGGGTATGAGGGCTCCCATCTCAGCACTCAACAGTTACAGAAGAGAGGTCTACACACTCAGCACTCCAAGAATTAGGAACAGGACAAAAGGCAGAGGAGGGCTTTGTCACCAGCAAAGCCCATTAAAAATCCCTGGGAGATAAAAATAAAATATGAGCAATAAAATAAAGTCTAATCTTTGTTATCATTTGTGCTTTGTCTAATTTCACGTGCTCCTAGGTTCGCGCATGCAGAGCTGCCACACCCGGCACTTCAGACCAGATTTCCTACTGCAGAATGGCTGGGTCGACACTTCAGCTCCTGGGGCCCAGTGCAGGCTCCACTATATAGAGCCTGAACTGCATCCAACCCGGCCCCTGAGAGCTCCGCCCCCTCCCTCCCACTGACTCGGACAGGACCTGTACACAGCAGGCCAACACACAGCCTGCGGGGTAGCGCATACTCTCACCTCTCCATTCTCTGATCAAAATATAGTTTCCTTTGCTTCTGAACCAAACTCAGTCTCGTTCTGTTGGCTCCAATGACACTGGGCACAGGGATACTTGTTGGGGTCCACTCTGGAGGATCAGTAACAGAAATTGATAACATTGTAACTTCAATGAACAGATGTGTGAGCCAAACTGTAATTAACATAGAACAGTGTATAAGGCTCGGGTAAAATAAGATGTTTCTAACATTTCCATTTTATATTTCCATCATTCTATTATAAGCAAGTTCAGTGAAAAGATTTGTCTTATTTGTCAGGTCTATATTAGAGAAGTGAAGTGATTTCTTTCCAAGGATGTACATCTAATAATCTTGGTTAAAGCTTCAATCTTGTTTTAAATGCTTTTCCATTGAAAATTATACCTCTGTTTCAGCTCCGCCATTTCTGAGAAGTACAAAATCTTATAATTTATTATTACCAAAGGGGAAAGTGGGAGGAGGGATAAATTAACAGTTTGGGATTAACACATACACACTGCTATGTATAAAGTAGATCATCAACAAGGAACTATTGTATAGCATAGGGAATTACACTCAATATTTTGCAATAAGGTATAAGGGGAAAAAATCTGAAAAAGAATAGATATTTTTATTGACATCATCTATCAATGACAGTTAAAATGTAACCTAAGGGAAGCCGTTGGTGAGTGCTTCTGACCCTGATGACATCAATCATCTAAAGCTCGGACTCTGCCTACTTCCCAAGGCCCAAGGCGGCAGGATTTCTAAAATGGTGCAGTTGGTCAAAAAGGGCGTATGCATTTTCTCCTGAATATATTCAGGAAAACACGCATATGCACTTTATGGGCAACCAAGCAAGCAAGCATTGCAAATCTGCACACCAAAGAAGTCTCATTTCCCACCGGTCAAAAGGGCCATCCGAAAAATGTGTAAAACGCAGAAATGCAGGACAGGCCATGGAGAACAGGCAACATTTATACACTGATGGGCGGTGTGTAAACTGAGAAGAGGCACTCTGGAGAATTGTATCCTGGTTCCAAAATCATCTAAAAAGCAGAGCTACAGAGCATAAGGCACTTGCAAGCACAGGAGTATATCTAGGGAAGTCTAAAAATCAAAAAGACACAGGCACAACAAACTTTAGGGCTGCTCTGTTTACAAGAACCTCGACTTCACTACACCTTCAATGTCCCAGGAAAAAGAACAATGGATAAAGAAGGTGTGGTACTTACGTACAATGGAATATCTCTTCACCATGAAATCAAAGTAATAAGGCTAGTAGAAGCATAAAGAGTGAATTGAGTTTCGATGGTACTACTTGAATTAAGTCACACAGAAAAAGAAACATATCATAAGATATCACTCATAGAAGGAATGTAAATATGACTGCACAAAAACTGAATTACAAAAGAGAAGAGTGTCGCACATTGAGAAAACACACTTATGTCAGCTTAAGGGGAAAGGTGAGGTGGGGTGATGCATAAAATCAGAGTTTGAAATTAACACAGATACGATTCAATAAACCAAATACGTAAGAGACAAGATCTACACCTTGCTCAATGAACTGACCTCAACACACCTTATTCACCACAGAGGAATGTATGTGAGTAGTAGGAATCTTAAAACCTATGTATTGATATATCTCCATAAGGGAATCAAGTGTGTGCAGAGTGGCACAAACACATCAGTGAAAATCAGCTAAACCCCATTATAAAAATAAATTTTAAAAACAAAACACAGAGACAAAGAAAGAGAGAAAAATTCTTACAAAATTGTTTCAGGGGCTGTGATACAACGTGGATTGACCACATATAAACCCATAGCTGAATAAGACATAAGCCTGGACACATGCGGCTGTGAGGATTGGTGAGCTTTGGTGAGCAAATGCCGACCCTCTAATACAATACTTAAAGCTACTCATTCCATGGGTCACAACACTCCAGGTTTAAGGGAATCTTCTTACAGCTAAACCATGAATGAGAAACCCAACAGATGGTATACCATGTGATTGGGAAAGGTTTGTAAAACGCACCTCATTTTTACCCTACTGGGTCACAGGATCGACCTTCCAGCCGCTTTACTAACAATCGCACCACTTGGATAGTCAATGCCTTTAATTTCCTGTTTTGCACAGTCTGCAATAAGTGCAGAGGATGAATGGTGAGAGGGAGAAACAATGAGAAATTAGCTGTAAGGTCTTTGATGGGCACATGCCACTCTCATTTCACATCAGGAAGAAGTATTAACCAAAGGCTCAGCAAAGCGCCCGAAAACAAGAATATGGATTGAAGCAATCTTGCAGTTTTTCAGTCAGCTCACAAGAAAGGGAGTTGAAAAAGGAGCTCAGAGGCACTGTAATTCACAAAAGAGCAGAGTTACAAATGACCGCTATCATCCAGAAATATATTGAAGTATGGATGCGAAGAGGACTTGAAAGCGAGGGAGAATTGCAGGAAAGCGATTTCAGGTGGTAGATTGGAATTACATTTAAAACATAGGAAAAGAGGCAAAACTTCAACAATGATGCACATGGCCAAAAAGGGCGTATGCGTTTTTTTCCTGATTATATTCAGGAAAAAACGCATACGCCGTTTTTGGCCAACCAAGAAAGCCTGCAATGGAAATCTGCACTACAATGAAGTCTCACTTCCGAACGCTCAAAAGAGCTGTCTGAAAAAATTGTAAAATCCAGAGAGGCAGGAAAGGCTATGGAGAACAGGCAGCCTTGTTATGCTGATGGGCGGGATGAAAATTGCCAACAGCCACTCTGGAGAAGTGTATGGTGTTTCCTGAAACGTATAAAAAACCAAGCCACAGAGCCTAGGGCATTTCCGCTTATGGTCCTATAGATTATGAAAATTGAAATGAAAAAGACACAGCCACCCCAAAATTTATGGCTTCTCTGTTTACAAGAACCTTGACTACTGTACAACTTCAATACCCCAGAAAGAGAAAAATGGATATTGAAGTTGTGGTACTTACGTACAACGGAATATCACTCAGCAATGAAATCAGTGTAATCAGGCCCATAGCAGCATAATGAGTGCATTTAGGTACGATGATTCTAAGTGAAATAAGTCACACAGAAAAAGAAACATCATAAGATATCACTAATACTGGGAATGTAAACACGGCTACACATGAACTGTATTACAAAACACAACAGAGTCTCACATTTACAAAAGAAACTTATGCTTACTTAATGGGAAAGGTGAGTTGGGAGGCTGCATAAAACCAGAGATAGAAATTAGTACATATACCATTCCATAAGCCAAATATATATTAGACAAGACCTACTCCTTGCACAACGAAATGGACTCAACACCCCATATTCAATGCTTAGCAATATACCTGACTATGAACAAACTTAAAACCCATGTATTTATAGGTCTCCATAAGAGAATCATGTGTGTGTACATCGGCACAAACACAGCAGTGAAAATAAGCTAAATTCCATTATAAAAATAAATTTTAAAAACAAAACAAAAAGACTGTGACATAGAGAGAAATTCTTAAATAATTCATTCAGGGCTTGTGATGAAACCTGGATTTACCACCTCTACATCCGCAGCTGGAGGAGATATAAGGCTGGACACTTGGGGCTGATAGGAATGGGGAGGTTGGTGAGCGAATGCAGACCCTTTGATGTAATAGTGCATGGTACCCTTTCCATGTGTCCCAAATCTCCAGGTTTAAGGGATTCATCGTTCAGCTAAAATATGCATGGAAAACTCAGAGTATGGTCCACCAAGTGATCGGGCAAAGTTTCTAAAACTCATCTCAATTTTTGCGCCCTGGTACTCGGGTTTGCCATTCCAGGTGCTGTACTAACACGCTCTCCACTTGGAGAGTCAGTGCCTTTAACCTCTTGTTTAGCACAGTTTGCAATTCCTGCGGAAGATCAACAGGAATAGGGAGAACAAATGAGCGACTATCTCTAGGTGTTTGGACGGGCACATTGAGCCGTGAGTTCCAACAGGAGAAAGAATTCACCAAAGGCTCAGCAGGCCATGCCAGAACCAGATTAGGGCCTGAAGCAATTCTGCGGTTGTGCGGTCAGCCCACAAGAAAGCGAGTTGAAAAAAGGAGCTTAAGGCCTCTGTAATTCACATTCCTGCAGAGTTACAAATGACCCCTATCATACAAACATATATTGAAGGAAGTCTGTGAAAGGACTTGAACACGTGACAGAATTACAGGAAACCGATTTCAGGTGGTAGATTGGAATTGCTCAGAAAGCATAGGAAAAGGGGCAGAACGTCGACAATGATGCACTAGGCCATAAAGTGTGTATGCGATTTTTCCTGAATATATACAGGAAAAAATGCATAAGCTCCTTTTGGCCAACAAAGCAAGCCTGCAAAGGAAATCCTCACTACAATGAAGTCTCACTTCCCACTGCTTTAAATGGGCGTCTGAAAAATGTGTAAACACCAGACAGGCAGGACTTGCCATTGAGAACAGGCAGCCTTGTTATGCTGATGGTCAGGATGTAAATTACCAACAGCTACTCTAGAGAAATGTATGGTGTTTCAGCAAGTATCTAAAAAACCAAGCTACAGAGCCTAGAGCACTTCCACTTAAGTTCCTATAGATTAGGAAAATTTAAATGAAAAACTCACAGCCACCCCAATGTTTGGGGCTGATCTGTTTACAAGAACCTCGACTGTGATACAACTTCAATAGCCCAGAGAGAGAAAAATGGTTATAGAAGTTGTGGTAATGATGTACAATGGAATATCACTCAGCAATGAAATCAATGTCATCAGGCCCGTAGCAGCATAATGAGAGGATTTAGGTACGATGATTCTTAGTGAAATAAGTCACATAGAAAAAGAAACATCATAACATATCACTAATACCGGGAATATAAACACGGCTACACATGAACTCTATTACAAAACAATAGAGTCTCACATTTACAAAAGAAACTTGTGCTTGCTTAAGGGGAAAGGTGATTTGAGAGACTGCATAAAAACAGAGGTTGAAATTAGTAGAGATACCGTTCCATAAGCCAAATATATATTAGACGAGACATACTCCTTGCTCAATGAAATGGACTGAACACCCCGTATTCAATGCATAGGATTATACCAGAATACGAAGAAACTTAAAAAACATGAATTTATCGGTCTCTGAAAGACAATCAAATGTGTGTACAGCGGCATAAACACAGCAGTGAAAACAAGCTAAATCCCATTATAAAAATAGATTTCAAAAAAAAAAGACTGTGACATAGCGAGAAATTGTTAAATAATTCATTCAGGGATTTTGATGAAACCTGGATTTACCAGCTCTACATCCACAGCTGGGGGAGTTATAAGGCTGGACACTTGGGGTTGAGAGGATTGGTGAGGTTTGGTGAGTGAATGCAGACCCTTTGATATAATACTGCATGGTACCATACCATGGGTCCCAAATCTCCAAGTTTAAGGGATTCATCCTTCAGCTAAAATAGGCATGGGAAACTTAGAGTATGGTCTACCACGTGACCGGGAAATGTTTCTAATACTCATCTCAATTCTTGCCCCCTGGGTACTCGGGTTCGCCATTTCAGATGCCTTACTAACACTCCCCCCACTTGGAGAGTCAGTGCCTTTTTCTTCTTGTTTGGCACAGTTTGCAATATCTGCCGAAGATGAACAGGAAGAGGGAGAACCAATAAGCGACTAACTATAGGTGTTTGGACGGGCACATTGAACTCTGATTTCCACCAGGAAGAAGAATTCACCAAAGGCTCAGTGAGGCGTGCCGGAACAAGATTAGGGCCGGAAGAAATTCTGCGGTATTACGGTCAGCCCACAAGAAAGCGAGTTGAAAAATGGAGCTCAGGGGCTATGTAAATCACAAACCTGCAGAGTTACAAATGACCCCTATCATCCAAAAATATATTGAAGGATGGCTGTGAAAGGAGTTTAACGTGTGACATAATTGCAGGAGACCGACTTCAGGTGGTAGATTGGAATTTCTCTGAAAGCATAGGAAAAGAGGCAGAACTTCGACAATGATGCACTTGGCCAAAAAGTGTGTATGCGTTTTTTCCTGAATATATTCAGGAAAAAACGCATACGCCCCTTTTTGCCAACCAAGCAAGCCTGCAATGGAAATCTGCACTACAATGAACTCTCACTACACACCGCTCAAAAGGGCCCTCTGAAAAAAGTGTAAAATCCAGAGAGGCAGGACAGGCAGTAGAGAACTGCCAGCCTTGTTATGCTGAGGGGCGGGATGTAAATTGCCAAGAGCCACTCTGGAGAAGTGTATGGTGTTTCCTGAAACATCTATAAATCCAAGCTACAGAGCCTAGGGCACTTCCACTTATGGTCCTATAGATTAGGAAAATTTAAATGAAAAAGACACAGCCACCCCAATGTTTGGGGGTGCTGTGTTTACAAGAAGCTCGACTACGGTACAACTTCATTAACCCAGAAAGAGAAAAATGGATATAGAAGTTGTGGTCCTTACATAAAATGGAATATCACTCAGCAATGAATTCAATGTTATCAGGCCCGTAGCAGCGTAATGAGTGGATTTATGTACGATGATTCTAAGTGAAATAAGTCACACAGAAAAAGAAACATCATAAGATATCAATAATACCAGGAATGTAAACATGGTTACACATGAACTGCATTAAAAGACACAACAGAGTCACACGTTTACAACAGAAACTTATGCTTGCTTTAGGGGAAAGGTGAGTTGGAGGCTGCATAAAACCAGAGTTTGAAATTAGTAGAGATATCCTTCCATAAGCCAGAAATATATTAGACAAAACGTACTCCTTGCTCAACTAAATGGACTCAACACCCTGTATTCAAAGCATAGGAATATACCAGACTACGAAGATACTTAAAAACCATGTATTTATCGGTCTCTGAAAGAGAATCAAGTGTGTGTACAGTAGCATAAACACAGCAGTGAAAACAAGCTAAATCCAATTATAAAAATAAATTTTAAAAAGAAAACACAAAGTCTGTGTAACAGAGAGAAATTCTTAAATAATTCATTCTGGGCCTGTGATGAAACCTGGATTTACCAACTCTACATCCACAGCTGGGGGAGATATAAGGCTGGACACGTGGGGCTCATAGGATTGGTGAAGTTTGTTGAGTGAATGCAGGCCATTTGATGTAATAGTGCGTGGTACCCATTCCATGGGTCCCAATTCTCCAGGTGTAAGGGATTCGTCCTTCAGTTAAAATATGCATGGGAAACCCAGAATAATGTCCAACATGTGATCACACAAAGTCTCTAAAACTCATCTCAGTTTTCGCTCCCTGGTACTCGGGTTAGCCATTCCAGATGCTTTACTAACACTCTCCCAATTTGGAGAGTCAGTGCCTTTAACTTCTTGTTTGGCACAGTTTGCAATTTCTGTGGAAGATGAACAGGAATTGGGCAAACCAAGGAGCGACTAACCCTAGGTGTTTGGACGGGCACCTTGAACTCTGATTTCCCACCAGGAAGAAGAATTCACCAAAGGTCCAGTGTGCCCTGCCGGAACCATTTTATGGCCTGAAACACTTGAGGATTTGCGGTCAGCTCAGAAGAAAGCGAGTTGAAAAAAGGAGTTAGGGGCACTGCAATTCACAAACGTGCAGAGTTACAAATGACCTCTATCATCCAAAAATATATTGAAGGAAGGCTGTGAAGAGGACTAGAACACGAGGCAGAATTGCAGGAAACCGATTTCAAGTGGTAAATTGGAATAGCTCTGAAAGCATAGGAAAAGAGACAGAACTTCGACAATGATGCACTTGGCCAAAAAGTGCGTATGCGTTTTTTCCTGAATATATTCAGGAAAAAAACGCATACGCACTTTTTGGCCAACCAAGCAAGCCTGCAATGGAAATACACACTAAAAGAGTGTCACTTCCCACCGCTCAAAATGTGGCTTTGGAAAAGGTGTAAAAACCAGAGAAGCAGGACAGGCCACGGAGAACAGGCAGCCTTGTTATGATGATGGGCAGGATGTAAATTGCCAACAGCCACTCTGGAGAAATGTATGGTGTTTCCTGAAATATCTAAAAATCAAAGCTACAGAGCCTAGCTCACATCCACTTAAGGTCCTATAGATTAGGAATATTTAAAAGAAAAACACAGAGTCACCCCAAAGTTTGGGGCTGCTCTCTTTACAAGAACCTCGACTACGGTAAAATTTCAATAGCCCAGAAAGAGAAAAATGGATATAGAAGTTGTGGTACTTACGTACAATAGAGTATCACTCAGCAATGAAATCAATGTCATCAGGCCCATAGCAGCATAATGAGTGGATTGAGGTACAATGATTCTAAGTGAAATAAGTCACACAGAAAAAGAAACATAATAAGATATCACTAATACTGGGAGTGTAAACACGGCTACACAGGAACTGTATTACGAAACACAACAGAGACTCACCTTTACAAAAGAAACTTAGGGTGGCTTAAAAGGAAAGATGAGTTGGGAGGCTGCATAAAACCAGAGGTTGAAATTAGTACAGATACCGTTCCATAAGCCAAATATATAGTAGACAAGACCTACCCCTTGCTCAACGAAATGGACTCGACACCCCGTATTCAACGCCTAGGAATTTACCTTATTATGAAGAAACTGAAAACCCATGTATTAATACGTCTCCATAATAGAATCATAGTGTGTGTACAGCGGCACAAACACAGAAGTTAAAATAAGCTAAATCCCATTATAAAAAATAATTTGTAAAAACAAAACACAAAGACTGTGAAATAGACCCTAAACCTTTGCCGTACCGTAACCTGTACCCTAATCCTTCGCCAATCCCTAACCCTAACCCTAACCGAAGCCCTAACATTGACCCTCACCAGAAGCCTTACCGTCACCCGTATCCTTATCTTAACCATTACAACAACTCTAATCTGTGCCCTCTCACGTACGCTAACCCTCAACCGTTGCCGTACACTAACCTGTACCCTAATCCCTCCCCATTCCCTAACACTAACCCTTACCCGAACCCTAACCCTGACCCTCACCAGAAGCCTTACCCTCACCCGTGACTTAATCATAACCATTACACCAACACTAACCCATACCCTAACACGTACGCTAACCCTAAACCGCTGCCATACCCCAAACACTCCGCATTACCTAATCCTAACACTAACCCAAACCCTAATCCTGGCACTCCCCCGAAACCTTAACCTCACCCGTGCCCTAATCTTAACCAGAACACCAACACTAACACTTGCCCTCACATATACGCTAACTCTAAACCGTTGCCATACACTAACCTGTACCCTGATCCTTCCCCATTCCCTAACCCTAACCCTAAACCGAACCCCAACACAAACCTTCACATGAGGCCTTACCCTCACCCGGGCCCGAATCTTAACCAGTACAACAACACTAACCCATGCTCTCACACGTACGCTAACACTAAAGAGTTGCCATACCCTAACCTGTACCCTAATCCCTCCCCATTCCCTAACCCTAAGCCTAACACTGACCCTCGCCAGAAGCCTTACCCTCACGCGTGCCCGATTCTTCACCAGTACACCAACACTAACCCATGCCCTAACACGTACGCTAACCGTAAACCGTTGTCGTACCCTAACCTGTACCCTAATCCCTCCCCATTCCCTAGCCGTAAATCTAAACCGAACCGATACCCTGACCCTAATCCAAAGCTTTACACTCATCCGTGCCCTAATCTTAACCAGTACACAAACACTAACCCATGCCCTCCCACGTACGCTAACCCTAAACCGCTCCCGTACCTTAAACTGTAACCTAATCCCTCCCCATTCCCTAACCCTAACACTAAAATGAACCTTAACACTAGCCCTCACCCGAAGCCTTACCCTCAACCGGGCACTAAACTTAACCAGCACACGAACACTAACCCTTGCCCTCACACGTACGCTAAACCTAAACCGTTGCCGTACACTAACCTGTACCCTAATCTCTCCCCATTCACTAAGCCTAACCCGAATCCTAACCCTGAACCTCACCCGAAGCCTTACCCTCTCCCTTTCCCTAATCTTAACATGTACACCAACATTACACTGTGCCCTCACACATCCACTAACCCTAAACTGCTGCCGTACCCTAAATTGTACCATAAACCCTACGCATTCCCTAACCCTAACCCTAATCCAAACCCTAACCCTGACCCGCACCTGAAGACTTACTCTCACCCGTGTCCTAATCTTAAACAGTACACCAACACTAACCCGTGCCCTCACACGTATGCTAACCCTAAACCGTTGCCATACCCTAACCTGTACACTAATCCTTCCACATTCCCTTATCCTAACCCTAAAGCGAACCCCAACCCTGACCTTCACACGAAGCCTTACCCTCACCCGTGCCCTAATCTTAACCAGTACAATGACACTAAACCTTGCCCTAACACGTACGCTAAACCTAAACCGTTGTCGTACGCTAAACTGTACCCTAATCCCTCCCCATACCCTAACCCTAACCCTAACCCGATCCCTAAACCTGACCCTCACCAGAAGCCTTACCCTCCCCCGTGTCCTAATCTTAACCATTACACCAGCACTAACCTGTGCCCTAACATGTAGCCTAACCCTAAACCTTTGCCGTACCGTAACCAGCACCCTAATACTTCCCCAATCCCTAACCCTAAACCTAACCGAAGCCCTAACATTGACCCTCACCAGAAGCCTTACCTTCAACCGTGTCCTTACCTTAACCATTACACCAACACTAACCCGTGCCCTCAAACGTACGCTAACCCTCAACCGTTGTCATACCCTAACCTGTACCCTAATACATCCCAATTCCCTAACCTTAACCCTTACCCTATCCCTTACACTGACCCCCACCAGAAGCCTTACCCTCACCCGTGACTTAACCATAACCATTACACCAACACTAACCCATGCCCTAACACGTATGCTAACACTAACCCGTTGCCGTACCCTACTCTGTACCCTAATGCCTCCCCATTCCCTAACTCAAACCCTAACCAGATCCCTAACCCTAACCCTCACCCGAAGCTTTATCCTCACCCGTGCCCTAATCTTACCCAGTACACCAACACTGACCCGTGCCCTCACACATCCGCTAACCCGAAACCGTTGCCGTTCCCTAACCTGTACCCTAATCCCTCCCCATACCCTAACCCTAACCCTAACCCGATCCCTAAACCTGACCCTCACCAGAAGCCTTACCCTCCCCCGTGTCCTAATCTTAACCATTACACCAGCACTAACCTGTGCCCTAACATGTAGCCTAACCCTAAACCTTTGCCGTACCATAACAAGTACCCTAATACTTCTCCAATCCCTAACCCTAAACCTAACCGAAGCCCTAAAATTGACCCTCACCAGAAGCCTTACCTTCACCCGTGTCCTTATGTTAACCATTACACCAACACTAACCCGTGCCCTCAAACGTACGCTAACCCTCAACTGTTGCCATACGCTAACCTGTACCCTAATACCTCCCCATTCCCTAACCCTAACACTTACCCGATCCCTTACACTGACCCTCACCAGAAGCCTTACCCTCACCCGTGACTTAACCATAACCATTACACCAACACTAACTCGTGCCCTAACACGTATGCTAACCCTAACCCGTTGTCTTACCCTAACCTGTACCCTAATGCCTCCCCATTCCCTAAGTCAAACCCTAACCCGATCCCTAACCCTGACAATCACCCAAAGCTTTACCCTCACCTGTGCCCTAATCTTAACCAGCACACAAACACTAACCTATGCCCTCACACGTACAATAACCCTAAGCCGTTTCCGTACTCTAAGATGTACCCAATTCCCTCCCCATTCCCTAACCCTAGCCCTAAAAAGAACTCTAAACCTGACCCTCACCCGAAGACTTTCCCTCACCCATGACCTAATCTTAACAGGTACACCCACATTAACCCTTGCATTCACACGTAAGCTAACCATAAACCGTTGCAATAAACTATCTTGTACCCTAAGCCCTACCCATTCCATAACACTAACGTTAACCCGAACACTTACCCTGACCCTCATCAGAAGCCTTACACTCACCCGTGCCCTAATCATAACCAGAACACTAACACTAACCCGTGCCATCACACGTATGCTAACCCTAAACCGTTGCCGTACACTAACCTGTACCCTATGCCCTCCCGATTCCCTAACCTTAATCCTAACACGAACCCTAACCCAGACCCTCACCCGAAGCCTTACCCTCACCCTTGCCCTAATCTTAACCAGTACACAGATATTACTCCGTGCTCTCAAACGTCCTCTAACCCTAAACCACTGCCGTACCCTAAACTGTACCCTAAACCCTCTGCATTCCGTAACCTTAACCCTAACCCAAACCCTAATACTGACCCTCTCCCGAACCCTTACCCTCACCCGTGCCCTAATCTTATCCAGTACACCAACACTCACCCGTGCCCTCACATGTATGCTAACCCTAAACCATTGCCATACACTAACCTCTACCCTATTCCCTGCCTATTCCCTAATCCTACACCTAACCCGAACCCTTACACTGACCCTCACAGGAAGCCTTACCTCTACTCGTGCCCTAATCTTAACCAGTACACAAACACTAACACATGCCCTCACACGTACACTAACCCGAAGCTGTTGCTGTACCCTAAGCTGTACCCTAATCCCTCCCCATTCCCTAACCCTAACCCTAACAAGAACCCTAAACCTGACCCTCACCGGAAGCCTTTCCCTCACCCGTGACATAATCTGAACCAGTGCACCCACAATAACCCTTGCCCTCACACGTACGTTAATCCTAAACCGTTGCCATACACTAACCTGTACACTAAGCCCTCCCCATTCCCAAACAATAACGCTAACCCGAACCCTTACCCTGACTCTCACCCGAAGCCTTACACTCACCCGTGCCCTAATCATAACCAGAACACCAAAACTAACCCGTGCCCTCACACGAATGTTAACCCTAATCCGTTGTGGTACACTAACGTGTACCCTATTCCCTCCCAATTCCCTAACCCTATCCCTAACACGAACCCTAACCCAGAACCTCACCGGAAGCCTTACCCTCACCTTTGCCCTAATCTTAACCAGTACACAAATATTACTCCGTGCTCTCAAACGTCCTCTAACCCTAAAACACTGCCGTACCCTAAAATGTGCCCTAAACCCTCCGAATTCCTTAACCCTAACCCTAACCCAAACACTAATACTGACCCTCTCCCGAACCCTTACACTCACCCGTGCACTAATCTTAACCAGTGTATCAACATTCACCCATGCCCTCACATGTATGCTAACCCTAAACCATTGCCATACACTAACCTGTACCCTATTCCCTCCCTATTCCCTAACCCTACACCTAACCCGAACCCTTACACTGACCCTGACCGGAAGCCTTACCTCCATCCGTGCCCTTATCTTAACCAGCACAAAAAGACTAACCCATGCCCTCACACGTACACTAACCCTAAGACTTTTCCGTACTAAAAGCTGTACCCTAATCCCTCCCCATTCCCTAACACAAACGCTAACCCTTACCCTTACCCTGACCCTCACCCGAAGCCTTACACTCATCCGTGCCCTAATCATAACCACAACACCAACAGTAACCCATGCTCTCACACGTATGCTAACCCAAAACCGCTGCCGTACACTAACCTGTACCCTATTCCCACCCGATTCCCTAACCCTAACCCTAACACAAACCCTAACCCAGACCCTCACCCGAAGCCTTACCCTTACCCTTGCCCTAATCTTAACCAGTACAAAAATATTACTCCGTGCTCTCAAACCTCCTCTAACCCTAAACCGTTGCCATACACTAATCTTTACCCTAAACCCTCCACATTCCCTAACCCTAACCCTAACCCAAACCCTAATCCTGACACTCTCCCGAAACCTTACCCTCAACCGTGCCCTAATCTTAGCCAGTACACCAACACTCACCCGTGCCCTTACATGTATGCTAACCCTAAACCACTGCCATACACTAACCTATACCCTATTCCCTCCCTATTCCCTAACCCTACACCTAACCCGAATCCTTACACTGACACTCACCGGAAGCCTGACCTCCACCCCTGCCATAATCTTAACCAGAACACAAACACTAAACCATGTCCTCACACGTACACTAACCCTAAGCCGTTGCCGTACACTAAGCTGTAACCGAATCCCTCCCATTCCCAAACCCTAACCCTAACAAGAACACTAAACCTGATCCTCACCCGAAGCCTTTCCCTCACCCGTGACTTAATCTTAACCAGTACACCCACAATAACTCTTGCCCTCACACGTACGCTAACCCTAAACCGTTGCCATACACTAACATATACCCTAAGCCCTCCCCATTTTCTAACACTAACGCTAACCCGAACGCTTACCCTGACCCTCACCCGATGCCTTACACTCACCAGTGCCCTAATCATAACCAGAACACCAACACTAACCCGTGCCTTCACACGTATGCTAACCCTAAACCGTTGCCGTACACTAAGCTGTACCCTATTCCCTCCCGATTCCCTAACCCTAACCCTAACACAAACCCTAACCCAGACCCTCACACGAAGCCTTACCCTCACCCTTGCACTAATCTTAACCAGTACAAAAATACTACTCTGTGCTCTCAAACCTCCTCTAACCCTAAACCACTCCCATACCCTAACCTGTACACTAAACCCTCCGCATTCCCTAACCCTAACCCTAACCCAAACACTAATCCTAACCCTCTCCCGAAACCTTACCCTCACCCGTGCCCTAATCATAACCAGAACACCAACACTAACTTGTGCCCTCAAACGTATGCTAACCCTAAACGGTTACCGTACACTAACCTGTACCCTATTCCTTCTCGATTCCCTAACCCTAACCCTAACACGAACCCTAACTCAGACCCTCACCCGAAGCCTTACCCTTACCCTTGCCATAAACTTAACCAGTACACAAATATTACTCCATGCTCTCAAACGTCCTCTAACCCTAAACCACTGCCATACCCTAACCTGTTCCCTAAACCCTCCGCATTCCCTAACCCTAACCCTAACCCAAACCCTAATCCTGACTATCTCCGGAACCCTTACCCTCAAGCGTGCCCTAAACTTAGCCAGTACACCAACACTCACCCGTACCCTCACATGTATGCTAACCCGAAACCATTGCCATACACTAACTTGTACCTTATTCTCTCCGTATTCCCTAACCCTACACCTAACCGGAACAGTTACATTGACCCTCACCGTAAGCCTTACCTCCACCTGTGCCCTAATCTTAACCAGTACACAAACACTAACCCATGACCTCACACGTACACTAACCCTAAGCCGTTGCCGTTCCCAAAGCTGTACCGTAATGCCTCCCCATTCCCAAACCCTAACCCTAACACGAACCCTAAACCTGACCCTCACCCGAAGCCTTTCCCTCACCCGTGACTTAAGCTTAACCAGTACACCCACAATAACTCTTGCCCTCACACGTACGCTAACCCTAAACCGTTGCCATACACTAACCTGTATCCTAAGGCCTCCCCATTCTCTAACACTAACGCTAACCCGAACTGTTACCCTGAGCATCACCCAAAGCCTTACACTCACCCGTGCCCTAATCATAACCAGAACACCAACACTAACCCGTGCCTTCACACGTATGCTAACCCTAAACCGTTGCCGTACACTAAGCTGTACCCTATTCCCTCCCGATGCCCTAACCCTAACCCTAACACGAACCCTAACTCAGACCGTCACCCAAAGCCTTACCCTCACCCTTGCCCTAATATTAACCAGTACACAAATATCACTCCGTGGTCTCAAACGTCCTCTAAACCTAAACCACTCCGGTACCCTAACATGTACCCTAAACCCTCCGCATTCCCTAACCCTAACCCTAACCCAAACCCTAATCCTGACCATCTCCGGAACCCTTACCCTCACCCGAGCCCTAATCTTAGCCACTACACCCACACTCACCCGTACCCTCACATGTATGCTAACACGAAACCATTGCCATACACTAACTTGTACCTTATTCTTTCCGTATTCCCTAACCCTGCACCTAACCGGAACACTTACACTGACACTCACCGTAAGCCTTACCTCCACCCGTGCCCTAATCTTAACCAGTACACAAACACTAACCCATGCCCTCACACGTACACTAACCCTAAGCCGTTGCGGTTCCCTAAGCTGTACCCGAATCCCTCCCCATTCCCAAACCCTAACCCTCACAAGAACCCTAAACCTGACCCTCACCCGAAGCCTTTCCCTCACCCGTGACTTAATCTTAACCAGCACACCCACAATAATTCTTGCCCTCACACGTACGCTAACCCTAAACCGTTGCCATACACTAACCTGTACCCTAAGCCCTCCCCATTCTCTAACACTAACGCTAACCCGAACTCTTACCCTGACCCTCACCCAAAGCCTTACACTCACCCGTGCCCTAATGATAACCAGAACACCAACACTAACCCGTGCCTTCACACGTATGCTAACCCTAAACCGTTGCCGTACACTAAGCGGTACCCTATTCCCTCCCGATTCCGTAACCCTAACCCTAACACAAACCCTAACCCAGACCCTCACCCGAAGCCTTACCCTCACCCTTGCCCTAATCTTAACCAGTACAAAAATATTACTCCGTGCTCTCAAACCTCCTCTAACCCTAAACCACTCCCATACCCTAACCTGTACCCTAAACCCTCCACATTCCCTAACCCTAACCCTAACCCAAACCCTAATCCTGACCCTCTCCCGAACCCTTACCCTCACCCGTGCCCTAATCTTAGCCAGTACACCAACACTCACCCGTGCCCTCACATGTATGCTAACCCTAAACCATTGCCATACACTAACCTATACCCTATTCCCTCCCTATTCCCTAACCCTACACCTAACCCGAATCCTTACACTGAACCTCACCGGAAGCCTGAGCTCCACACCTGCCATAATCTTAACCAGAACACAAACACTAAACCATGTCGTCACACGTACACTAACCCTAAGCCGTTGCCGTACCCTAAGCTGTATCCGAATCCCTCCCCATTCCCAAACTCTAACCCTAACAAGAACCCTAAACCTGACCCTCACCCGAAGCCTTTCCCTCACCCGTGACTTAATCTTAACCAGTACACCCACAATAACTCTTGCCCTCACACGTACGCTAACCCTAAACCGTTGCCATACACTAACCTGTACCCTAAGCCCTCCCCATTCTCTAACACTAACGCTAACCCGAACGCTTACCCTGACCCTCACCCGAAGCCTTACACTCACCCGTGCCCTAATCATAACTAGAACACCAACACTAACCCGTGCCTTCACACGTATGCTAACCCTAAACCGTTGCCGTACACTAAGCTGTACCCTATTCCCTCCCGATTCCCTAACCCTAACCCTAACACAAACCCTAACCCAGACCCTCACCCGAAGCCTTACCCTGACCCTTGCCCTAATCTTACCCAGTACAAAAATACTACTCCGTGCTCTCAAACCTCCTCTAACCCTAAACTACTCCCATACCTTAACCTGTACCCTAAACCCTCCGCATTCCCTTACCCTAAACCTAACCCAAACACTAATCCTGACCCTCTCCCGAAACCTTATCCTCACCCGTGCCCTAATCATAACCAGAACACAAACACTAACCCGTGCCCTCAAACGTATGCTAACCCTAAAGGGTTACCGTACACTAACCTGTACCCTATTCCTTCCCGATTCCCTAACCCTAACCCTAACACGAACCCTAACCCAGACCCTCACCCGAAGCCTTACCCTCACCCTTGCCCTAAACTTAACCAGTACACAAATATTATTCCATGCTCTCTAACGTCCTCTAACCCTAAACCACTGCCATACCCTAACCTGTACCCTAAACCCTCCGCATTCCCTAACCCTAACCCTAACCCAAACCCTAATCCTGACCATCTCCGGAACCCTTACCCTCACCCGTGCCCTAATCTTAGGCAGTACACCAACACTCACCCGTATCCTCACATGTATGCTAACCCGAAACCATTGCCATACGCTAACTTGTACCTTATTCTCTCCGTATTTCCTAACCCTACACCTAACCGGAACCCTTACACTCACCCTCACCGTAAGCCTTACCTCCACCCGTGCCCTAATCTTAACCAGTACACAAACACTAACCCATGCCCTCACACGTACACTAACCCTAAGCCGTTGCCGTTCCCTAAGCTGTACCGTAATCCCTACCCATTCCCTAAACCTAACCCTAACAAGAACCATAAACCTGACGATCACCCGAAGCCTTTCCCTCACCCGTGACCTAATCTTAACCAGTAAACCCGCAATAACCCTTGCCCTCACACATACGCTCACCCTAAACCGTTGGCATACACTAAACTGTACCCTAAGCCCTCCCCATTCGCTTACACTAACGCTAACCCGAACGCTTACCCTGACCCTCACCCGAAGCCTTACGCTCACCCGTGCCCTAATCATAACCAGAACACCAACACTAACCCGTGCCTTCACACGTATGCTAACCCTAAACCGTTGCCGAACACTAAGCTGTACCCTATTCCATCCCGATTCCCTAACCCTTACCCTAACACAAACCCTAACCCAGACCCTCACCCGAAGCCTTACCCTCACCCTTGCCCTAATCTTAACCAGTACAAAAATATTACTCCGTGCTCTCAAACCTCCTCTAACCCTAAACCGTTGCCATACACTAACCTGTACCCTAAACCCTCCGCATTCCCTAACCCTAACCCTAACCCAAACCCTAATCCTGACCCTCTCCCGAACCCTTACCCTCAACCGTGCCCTAATCTTAGCCAGTACACCAACACTCACCCATGCCCTCACATGTATGCTAACCCTAAACCATTGCCATACACTAACCTATACCCTATTTCCTCCCTATTCCCTAACCCTACACCTAACCCGAATCCTTACACTGACCCTCACCGGAAGCCTGACCTCCACCCCTGCCATAATCTTAACCAGAACGGAAACACTAAACCGCGTCCTCACACGTACACTAACCCTGAGCCGTTGCCGTACCCTAAGCTGTACACGAATCCCTCCCCATTCCCAAACCCTAACCCTAACAAGAACCCTAAACCTGACCCTCACCCGAAGCCTTTCCCTCACCCGTGACTTAATCTTAACCAGTACACCCACAATAACTCTTGCCCTCACACGTACGCTCACCCTAAGCCGTTGCCATACACTAACCTGTACCCTAAGCCCTCCCCATTCTCTAACACTAACGCTAACCCGAACTCTTATCCTGACCCTCACCCAAAGCCTTCCACTCACCCGTGCCCTAATCAAAACCAGAACACCAACATTAACCCGTGCCTTCACACGTATGCTAACCCTAAACCGTTGCCGTACACTAAGCTGTACCCTATTCCCTCCAGATTCCCTAACCCTAAACCTAACACGAACCCTAACCCAGACCCTCACCCGAAGCCTTACCCTCACCCTTGCCCTAATATTAACCAGTACACAAATATCACACGGTGGTCTCAAACGTCCTCTAACCCTAAACCACTGCCATACCCTAACCTGTACCCTAAACCCTCCGCATTCCCTAACCCTGACCCTAACCCAAACCCTAATCCTGACCATCTCCGGAACCCTTACCCTCACCCGTGCCCTAATCTTAGCCAGTACACCAACACTCACCCATACCCTCACATGTATGCTAACCCGAAACCATTGCCATACACTAACTTGTACCTTATTCTCTCCGTATTCCCTACCCCTACACCTAACCAGAACACTTACACTGACACTCACCGTAAGCCTTACCTCCACCCGTGCCCTAATCTTAACCAGTACACAAACACTAACCCATGCCCTCACACATACACTAACCCTAAGCCGTTGCCGTTCCCTAGGCTGTTCCGTAATCCCTACCCATTCACTAAACCTAACCCTAACAAGAACCATAAACCTGACCCTCACCCGAAGCCTTTCTCTAACCCGTGACCTAATCTTAACCAGTAAACCCGCAATAACCCTTGCCCTCACACATACGCTCACCCTAAACCGTTGCCATACACTAAACTCTACCCTAAGCCCTCCCCATTCGCTTACACTAACGCTAACCCGAACGCTTACCCTGACCCTCACCCGAAGCCTTACACTCACCCGTGCCCTAATCATAACCAGAACACCAACACTAACCCGTGCCTTCACACGTATGCTAACCCTAAACCGTTACCGTACACTAAACTGTACCCTATTCCCTCCCGATTCCCTAACCCTAACCCTAACACAAACCCTAACCCAGACCCTCACCCGAAGCCTTACCCTCACCCTTGCCTTAATCTTAACCAGTACAAAAATATTACTCCGTGCTCTCAACCCTCCTCTAACCGTAAACCACTCCCATACCCTAACCTGTACCCTAAACCCTCCGCATTCCCTAACCCTAACCCTAACCCAAACAGTAATCCTGACCCTCTCCCGAAACCTTACCCTCACCCGTGCCCTAATCATAACCAGAACACCAACACTAACCCGTGCCCTCAAACGTATGCTAACCCTAAACGGTTACCGTACACTAACCTGTACCCTATTCCTTCCCGATTCCCTAACCCTAACCCTAACACGAACCCTAACCCAGACCCTCACTCGAAGCCTTACCCTCACCCTTGCCCT
Organism: Inia geoffrensis; assembly: GCA_036417435.1. NCBI lineage: Eukaryota > Metazoa > Chordata > Mammalia > Artiodactyla > Iniidae > Inia > Inia geoffrensis. The sequence goes on from CM070902.1 coordinate 153,912,292, forward strand.
AAACTTAACCAGTACACAAATATTACTCCATGTTCTCAAACGTCCTCTAACCCTAAACCACTGCCATACCCTAACGTGTACCCTAAACCTTCCGCATTCCCTCACCCTAACCCTAACCCAAACCCTAAACCTGACCATCTCCGGAACCCTTACCCTCACCCGTGCCCTAATCTTAGCCAGTACACCAACACTCACCCGTGCACACACATGTATGCCAACCCTAAACCATTGCCATACACTAACCTATACCTTATACCCTCCCTATTCCTTAACCCTACACCTAACCCGAATCCTTACACTGACCCTCACCGGAAGCCTGACCTCCACCCCTGCCATAATCTTAACCAGAACGGAAACACTAAACCATGTCCTCACACGTACACTAACCCTAAGCCGGTGCCGTACCCTAAGCTGTACCCGAATCCCTCCCCATTCCCAAGCCCTAACCCTAACAAGAACCCTAAACCTGACACTCACCCGAAGCCTTTCCCTCACCCGTGACCTAATCTTAACCAGTACACCCACAATATCTCTTGCCCTCACACGTACGCTAACCCTAAACCGTTGCCATACACTAACCTGTACCCTAAGCCCTCCCCATTCTCTAACACTAACCCTAACCCGAACTCTTACCCTGACCCTCACCCAAAGCCTTACACTCACCCGTGCTCTAATCATAACCAGAACACCAACACTGACCCGTGCCTTCACACGTATGCTAACCCTAAACCGTTGCCGTACACTAAGCTGTACCCTATTCCCTCCCGATTCCCTAACCCAAACCCTAACACGAACCCTAACTCAGACCCTCACCCAAAGCCTTACCCTCACCCTTGCCCTAATATTATCCAGTACACAAATAACACTCCGTGGTCTCAAACGTCCTCTAACCCTAAACCACTCCCGTACCCTAACCTGTACCCTAAACCCTCCGCCTTCCCTAACCCTAAACCTAACCCAAACCCTAATCCTGACCATCTCCGGAACCCTTACCCTCAACCGTGCCCTAATCTTAGCCAGTAAACCAACACTCACCCGTACCCTCACATGTATGCTAACCCGAAACCATTGCCATACACTAACTTGTGCCTTATTCTCTCCGCATTCCCTAACCCTAACCCTAACCCAAACAGTAATCCTGACCCTCTCCCGAAACCTTACCCTCACCCGTGCCCTAATCATAACCAGAACACCAACACTAACCCGTGCCTTCACACGTATGCTAACCCTAAACCGTTGCCGTACACTAAGCTGTACCCTATTCCCTCCCGATTCCCTAACCCTAACCCTAACACGAACCCTAACCCAGACCCTCACCCGAAGCCTTACCCTCACCCTTGCCCTAATCTTAACCAGTACAAAAATATTACTCCGTACTCTCAAACCTCCTCTAACCCTAAACCGTTGCCATACACTAACCTGTACCCTAAACCCTCCGCATTCCCTAACCCTAACCCTAACCCAAACCCTAATCCTGACCCTCTCCCTAAACCTTACCCTCAACCGTGCCCTAATCTTAGCCAGTACACCAACACTCACCCGTGCCCTCACATGTATGCTAACCCTAAACCATTGCCATACACTAACCTATACCCTATTCCCTCCCTATTCCCTAACGCTAAACCTAACCCGAATCCTTACACTGACCCTCACTGGAAGCCTGACCTCCACCCCTGCCATAATCTTAACCAGAACACAAACACTAAACCATGTCCTCACACGTACACTAACCCTAAGCTGTTGCCGTACCCTAAGCTGTAACCGAATCCCTCCCCATTCCCAAACCCTAACCCTAACAAGAACCCTAAACCTGACACTCACCCGAAGCCTTTCCCTCACCCGTGACTTAATCTTAACCAGTACACCCACAATAACTCTTGCCCTCACACGTACGCTAACCCTAAACCGTTGCCATACACTAAGCTGTACCCTAAGCCCTCCCCATTCTCTAACACTAACCCTAACCCGAACTCTTACCCTGACCCTCACCCAAAGCCTTACTCTCACCCGTGCCCTAATCAAAACCAGAACACCAACATTAACCCATGCCTTCACACGTATGCTAACCCTAAACCGTTGCCGTACACTAAGCTGTACCCTATTCCCTCCCGATTCCCTAACCCTAAACCTAACACGAACCCTAACCTAGACCCTCACCCAAAGCCTTACCCTCACCCTTGCCCTAATATTAACCAGTACACAAATATCACTCCGTGGTCTCAAACGTCCTCTAAACCTAAACCACTCCGGTACCCTAACCTGTACCCTAAACCCTCCGCATTCCCTAACCCTAACCCTAACCCAAACCCTAATCCTGACCATCTCCGGAACCCTTACCCTCACCCGTGCCATAATCTTAGCCAGTACACCAACACTCACCCGTACCCTCACATGTATGCTAACCCGAAACCATTACCATACACTAACTTGTACCTTATTCTCTCCGTATTCCCTAACCCTACACCTAACCGGAACCCTTACACTGACCCTCACCGTAAGTCTTACCTCCACCCGTGCCCTAATCTTAACCAGTACACAAACACTAACCCATGCCCTCACACGTACACTAACCCTAAGCCGTTGCCGTTCCCTAGGCTGTACCGTAATCCCTACCCATTCCCTAAACCTAACCCTAACAAGACCCATAAACCTGACCATCACCCGTAGCCTTTCCCTCACCCATGACCTAATCTTAACCAGTAAAACCGCAATAACCCTTGCCCTCACACATACGCTCACCCTAAACCATTGCCATACACTAAACTGTACCCTAAGCCCTCCCCATTCGCTTACACTAACGCCAACCCGAACGCTTACCCTGACCCTCACCTGAAGCCATACACTCACCCGTGCCCTAATCATCACCAGAACACCAACACTAACCCGTGCCTTCACACGTATGCTAACCCTAAACCGTTGCCGTACACTAAGCTGTACCCTATTCCCTCCCGATTCCCTAACCCTAACCCTAACACAAACCCTAACCCAGACCCTCACCTGAAGCCTTACTCTCACTCTTTCCCTCATCTTAACCAGTACAAAAATATTACTCCGTGCTCTCAAACCTCCTCTAACCCTAAACCACTCCCATACCCTAACCTGTACCCTAAACCCTCCGCATTCCCTAACCCTAACCCTAACCCAAACAGTAATCCAGACCCTCTCCCGAAACCTTACCCTCACCCGTGCCCTACTCATAACCAGAACACCAACACTAACCCGTGCCCTCAAACGTATGCTAACCCTAAACGGTTACCGTACACTAACCTGTACCCTATTCCTTCCCGATTCCCTAACCCTAACCCTAACACGAACCCTAACCCAGACCCTCACCCGAAGCCTTACCCTCACCCTTGCACTAAACTTAACCAGAAGACAAATATTACTCCATGCTCTCAAACGTCCTCTAACCCTAAACCACTGCCATACCCTAACCTGTACCCTAAACCCTCCGCATTCCCTAACCCTAACCCTAACCCAAACCCTAATCCTGACCCTCTCCCGAACCCTTACCCTCACCCGTGCCCTAATCTTAGCCATTACACCAACACTCACCCATACTCTCACATGTATGCTAACCCGAAACCATTGCCATACACTAACTTCTGCCTTATTCTCTCCGTATTCCCTAAACCTACACCTAACCGGAATCCTTACACTCACCCTCACCGTAAGCCTTACCTCCACCCGTGCCCTAAACTTAACCAGTACACAAACAGTAACCCATGCCCTCACACGTACACTAACCCTAAGCCGTTGATGATCCCTAAGCTGTACCCTAATCCCTACCCATTCCCTAAACCTACCCCTAACAAGAACAATAAACCTGACGATCACCCGAAGCCTTTCCCTCACCCGTGACCTAATCTTAACCAGTAAACCCGCAATAACCCTTGCCCTCACACATACGCTCACCCTAAACCGTTGGAATACACTAAACTGTACCCTAAGCCCTCCCCATTCCCTTACACTAACGCTAACCCGAACGCTTACCCTGACCATCACCCGAAGCCTTACACTCACCCGTGCCCTAATCATAACCAGAACACCAACACTAACCCGTGCCTTCACACGTATGCTAACCCTAAACCGTTGCCGTACACTAAGCTGTACCCTATTCCCTCCCGATTCCCTAACCCTAACCCTAACACGAAACCTAACCCAGACCCTCACCCAAACCCTTACCCTCACACTTGCCCTAATATTAACCAGTACACAAATATCACTCCGTGGTCTCAAACGTCCTCTAAACCTAAACCATTCCGGTACCCTAACCTGTACCCTAAACCCTCCGCATTCCCTAACCCTAACCCAAACCCTAATCCTGACCATCTCCGGAACCCTTACCCTCACCTTTGCCCTAATCTTAACCAGTACAAATATATTACTCCGTGCTCTCAAACCTTCTCTAACCCTAAACCGTTGCCATACACTAACCTGTACCCTAAACCCTCCGCATTCCCTAACCCTAACCCTAACCCAAACCCTAATCCTGACCATCTCCGGAACCCTTACCCTCACCCGTGCCCTAATCTTAGCCAGTACACCAACACTCACCCGTACTCTCACATGTATGCTAACCCGAAACCATTGCCGTACACTAACTTGTGCCTTATTCTTTAAGTATTCCCTAACCCTACACCTAACCGGAACCCTTACACTGACACTCACCGAAAGCCTTAACTCCACCCGTGCCCTAATCTTAACCAGTACACAAACACTAAACCATACCCTCACACGTACACTAACCCTAAGCCGTTGCCTTTCCCTAAGCTGTACCGTAATCCCTACCCATTCCCCAAACCTAACCCTAAAAAGAACCATAAACTTGACCATCACCCGAAGCGTTTCCCTCACCCGTGACCTAATCTTAACCAGTAATCCCGCAATAACCCTTGCCCTCACACATACGCTCACCATAAACCGTTGCCATACACTAAACTTTACCTTAAGCCCTCCTCATTCCCTTACACTAACGCTAACCCGAACGCTTACCCTGACCCTCACCCGAAGCCTTACACTCACCCGTGCCCTAATCAAAACCAGAACACCAACATTAACCCATGCCTTCACACGTATGCTAACCCTAAACTGTTGCCGTACACTAAGCTGTACCCTATTCCCTCCCGATTCCCTAACCCTAAACCTAAAACGAACCCTAACCCAGACCCTCACCCAAAGCCTTACCCTCACCCTTGCCCTAATATTAACCAGCACACAAATATCACTCCGTGGTCTCAAACGTCCTCTAAACCTAAACCACTCCGGTACCCTAACCTGTACCCTAAACCCTCCGCATTCCCTAACCCTAACCCTAACCCAAACCCTAATCCTGACCATCTCCGGAACCCTTACCCTCACCCGTGCCATAATCTTAGCCAGTACACCAACACTCACCCGTACCCTCACATGTATGCTAACCCGAAACCATTGCCATACACTAACTTGTACCTTATTCTCTCCGTATTCCCTAACCCTACACCTAACCGGAACCCTTACACTGACCCTCACCGTAAGTCTTACCTCCACCCGTGCCCTAATCTTAACCAGTACACAAACACTAACCCATGCCCTCACACGTACACTAACCCTAAGCCGTTGCCATTCCCTAGGCTGTACCGTAATCCCTACCCATTCCCTAAACCTAACCCTAACAAGACCCATAAACCTGACCATCACCCGAAGCCTTTCCCTCACCCATGACCTAATCTTAACCAGTAAAACCGCAATAACCTTTGCCCTCACACATACGCTCACCCTAAACCGTTGCCATACACTAAACTGTACCCTAAGCCCTCCCCATTCTCTTACACTAACGCTAACCCGAACGCTTACCCTGACCCTCACCTGAAGCCTTACACTCACCCGTGCCCTAATAATAACCAGAACACCAACACCAACCCGTGCCTTCACACGTATGCTAACCCTAAACCGTTGCCGTAAACTAAGCTGTACCCTATTCCCTCCCGATTCCCTAACCCTAACCCTAACACAAACCCTAACCGAGACCCTCACCCGAAGCCTTACCCTCACTCTTTCCCTAATCTTAACCAGTACAAAAATATTACTCCGTGCTCTCAAACCTCCTCTAACCCTAAACCACTCCCATACCCTAACCTGTACCCTAAACCCTCCGCATTCCCTATCCCTAACCCTAACCCAAACAGTAATCCAGACCCTCTCCCGAAACCTTACCCTCACCCGTGCCCTACTCATAACCAGAACACCAACACTAACCCGTGCCCTCAAACGTATGCTAACCCTAAACGGTTACCGTACACTAACCTGTACCCTATTCCTTCCCGATTCCCTAACCCTAAACCTAACACGAACCCTAACCCAGACCCTCACCCGAAGCCTTACCCTCACCCTTGCACTAAACTTAACCAGAAGACAAATATTACTCCATGCTCTCAAACGTCCTCTAACCCTAAACCACTGCCATACCCTAACCTGTACCCTAAACCCTCCGCATTCCCTAACCCTAACCCTAACCCAAACCCTAATCCTGACCCTCTCCCAAACCCTTACCCTCACCCGTGCCCTAATCTTAGCCAGTACACCAACACTCACCCATACTCTCACATGTATGCTAACCCGAAACCATTGCCATACACTAACTTGTGCCTTATTCTCTCCGTATTCCCTAACCCTACACCTAACCGGAATCCTTACACTCACCCCCACCGTAAGCCTTACCTCCACCCGTGCCCTAAACTTAACCAGTACACAAACAGTAACCCATGCCCTCACACGTACACTAACCCTAAGCCGTTGATGTCCCCTAAGCTGTACCCTAATCCCTACCCATTCCCTAAACCTACCCCTAACAAGAACAATAAACCTGACGATCACCCGAAGCCTTTCCCTCACCCGTGACCTAATCTTAACCAGGAAACCCGCAATAACCCTTGCCCTCACACATACGCTCACCCTAAACCGTTGCAATACACTAAACTGTACCCTAAGCCATCCCCATTCCCTTACACTAACGCTAACCCGAACGCTTACCCTGACCATCATCCGAAGCCTTACACTCACCCGTGCCCTAATCATAACCAGAACACCAACACTAACCCGTGCCTTCACACGTATGCTAACCCTAAACCGTTGCCGTACACTAAGCTGTACCCTATTCCCTCCCGATTCCCTAACCCTAACCCTAACACAAACCATTATAATGACCCTCTCCCGAACCCTGACCCTCAACCGTGCCCTAATCTTAGCCAGGACACCAACACTCACCCGTGCCCTCACATGTATGCTAACCCTAAACCATTGCCATACACTAAGCTATACCTTATTCCCTCCCTATTCCCTAACCCTACACCTAAACCGAATCCTTACACTGACCCTCACAGGAAGCCTGTCCTCCACCCCTGCCATAATCTTCACCAGAACACAAACACTAAACCATGTCCTCACACGTACACTAACCCTAAGCCGTTGCCGTACCCTAAGCTGTACCCGAAACCCTCCCCATTCCCAAACCCTAACCCTAACAAGAACCCTAAACCTGACCTTCACCCGAAGCCTTTCCCTCACCCGTGACCTAATCTTAACCAGTACACCCACAATAACTCTTGCCCTCACACGTACGCTAACCCTAAACCGTTGCCATACACTAACCTGTACCCTAAGCCCTCCCCATTCTCTAACACTAACGCTAACCCGAACCTTTACCCTGACCCTCACCCAAAGCCTTACACTCACCCGTGCCCTAATCATAACCAGAACACCAACACTAACCCGTGCCTTCACACGTATGCTAACCCTAAACCGTTGCCGTACACTAAGCTGTACCCTATTCCCTCCCGATTCCCTAACCCTAACCCTAACACGAAACCTAACCCAGACCCTCACCCAAAGCCTTACCCTCACACTTGCCCTAATATTAACCAGTACACAAATATCACTCCGTGGTCTCAAACGTCCTCTAACCCTAAACCACTCCCGTACCCTAACCTGTACCCTAAACCCTCCGCATTCCCTAACCCTAAACCTAACCCAAACCCTAATCCTGACCATCTCCGGAATCCTTACCCTCACCCGTGCCCTAATCTTAGCCAGTAAACCAACACTCACCCGTACCCTCACATGTATGCTAACCCGAAACCATTGCCATACACTAACTTGTGCCTTATTCTCTCCGCATTCCCTAACCCTAACCCTAACCCAAACAGTAATCCTGACCCTCTCCCGAAACCTTACCCTCACCCGTGCCCTAATCATAACCAGAACACCAACACTAACCCGTGCCTTCACACGTATGCTAACCCTAAACCGTTGCCGTACACTAAGCTGTACCCTATTCCCTCCCGATTCCCTAACCCTAACCCTAACACAAACCCTAACCCAGACCCTCACCCGAAGCCTTACCCTCACCCTTGCCCTAATCTTAACCAGTACAAAAATATTACTCCGTGCTCTCAAACCTCCTCTATCCCTAAACCGTTGCCATACACTAACCTGTACCCTAAACCCTCCGCATTCCCTAACCCTAACCCAAACCCTAATCCTGACCATCTCCGGAACCCTTACCCTCACCTTTGCCCTAATCTTAACCAGTACAAATATATTACTCCGTGCTCTCAAACCTTCTCTAACCCTAAACCGTTGCCATACACTAACCTGTGCCCTAAACCCTCCGCATTCCCTAACCCTAACCCTAACCCAAACCCTAATCCTGACCATCTCCGGAACCCTTACCCTCACCCGTGCCCTAATCTTAGCCAGTACACCAACACTCACCCGTACTCTCACATGTATGCTAACCCGAAACCATTGCCGTACACTAACTTGTGCCTTATTCTTTAAGTATTCACTAACCCTACACCTAACCGGAACCCTTACACTGACACTCACCGAAAGCCTTAACTCCACCCGTGCCCTAATCTTAACCAGTACACAAACACTAAACCATACCCTCAAACGTACACTAACCCTAAGCCGTTGCCTTTCCCTAAGCTGTACCGTAATCCCTACCCATTCCCCAAACCTAACCCTAACAAGAACCATAAACTTGACCATCACCCGAAGCGTTTCCCTCACCCGTGACCTAATCTTAACCAGTAATCCCGCAATAACCCTTGCCCTCACACATACGCTCACCGTAAACCGTTGCCATACACTAAACTTTACCTTAAACCCTCCTCATTCCCTTACACTAACGCTAACCCGAACGCTTACCCTGACCCTCACCCGAAGCCTTACACTCACCCGTGCCCTAATCAAAACCAGAACACCAACATTAACCCATGCCTTCACACGTATGCTAACCCTAAACCGTTGCCGTACACTAAGCTGTACCCTATTCCCTCCCGATTCCCTAACCCTAAACCTAAAACGAACCCTAACCCAGACCCTCACCCGAAGCCTTACCCTCACCCTTGCCCTAATATTAACCAGCACACAAATATCACTCCGTGGTCTCAAACGTCCTCTAAACCTAAACCACTCCGGTACCCTAACCTGTACCCTAAACCCTCCGCATTCCCTAACCCTAACCCTAACCCAAACCCTAATCCTGACCATCTCCGGAACCCTTACCCTCACCCGTGCCATAATCTTAGCCAGTACACCAACACTCACCCGTACCCTCACATGTATGCTAACCCGAAACCATTGCCATACACTAACTTGTACCTTATTCTCTCCGTATTCCCTAACCCTACACCTAACCGGAACCCTTACACTGACCCTCACCGTAAGTCTTACCTCCACCCGTGCCCTAATCTTAACCAGTACACAAACACCAACCCATGCCCTCACACGTACACTAACCCTAAGCCGTTGCCGTTCCCTAGGCTGTACCGTAATCCCTACCCATTCCCTAAACCTAACCCAAACAAGACCCATAAACCTGACCATCACCCGAAGCCTTTCCCTCACCCATGACCTAATCTTAACCAGTAAAACCGCAATAACCTTTGCCCTCACACATACGCTCACCCTAAACCGTTGCCATACACTAAACTGTACCCTAAGCCCTCCCCATTCTCTTACACTAACGCTAACCCGAACGCTTACCCTGACCCTCACCTGAAGCCTTACACTCACCCGTGCCCTAATCATAACCAGAACACCAACACTAACCCGTGCCTTCACACGTATGCTAACCCTAAACCGTTGCCGTAAACTAAGCTGTACCCTATTCCCTCCCGATTCCCTAACCCTAACCCTAAGACAAACCCTAACCGAGACCCTCACCCGAAGCCTTACCCTCACTCTTTCCCTAATCTTAACCAGTACAAAAATATTACTCCGGGCTCTCAAACCTCCTCTAACCCTAAACCACTCCCATACCCTAACCTGTACCCTAAACCCTCCGCATTCCCTAACCCTAACCCTAACCAAAATAGTAATCCAGACCCTCTTCCGAAACCTTACCCTCACCCGTGCCCTACTCATAACCAGAACACCAACACTAACCCGTGCCCTCAAACGTATGCTAACCCTAAACGGTTACCGTACACTAACCTGTACCCTATTCCTTCCCGATTCCCTAACCCTAAACCTAACACGAACCCTAACCCAGACCCTCACCCGAAGCCTTACCCTCACCCTTGCACTAAACTTAACCAGAAGACAAATATTACTCCATGCTCTCAAACGTCCTCTAACCCTAAACCACTGCCATACCCTAACCTGTACCCTAAACCCTCCGCATTCCCTAACCCTAACCCTAACCCAAACCCTAATCCTGACCCTCTCCCGAACCCTTACCCTCACCCGTGCCCTAATCTTAGCCAGTACACCAACACTCACCCATACTCTCACATGTATGCTAACCCGAAACCATTGCCATACACTAACTTGTGCCTTATTCTCTCCGTATTCCCTAACCCTACACCTAACCGGAATCCTTACACTCACCCCCACCGTAAGCCTTACCTCCACCCGTGCCCTAAACTTAACCAGTACACAAACAGTAACCCATGCCCTCACACGTACACTAACCCTAAGCCGTTGATGTCCCCTAAGCTGTACCCTAATCCCTACCCATTCCCTAAACCTACCCCTAACAAGAACAATAAACCTGACGATCACCCGAAGCCTTTCCCTCACCCGTGACCTAATCTTAACCAGTAAACTCGCAATAACCCTTGCCCTCACACATACGCTCACCCTAAACCGTTGCAATACACTAAACTGTACCCTAAGCCATCCCCATTCCCTTACACTAACGCTAACCCGAACGCTTACCCTGACCATCATCCGAAGCCTTACACTCACCCGTGCCCTAATCATAACCAGAACACCAACACTAACCCGTGCCTTCACACGTATGCTAACCCTAAACCGTTGCCGTACACTAAGCTGTACCCTATTCCCTCCCGATTCCCTAACCCTAACCCTAACACAAACCATTATAATGACCCTCTCCCGAACCCTGACCCTCAACCGTGCCCTAATCTTAGCCAGGACACCAACACTCACCCGTGCCCTCACATGTATGCTAACCCTAAACCATTGCCATACACTAAGCTATACCTTATTCCCTCCCTATTCCCTAACCCTACACCTAAACCGAATCCTTACACTGACCCTCACAGGAAGCCTGTCCTCCACCCCTGCCATAATCTTCACCAGAACACAAACACTAAACCATGTCCTCACACGTACACTAACCCTAAGCCGTTGCCGTACCCTAAGCTGTACCCGAAACCCTCCCCATTCCCAAACCCTAACCCTAACAAGAACCCTAAACCTGACCTTCACCCGAAGCCTTTCCCTCACCCGTGACCTAATCTTAACCAGTACACCCACAATAACTCTTGCCCTCACACGTACGCTAACCCTAAACCGTTGCCATACACTAACCTGTACCCTAAGCCCTCCCCATTCTCTAACACTAACGCTAACCCGAACCTTTACCCTGACCCTCACCCAAAGCCTTACACTCACCCGTGCCCTAATCATAACCAGAACACCAACACTAACCCGTGCCTTCACACGTATGCTAACCCTAAACCGTTGCCGTACACTAAGCTGTACCCTATTCCCTCCCGATTCCCTAACCCTAACCCTAACACGAAACCTAACCCAGACCCTCACCCAAAGCCTTACCCTCACACTTGCCCTAATATTAACCAGTACACAAATATCACTCCGTGGTCTCAAACGTCCTCTAACCCTAAACCACTCCCGTACCCTAACCTGTACCCTAAACCCTCCGCATTCCCTAACCCTAAACCTAACCCAAACCCTAATCCTGACCATCTCCGGAATCCTTACCCTCACCCGTGCCCTAATCTTAGCCAGTAAACCAACACTCACCCGTACCCTCACATGTATGCTAACCCGAAACCATTGCCATACACTAACTTGTGCCTTATTCTCTCCGCATTCCCTAACCCTAACCCTAACCCAAACAGTAATCCTGACCCTCTCCCGAAACCTTACCCTCACCCGTGCCCTAATCATAACCAGAACACCAACACTAACCCGTGCCTTCACACGTATGCTAACCCTAAACCGTTGCCGTACACTAAGCTGTACCCTATTCCCTCCCGATTCCCTAACCCTAACCCTAACACAAACCCTAACCCAGACCCTCACCCGAAGCCTTACCCTCACCCTTGCCCTAATCTTAACCAGTACAAAAATATTACTCCGTGCTCTCAAACCTCCTCTATCCCTAAACCGTTGCCATACACTAACCTGTACCCTAAACCCTCCGCATTCCCTAACCCTAACCCAAACCCTAATCCTGACCATCTCCGGAACCCTTACCCTCACCTTTGCCCTAATCTTAACCAGTACAAATATATTACTCCGTGCTCTCAAACCTTCTCTAACCCTAAACCGTTGCCATACACTAACCTGTGCCCTAAACCCTCCGCATTCCCTAACCCTAACCCTAACCCAAACCCTAATCCTGACCATCTCCGGAACCCTTACCCTCACCCGTGCCCTAATCTTAGCCAGTACACCAACACTCACCCGTACTCTCACATGTATGCTAACCCGAAACCATTGCCGTACACTAACTTGTGCCTTATTCTTTAAGTATTCACTAACCCTACACCTAACCGGAACCCTTACACTGACACTCACCGAAAGCCTTAACTCCACCCGTGCCCTAATCTTAACCAGTACACAAACACTAAACCATACCCTCAAACGTACACTAACCCTAAGCCGTTGCCTTTCCCTAAGCTGTACCGTAATCCCTACCCATTCCCCAAACCTAACCCTAACAAGAACCATAAACTTGACCATCACCCGAAGCGTTTCCCTCACCCGTGACCTAATCTTAACCAGTAATCCCGCAATAACCCTTGCCCTCACACATACGCTCACCGTAAACCGTTGCCATACACTAAACTTTACCTTAAACCCTCCTCATTCCCTTACACTAACGCTAACCCGAACGCTTACCCTGACCCTCACCCGAAGCCTTACACTCACCCGTGCCCTAATCAAAACCAGAACACCAACATTAACCCATGCCTTCACACGTATGCTAACCCTAAACCGTTGCCGTACACTAAGCTGTACCCTATTCCCTCCCGATTCCCTAACCCTAAACCTAAAACGAACCCTAACCCAGACCCTCACCCGAAGCCTTACCCTCACCCTTGCCCTAATATTAACCAGCACACAAATATCACTCCGTGGTCTCAAACGTCCTCTAAACCTAAACCACTCCGGTACCCTAACCTGTACCCTAAACCCTCCGCATTCCCTAACCCTAACCCTAACCCAAACCCTAATCCTGACCATCTCCGGAACCCTTACCCTCACCCGTGCCATAATCTTAGCCAGTACACCAACACTCACCCGTACCCTCACATGTATGCTAACCCGAAACCATTGCCATACACTAACTTGTACCTTATTCTCTCCGTATTCCCTAACCCTACACCTAACCGGAACCCTTACACTGACCCTCACCGTAAGTCTTACCTCCACCCGTGCCCTAATCTTAACCAGTACACAAACACTAACCCATGCCCTCACACGTACACTAACCCTAAGCCGTTGCCGTTCCCTAGGCTGTACCGTAATCCCTACCCATTCCCTAAACCTAACCCAAACAAGACCCATAAACCTGACCATCACCCGAAGCCTTTCCCTCACCCATGACCTAATCTTAACCAGTAAAACCGCAATAACCTTTGCCCTCACACATACGCTCACCCTAAACCGTTGCCATACACTAAACTGTACCCTAAGCCCTCCCCATTCTCTTACACTAACGCTAACCCGAACGCTTACCCTGACCCTCACCTGAAGCCTTACACTCACCCGTGCCCTAATCATAACCAGAACACCAACACTAACCCGTGCCTTCACACGTATGCTAACCCTAAACCGTTGCCGTAAACTAAGCTGTACCCTATTCCCTCCCGATTCCCTAACCCTAACCCTAACACAAACCCTAACCGAGACCCTCACCCGAAGCCTTACCCTCACTCTTTCCCTAATCTTAACCAGTACAAAAATATTACTCCGGGCTCTCAAACCTCCTCTAACCCTAAACAACTCCCATACCCTAACCTGTACCCTAAACCCTCCGCATTCCCTAACCCTAACCCTAACCAAAATAGTAATCCAGACCCTCTTCCGAAACCTTACCCTCACCCGTGCCCTACTCATAACCAGAACACCAACACTAACCCGTGCCCTCAAACGTATGCTAACCCTAAACGGTTACCGTACACTAACCTGTACCCTATTCCTTCCCGATTCCCTAACCCTAAACCTAACACGAACCCTAACCCAGACCCTCACCCGAAGCCTTACCCTCACCCTTGCACTAAACTTAACCAGAAGACAAATATTACTCCATGCTCTCAAACGTCCTCTAACCCTAAACCACTGCCATACCCTAACCTGTACCCTAAACCCTCCGCATTCCCTAACCCTAACCCTAACCCAAACCCTAATCCTGACCCTCTCCCGAACCCTTACCCTCACCCGTGCCCTAATCTTAGCCAGTACACCAACACTCACCCATACTCTCACATGTATGCTAACCCGAAACCATTGCCATACACTAACTTGTGCCTTATTCTCTCCGTATTCCCTAACCCTACACCTAACCGGAATCCTTACACTCACCCCCACCGTAAGCCTTACCTCCACCCGTGCCCTAAACTTAACCAGTACACAAACAGTAACCCATGCCCTCACACGTACACTAACCCTAAGCCGTTGATGTCCCCTAAGCTGTACCCTAATCCCTACCCATTCCCTAAACCTACCCCTAACAAGAACAATAAACCTGACGATCACCCGAAGCCTTTCCCTCACCCGTGACCTAATCTTAACCAGGAAACCCGCAATAACCCTTGCCCTCACACATACGCTCACCCTAAACCGTTGCAATACACTAAACTGTACCCTAAGCCCTCCCCATTCCCTTACACTAACGCTAACCCGAACGCTTACCCTGACCATCACCCGAAGCCTTACACTCACCCGTGCCCTAATCATAACCAGAACACCAACACTAACCCGTGCCTTCACACGTATGCTAACCCTAAACCGTTGCCGTACACTAAGCTGTACCCTATTCCCTCCCGATTCCCTAACCCTAACCCTAACACAAACCATTATCATGACCCTCTCCCGAACCCTGACCCTCAACCGTGCCCTAATCTTAGCCAGGACACCAACACTCACCCGTGCCCTCACATGTATGCTAACCCTAAACCATTGCCATACACTAAGCTATACCTTATTCCCTCCCTATTCCCTAACCCTACACCTAAACCGAATCCTTACACTGACCCTCACAGGAAGCCTGTCCTCCACCCCTGCCATAATCTTCACCAGAACACAAACACTAAACCATGTCCTCACACGTACACTAACCCTAAGCCGTTGCCGTACCCTAAGCTGTACCCCAAACCCTCCCCATTCCCAAACCCTAACCCTAACAAGAACCCTAAACCTGACCTTCACCCGAAGCCTTTCCCTCACCCGTGACCTAATCTTAACCAGTACACCCACAATAACTCTTGCCCTCACACGTACGCTAACCCTAAACCGTTGCCATACACTAACCTGTACCCTAAGCCCTCCCCATTCTCTAACACTAACGCTAACCCGAACCTTTACCCTGACCCTCACCCAAAGCCTTACACTCACCCGTGCCCTAATCATAACCAGAACACCAACACTAACCCGTGCCTTCACACGTATGCTAACCCTAAACCGTTGCCGTACACTAAGCTGTACCCTATTCCCTCCCGATTCCCTAACCCTAACCCTAACACGAAACCTAACCCAGACCCTCACCCAAAGCCTTACCCTCACACTTGCCCTAATATTAACCAGTACACAAATATCACTCCGTGGTCTCAAACGTCCTCTAACCCTAAACCACTCCCGTACCCTAACCTGTACCCTAAACCCTCCGCATTCCCTAACCCTAAACCTAACCCAAACCCTAATCCTGACCATCTCCGGAACCCTTACCCTCACCCGTGCCCTAATCTTAGCCAGTAAACCAACACTCACCCGTACCCTCACATGTATGCTAACCCGAAACCATTGCCATACACTAACTTGTGCCTTATTCTCTCCGCATTCCCTAACCCTAACCCTAACCCAAACAGTAATCCTGACCCTCTCCCGAAACCTTACCCACACCCGTGCCCTAATCATAACCAGAACAACAACACTAACCCGTGCCTTCACACGTATGCTAACCCTAAACCGTTGCCGTACACTAAGCTGTACCCTATTCCCTCCAGATTCCCTAACCCTAACCCTAACACAAACCCTAACCCAGACCCTCACCCGAAGCCTTACCCTCACCCTTGCCCTAATCTTAACCAGTACAAAAATATTACTCCGTGCTCTCAAACCTCCTCTATCCCTAAACCGTTGCCATACACTAACATGTACCCTAAACCCTCCGCATTCCCTAACCCTAACCCTAACCCAAACCCTAATCCTGACCCTCTCCCTAACCCTTACCCTCAACTGTGCCCTAATCTTAGCCAGTACACCAACACTCACCCGTGCCCTCACATGTATGCTAACCCTAAACCATTGCCATACACTAACCTATACCCTATTCCCTCCCTATTCCCTAACCCTACACCTAACCCGAATCCTTACACTGACCCTCACTGGAAGCCTGACCTCCACCCCTGCCATAATCTTAACCAGAACACAAGCACTAAACCATGTCCTCACACGTACACTAACCCTAAGCCGTTGCCGTACCCTAAGCTGTAACCGAATCCCTCCCCATTCCCAAACCCTAGCCCTAACAAGAACCCTAAACCTGACACTCACCCGAAGCCTTTCCCTCACACGTGACTTAATCTTAACCAGTATACCCACAATAACTCTTGCCATCACACGTACGCTAACCCTAAACCGTTGCCATACACTAACCTGTACCCTAAGCCCTCCCCAGTTTCTAACACTAACCCTAACCCGAACTCTTACCCTGACCCTCACCCAAAGCCTTACACTCACCCGTGCCCTAATCAAAACCAGAACACCAACATTAACCCATGCCTTTACACGTATGCTAACCCTAAACCGTTGCCGTACACTAAGCTGTACCCTATTCCCTCCCGATTCCCTAACCCTAAACCTAACACGAACCCTAACCCAGACCCTCACCCAAAGCCTTACCCTCACCCTTGCCCTAATATTAACCAGCACACAAATATCACTCCGTGGTCTCAAACGTCCTCTAACCCTAAACCACTCCGGTACCCTAACCTGTACCCTAAACCCTCCGCATTCCCTAACCCTAACCCTAACCCAAACCCTAATCCTGACCATATCCGGAACCCTTACCCTCACCCGTGCCATAATCTTAGCCAGTACACCAACACTCACCCGTACCCTCACATGTATGCTAACCCGAAACCATTGCCATACACTAACTTGTACCTTATTCTCTCCGTATTCCCTAACCCTACACCTAACCGGAACCCTTACACTGACCCTCACCGTAAGTCTTACCTCCACCCGTGCCCTAATCTTAACCAGTACACAAACACTAACCCATGCCCTCACACGTACACTAACCCTAAGCCGTTGCCGTTCCCTAGGCTGTACCGTAATCCCTACCCATTCCCTAAACCTAACCCTAACAAGACCCATAAACCTGACCATCACCCGAAGCCTTTCCCTCACCCATGACCTAATCTTAACCAGTAAAACCGCAATAACCCTTGCCCTCACACATACGCTCACCCTAAACCGTTGCCATACACTAAACTGTACCCTAAGCCCTCCCCATTCGCTTACACTAACGCTAACCCGAACGCTTACCCTGACCCTCACCTGAAGCCTTACACTCACCCGTGCCCTAATCATAACCAGAACACCAACACTAACCCGTGCCTTCACACGTATGCTAACCCTAAACCGTTGCCGTACACTAAGCTGTACCCTATTCCCTCCCGATTCCCTAACCCTAACCCTAACACAAACCCTAACCCAGACCCTCACCCGAAGCCTTACCCTCACTCTTTCCCTAATCTTAACCAGTACAAAAATATTACTCCGGGCTCTCAAACCTCCTCTAACCCTAAACCACTCCCATACCCTAACCTGTACCCTAAACCCTCCGCATTCCCTAACCCTAACCCTAACCCAAACAGTAATCCAGACCTTCTCCCGAAACCTTACCCTCACCCGTGCCCTACTCATAACCAGAACACCAACACTAACCCGTGCCCTCAAACGTATGCTAACCCTAAACGGTTACCGTACACTAACCTGTACCCTATTCCTTCCCGATTCCCTTACCCTAACCCTAACACGAACCCTAACCCAGACCCTCACCCGAAGCCTTACCCTCACCTTTGCACTAAACTTAACCAGAAGACAAATATTACTCCATGCTCTCAAACGTCCTCTAACCCTAAACCACTGCCATACCCTAAAATGTACCCTAAACCCTCCGCATTCCCTAACCCTAACCCTAACCCAAACCCTAATCCTGACCCTCTCCCGAACCCTTACCCTCACCCGTGCCCTAATCTTAGCCAGTACACCAACACTCACCCATACTCTCACATGTATGCTAACCCGAAACCATTGCCATACACTAACTTGTGCCTTATTCTCTCCGTATTCCCTAACCCTACACCTAACCGGAATCCTTACACTCACCCTCACCGTAAGCCTTACCTCCACCCGTGCCCTAAACTTAACCAGTACACAAACAGTAACCCATGCCCTCACACGTACACTAACCCTAAGCCGTTGATGTTCCCTAAGCTGTACCCTAATCCCTACCCATTCCCTAAACCTACCCCTAACAAGAACAATAAACCTGACGATCACCCGAAGCCTTTCCCTCACCCGTGACCTAATCTTAACCAGTAAACCCGCAATAACCCTTGCCCTCACACATACGCTCACCCTAAACCGTTGCAATACACTAAACTGTACCCTAAGCCCTCCCCATTCCCTTACACTAACGCTAACCTGAACGCTTACCCTGACCATCACCCGAAGCCTTACACTCACCCGTGCCCTAATCATAACCAGAACACCAACACTAACCCGTGCATTAACACGTATGCTAACCCTAAACCGTTGCCGTACACTAAGCTGTACCCTATTCCCTCCCGATTCCCTAACCCTAACCCTAACACAAACCCTTATCATGACCCTCTCCCGAACCCTGACCCTCAACCGTGCCCTAATCTTAGCCAGGACACCAACACTCACCCGTGCCCTCACATGTATGCTAACCCTAAACCATTGCCATACACTAAGCTATACCTTATTCCCTCCCTATTCCCTAACCCTACACCTAAACCGAATCCTT
Source organism: Inia geoffrensis (assembly GCA_036417435.1). Classification (NCBI taxonomy): domain Eukaryota; kingdom Metazoa; phylum Chordata; class Mammalia; order Artiodactyla; family Iniidae; genus Inia; species Inia geoffrensis. Next base: position 153,932,057 of record CM070902.1, read on the forward strand.
ACACTGACCCTCACAGGAAGCCTGTCCTCCACCCCTGCGATAATCATAACCAGAACACAAACACTAAACCATGTCCTCACACGGACACTAACCCTAAGCCGTTGCCGTACCCTAAGCTGTACCCGAAACCCTCCCCATTCCCAAACCTTCACCCTAACAAGAACCCTAAACCTGGCCTTCACCCGAAGCCTTTCCCTCACCCGTGACCTAATCTTAACCAGTACACCCACAATAACTCTTGCCCTCACACGTACGCTAACCCTAAACCGTTGCCATACACTAACCTGTACCCTAAGCCCTCCCCATTCTCTAACACTAACGCTAACCCGAACCTTTACACTGACCCTCACCCAAAGCCTTACCCTCACCCTTGCCCTAATGTTAACCAGTACACAAATATCACTCCGTGGTCTCTAACGTCCTCTAACCCTAAACCACTCCCGTACCCTAACCTGTACCCTAAACCCTCCGCATTCCCTAACCCTAACCCTAACCCAAACCCTAATCCTGACCATCTCCGGAACCCTTACCCTCACCCGTGCCCTAATCTTAGCCAGTACACCAACACTCACCCGTACTCTCATATGTATGCTAACCCGAAACCATTGCCGTACACTAACTTGTGCTTTATTCTTTAAGTATTCCCTAACCCTACACCTAACCGGAACCCTTACACTGACCCTCACTGTAAGCCTTACCTCAACCCGTGCCCTAATCTTAACCAGTACACAAACACTAAACCATACCCTCACACGTACACTAACCCTAAGCCGTTGCCTTTCCCTAAGCTGTACCGTAATCCCTACCCATTCCCCAAACCTAACCCTAACAAGAACCATAAACTTGACCATCACCCGAAGCGTTTCCCTCACCCGTGACCTAATCTTAACCAGTAATCCCGCAATAACCCTTGCCCTCACACATACGCTCACCGTAAACCGTTGCCATACACTAAACTTTACCTTAAGCCCTCCTCATTCCCTTACACTAACGCTAACCCGAACGCTTACCCTGACCCTCACCCGAAGCCTTACACTCACCCGTGCCCTAATCATAACCAGAACACCAACACTAACCCGTGCCTTCACACGTATGCTAACCCTAAACCGTTGCCGTACACTAAGCTGTACCCCATTCCCTCCCGATTCCCTAACACTAACCCTAACACAAACCCTAACCCAGACCCTCACCCAAAGCCTTACCCTCACCCTTGCCCTAATCTTAACCAGTACAAAAATATTACTCCGTGCTCTCAAACCTCCTCTAACCCTAAACCGTTGCCATACACTAACCTGTACCCTAAACCCTCCGCATTCCCTAACCCTAACCCTAACCCAAACCCTAATCCTGACCCTCTCCCGAACCCTTACCCTCAACCGTGCCCTAATCTTAGCCAGTACACCAACACTCACCCGTGCCCTCACATGTATGCTAACACTAAACCATTGCCGTACACTAACCTATACCCTATTCCCTTCCTATTCCCTAACCCTACACCTAACCCGAATCCTTACACTGACCCTCCCCGGAAGCCTGACCTCCACCCCTGCCATAATCTTAACCAGAACACAAACACTAAACCATGTCCTCACACGTACACTAACCCTAAGCCGTTGCCGTACCCTAAGCTGTACCCAAATCCCTCCCCATTCCCAAACCCTAACCCTAACAAGAACCCTAAACCTGACCCTCACCCGAAGCCTTTCCCTCACCGTGACTTAATCTTAACCAGTACACCCACAATAACTCTTGCCCTCACACGTAAGCTAACCCTAAACCGTTGCCATACACTAACCTGTACCCTAAGCCCTCCCCATTCTCTAACACTAACGCTAACCCGAACTCTTACCCTGACCCTCACCCAAAGCCTTACACTCACCCGTGCCCTAATCATAACCAGAACACCAACACTAACCCGTGCCTTCACACGTATGCTAACCCTAAACCGTTGCCGTACACTAAGCTGTACCCTATTCCCTCCCGATTCCTTAACCCTAACCCTAACACGAACCCTAACCCAGACCCTCACCCAAAGCCTTACCCTCACCCTTGCCCTAATATTAACCAGTACACAAATATCACTCCGTGGTCTCAAACGTCCTCTAACCCTAAACCACTCCCGTACCCTAACGTGTACCCTAAACCCTCCGCATTCCCTAACCCTAACCCTAACCCAAACCCTAATCCTGACCATCTCCGGAACCCTTACCCTCAACCGTGCCCTAATCTTAGCCAGTACACCAACACTCACCCGTACCCTCACATGTATGCTAACCCCAAACCATTGCCATACACTAACATGTGCCTTATTCTCTCCGTATTCCCTAACCCTACACCTAACCTGAACCCTTACACTGACCCTCACCGTAAGCCTTAACTCCACCCGTGCCCTAATCTTAACCAGTACACAAACACTAACCCATGCCCTCACACGTACACTAACCCTAAGCCGTTGCCTTTCCCTAAGCTGTACCGTAATCTTTACCCGTTCCCTAAACCTAACCCTAACAAGAACAATAAACCTGACCATCACCCGAAGCCTTTCCCTCACCCGTGACCTAATCTTAACCAGTAAACCCGCAATAACCCTTGCCCTCACACATACGCTCACCCTAAACCGTTGCCATACACTAAACTGTACCCTAAGCCCTCCTCATTCCCGTACACTAACGCTAACCCGAACGCATACCCTGACCCTCACCCGAAGCATTACACTCACCCGTGCCCTAATCATAACCAGAACACCAACACTAACCCGTGCCTTCACACGTATGCTAACCCTAAACCGTTGCCGTACACTAAGCTGTACCCTATTCCCTCCCGATTCCCTAACCCTAATCTTAACATAAACCCTAACGCAGACCCTCACCCGAAGCCTTACCCTCACCCTTGCCCTAATCTTAACCAGTACAAAAATATTACTCCGTGCTCTCAAACCTTCTCTAACCCTAAACCGTTGCCATACACTAACCTGTACCCTAAACCCTCCGCATTCGTTAACCCTAACCCTAACCCAAACCCTAATCCTGACCCTCTCCCGAAGCCTTACCCTCAACCGTGCCCTAATCTTAGCCAGTACACCAACACTCACCCGTGCCCTCACATGTATGCTAACCCTAAACCATTGCCATACACTAACCTATACCCTATTCCCTCCCTATTCCCTAACCCTGCACCTAACCCGAATCCTTACACTGACCCTCACCGGAAGCCTGACCTCCACACCTGCCATAATCTTAACCAGAACACAAACACTAAACCATGCCCTCACACGTACACTAACCTTAAGCCGTTGCCGTACCCTAAGCTGTACCCGAATCCCTCCCCATTCCCAAACCCTAACCCTAACAAGAACCCTAAACCTGACCCTCACCCGAAGCCTTTCCCTCACCCGTGACTTAATCTTAACCAGTACACCCACAATAACTCTTGCCCTCACACGTACGCTAACCCTAAACCGTTGCCATACACTAACCTGTACCCTAAGCCCTCCCCATTCTCTAACACTAACGCTAACCCGAACTCTTACCCTGACCCTCACCCAAAGCCTTACACTCACCCGTGCCCTAATCATAACCAGAACACAAACACTAACCCGTGCCTTCACACGTATGCTAACCCTAAACCGTTGCCGTACACTAAGCTGTACCCTATTCCCTCCTGATTCCCTAACCCTAACCGTAACACGCACCCTAACCCAGACCCTCACCCAAAGCCTTACCCTCACCCTTGCCCTAATATTAACCAGAACACAAATATCACTAAGTGGTCTCAAACGTCCTCTAACCCTAAACCACTCCCGTACCCTAACCTGTACCCTAAACCCTCCGCATTCCCTAACCCTAACCCTAACCCAAACCCTAATCCTGACACTCTCCCGAACCCTTAACCTCAACCGTGCCCTAATCTTAGCCAATACACCAACACTCAACCGTGCCCTCAAATGTATGCTAACCCTAAACCATTGCCATACACTAACCTATATCCTATTCCCTCCCTATTCCCTAACACTACACCAAACCCGAATCCTTACACTGACCCTCACCGGAAGCCTGACCTCGACCCCTGCCATAATCTTAATCAGAACACAAACACTAAACCATGTCCTCACACGTACACTAACCCTAAGCCGTTGCCGTACCCTAAGCTGTACCCGAATCCCTCCCCATTCCGAAACCCTAACCCTAAAACGAACCCTAACCCAGACCCTCACCCAAAGCCTTACCCTCACCCTAGCCCTAATATTAACCAGTACACAAATATCACTCCGTGGTCTCACACGTCCTCTAACCGTAAACCACTCCCGTACCCTAAACTGTACCCTAAACCCTCCGCATTCCCTAACCCTAACCCTAACCCAAAACCTAATCCTGACCATCTCCAGAACCCTTACCCTCACCCGTGCCCTAATCTTAGCCAGTAAACCAACACTCACCCGTACCCTCACATGTATGCTAACCCGAAACCATTGCCATACACTAACTTGTGCCTTATTCTCTCCGTATTCCCTAACCCTACACCTAACCGGAACCCTTACACTGACCCTCACCGTAAGCCTTACCTCCACCCGTGCCCTAATCTTAACCAGTACACAAACACTAACCCATGCCCTCACACGTACACTAACCCTAAGCCGTTGCCGTTCCCTAGGCTGTACCATAATCCCTACCCATTCCCTAAACCTAACCCTAACAAGAACCATAAACCTGACCATCACCCGAAGCCTTTCCCTCACTCGTGACCTAATATTAACCAGTAAACCCGCAATAACCCTTGCCCTCACACATACGCTCACCCTAAACCGTTGCCATACACTAAACTGTACCCTAAGCCCTCCCCATTCGCTTACACTAACGCTAACCCGAACGCTTACCCTGACCCTCACCCGAAGCCTTACACTCACCCGTGCCCTAATCATAACCAGAACACCAAAACTAACCCGTGCCTTCACACGTATGCTAACCCTAAACCGTTGCCGTACACTAAGCTGTACCCTATTCCCTCCCGATTCCCTAACCCTAACCCTAACACAAACCCTAACCCAGACCCTCACCCGAAGCCTTACCCTCACCCTTGCCCTAATCTTAACCAGTACCAAAATATTACTCTGTGCTCTCAAACCTCCTCTAACCCTAAACCACTCACATACCCTAATCTGTACCCTAAACCCTCCGCATTCCCTAACCCTAACCCTAACCCAAGCAGTAATCCTGACCCTCTCCCGAAACCTTACCCTCACCCGTGCCCTAATCATAACCAGAACACCAACACTAACCCGTGCCCTCAAACGTATGCTAACCCTAAACGGTTACCGTACACTAACCTGTACCCTATTCCTTCCCGATTCCCTAACCCTAATCCTAACACGAACCCTAACCCAGACTCTCACCCGAAGCCTTACCCTCACCCTTGCCCTAAACTTAACCAGTAGACAAATATTTCTCCATGCTCTCAAACGTCCTCTAACCCTAAACCACTGCCATACCATAACGTGTACCCTAAACCTTCCGCATTCCCTAACCCTAACCCTAACGCAAACCCTAAACCTGACCATCTCCGGAACCCTTACCCTCACCCGTGCCCTAATCTTAGCCAGTACACCAACACTCACCCGTACCCTCACATGTATGCTAACCCGAAACCATTGCCATACACTAACTTGTACCTTATTCTCTCCGTATTCCCTAACCCTACACCTAACCGGAACCCTTACACTGACACTCACCGTAAGCCTTACCTCCACCCGTGCCCTAATCTTAACCAGAACACAAACAGTAACCCATGCTCTCACACGTACACTAACCCTAAGCCGTTGCCTTTCCCTAAGCTGTACCGTAATCCCTACCCATTCCCTAAACCTACCCCTAACAAGAACCATAAACCTGACGATCACCCGAAGCCTTTCCCTCACCCGTGACCTAATCTTAACCAGTAAACCCGCAATAACCCTTGCCCTCACACATACGCTCACCCTAAACCGTTGCCATACACTAAACTGTACCCTAAGCCCTCCCCATTCCCTTACACTAACGCTAACCCGAACGCTTACCCTGACCATCACCCGAAGCCTTACACTCACCCGTGCCCTAATCATAACCGGAACACCAACACTAACCCGTGCCTTCACACGTATGCTAACCCTAAACCGTTGCCGTACACTAAGCTGTACCCTATTCCCTCCCGATTCCCTAATCCTAACCCTAACACAAACCCTAACCCAGACCCTCACCCAAAGCCTTACCCTCACCCTTGCCCTAATCTTAACCAGTACAAAAATATTACTCCGTGCTCTCAAACCTCCTCTAACCCTAAACCGTTGCCATACACTAACCTGTACCCTAAACCCTCCGCATTCCCTAACCCTAACCCTAACCCAAACTCTAATCCTGACCCTCTCCCGAACCCTTACCCTCAACCGTGCCCTAATCTTAGCCAGTACACCAACACTCACCCGTGCCCTCACATGTATGCTAACCCTAAACCATTGCCATACACTAACCTATACCCTATTCCCTCCCTATTCCCTAACCCTACACCTAACACGAATCCTTACACTGACCCTCACCGGAAGCCTGACCTCCACCCCTGTCATAATCTTAACCAGAACACAAACACTAAACCATGTCCTCACACGTACACTAACCCTAAGCCGTTGCCGTACCCTAAGCTGTACCCGAATCCCTCCCCATTCCCAAACCCTAACCCTAACAAGAACCCTAAACCTGACCCTCACCCGAAGCCTTTCCCTCACCTGTGACTTAATCTTAAGCAGTACACCCACAATAACTCTTGCCCTCACACGTACGCTAACCCTAAACCGTTGCCATACACTAACCTGTACCATAAGCCCTCCCCATTCTCTAACACTAACGCTAACCCGAACTCTTACCCTGACCCTCACCCAAAGCCTTACACTCACCCGTGCCCTAATCATAACCAGAATACCAACAGTAACCCGTGCCTTCACACGTATGCTAACCCTAAACCGTTGCCGTACACTAAGCTGTACCCTATTCCCTCCCGATTCCCTAACCCTAACCCTAAGACGAACCCTAAGCCAGACCCTCATCCAAAGCCTTACCCTCACCCTTGCCCTAATATTAACCAGTACACAAATATCACACCGTGGTCTCAAACGTCCTCTAACCCTAAACCACTGCCATACCCTAACCTGTACCCTAAACCCTCCGCATTCCCTAACCCTAACCCAAACCCTAATCCTGACCATCTCCGGAACCCTTACCCTCACCCGTGCCCTAATCTTAGCCAGTAAACCAACACTCACCCGTACTCTCACATGTATGCTAACCCGAAACCATTGCCATACACTAACTTGTACCTTATTCTCTCCGTATTCCCTAACCTTACACCTAACCGTAACCCTTACACTGACCCTCATCGTAAGCCTTACCTCCACCCGTGCCCTAATCTTAACCAGTACACAAACACTAACCCATGCCCTCACACGTACACTAACCCTAAGCCGTTGCCGTTCCCTAGGCTGTACCGTAATCCCTACCCATTCCCTAAACCTAACCCTAACAAGAACCATAAACCTGACCATCACCCGAAGCCTTTCTCTCACCCGTGACCAAATCTTAACCAGTAAACCCGCAATAACCCTTGCCCTCACACATACGCTCACCCTAAACCGTTGCCATACACTAAACTGTACCCTAAGCCCTCCCCATTCGCTTACACTAACGTTAACCCGAACGCTTACCCTGACCCTCACCCGAAGCCTTACGCTCACCCGTGCCCTAATCATAACCAGAACACCAACACTAACCCGTGCCCTCACACGTATGCTAACTCTAAACCGTTGCCGTACACTAAGCTGTACCCTATTCCCTCCCGATTCCCTAACCCTAACCCTAACACAAACCCTAACCCAGACCCTCACCCGAAGCCTTACCCTCACCCTTGCCCTAATCTTAACCAGTACAAAAATACTACTCCGTGCTCTCAAACCTCCTCTAACCCTAAACCAGTCCCATAACCTAACCTGTACCCTAAACCCTCCGCATTCCCTAACCCTAACCCTAACCCAAACAGTAATCCTGACCCTCTCCCGAAACCTTACCCTCACCCGTGCCCTAATCATAACCAGAACACCAACACTAACCCGTACCCTCAAACGTATGCTAACCCTAAACGGTTGCCGTACACTAACCTGTACCCTATTCCTTCCCAATTCCCTAACCCTAACCCTAACACGAACCCTAACCCAGACCCTCACCCGAAGCCTTACCCTCACCCTTGCCCTAAACTTAACCAGTAGACAAATATTACTCCATGCTCTCAAACGTCCTCTAACCCTAAACCACTGCCATACCCTAACGTGTACCCTAAACCTTCCGCATTCCCTAACCCTAACCCTAACCCAAACCCTAAACCTGACCATCTCCAGAACCCTTACCCTCACCCGTGCCCTAATCTTAGCCAGTACACCAACACTCACCCGTGTACTCACATGTATGCTAACCCTAAACCATTGCCATACACTAACCTATACCCTATTCCCTCCCTATTCCCTAACCCTACACCTAACCCGAATCCTTACACTGACCCTCACCGGAAGCCTGACCTCCACCCCTGCCATAATCTTAACCAGAACGCAAACACTAAACCATGTCCTCAGACGTACACTAACCCTAAGACATTGCCGTACCCTAAGCTGTACCCGAATCTCTCCCCATTCCCAAACCCTAACCCTAACAAGAACCCTAAACCTGACCCTCACCCGAAGCCTTTCCCTCACGCGTGACTTAATCTTAACCAGTACACCCACAATAACTCTTGGCCTCACATGTACGCTAACCGTAAGCCGTTGCCGTACCCTAAGCTATACCCGAATCCCTCCCCATTCCCAAACACTAACCCTAACAAGAACCCTAAACCTGACCCTCACCCGAAGCCTTTCACTGACCCGTGACTTAATCTTAACCAGTACACCCACAATAACTCTTGCCCTCACACGTACGCTAACCCTAAACCGTTGCCATACACTAACCTGTACCCTAAGCCCTCCCCATTCTCTAACACTAACGCTAACCCGAACTCTTACCCTGACCCTCACCCAAAGCCTTACACTCACCCGTGCCCTAATCATAACAAGAACACCAACACTAACCCGTGCCTTCACACGTATGCTAACCCTAAACCGTTGCCGTACACTAAGCTGTACCGTATTCCCTCCCGATTCCCTAACCCTAACCCTAAAACAAACCCTAACCCAGACCCTCACCCAAAGCCTTACCCTCACCCTTACCCTAATATTAACCAGTACACAAATATCACTCCGTGGTCTCAAACGTCCTCTAACCCTAAACCACTCCCGTACCCTAACCTGTTCCCTAAACCCTCCGCATTCCCTAACCCTAACCCTAACCCAAACCCTAATCCTGACCATCTCCGGAACCCTTACCCTCACCCGTGCCCTAATCTTAGCCAGTACACCAACACTCACCCGTACCCTCACATGTATGCTAACCCGAAACCATTGCCATACACTAACTTGTACCTTATTCTCTCCGTATTCCCTAACCCTACACCTAACCGGAACCCTTACAATGACACTCACCGTAAGCCTTACCTCCACCCGTGCCCTAACCTTAACCAGAACACAAACAGTAACCCATGCCCTCACACGTACATTAACCCTAAGCCGTTGCCTTTCCCTAAGCTGTACCGTAATCCCTACCCATTCCCTAAACCTACCCCTAACAAGAACCATAAACCTGACGATCACCCGAAGCCTTTCCCTCACCCGTGACCTAATCTTAACCAGTAAACCCGCAATAACCCTTGCCCTCACACATACGCTCACCCTAAACCGTTGCCATACACTAAACTGTACCCTAAGCCCTCCCCATTCGCTTACACTAACGCTAACCCGAACGCTTACCCTGACCCTCACCCGAAGCCTTACACTCACCCGTGCCCTAATCATAACCAGAACACCAACACTAACCCGTGCCTTCACACGTATGCTAACTCTAAACCGTTGCCGTACACTAAGCTGTACCCTATTCCCTCCCGATTCCCTAACCCTAACCCTAACACAAACCATAACCCAGACCCTCACCCGAAGCCTTACCCTCAACCTTGCCCTAATCTTAACCAGTACAAAAATATTACTCCATGCTCTCAAACCTCCTCCTACCCTAAACCACTCCCATACCTTAACCTGTACCCTAAACCCTCCGCATTCCCTAACCCTAACCCAAACAGTAATCCTGACCCTCTCCCGAAACCTTACCCTCACCCGTGCCCTAATCATAACCAGAACACCAACACTAACCCGTGCCCTCAAACGTATGCTAACCCTAAACGGTTACCGTACACTAACCTGTACCCTATTCCTTCCCGATTCCGTAACCCTAACCCTAACACGAACCCTAACCAAGACCCTCACCCGAAGCCTTACCCTCACCCTTGAACTAAAGTTAACCAGTAGACAAATATTTCTCCATGCTCTCAAATGTCCTCTAACCCTAAACCACTGCCATACCCTAACCTGTACCCTAAACCCTCCGCATTCCCTAACCCTAACCCTAACCCAAACCCTAATCCTGACCCTCTCCCGAAACCTTACCCTCACCCGTGCCCTAATCTTAGCCAGTACACCAACACTCACCCATACTCTCACATGTATGCTAACCCGAAACCATTGCCATACACTAACTTGTGCCTTATTCTCTCCGTATTCCCTAACCCTACAACTAACCGGAATCCTTACACTCACCCTCACCGTAAGCCTTACCTCCACCCGTGCCCTAAACTTAACCAGTACACAAACAGTAACCCATGCCCTCACACGTACACTAACCCTAAGCCGTTGATGTTCCCTAAGCTGTACCCTAATCCCTACCCATTCCCTAAACCTACCCCTAACAAGAACAATAAACCTGACGATCACCCGAAGCCTTTCCCTCACCCGTGACCTAATCTTAACCAGTAAACCCGCAATAACCCTTGCCCTCACACATACGCTCACCCTAAACCGTTGCAATACACTAAACTGTACCCTAAGCCCTCCCCATTCCCTTACACTAACGCTAACCCGAACGCTTACCCTGACCATCACCCGAAGCCTTACACTCACCCGTGCCCTAATCATAACCAGAACACCAACACTAACCCGTGCCTTCACACGTATGCTAACCCTAAACCGTTGCCGTACACTAAGCTGTACCCTATTCCCTCCCGATTCCCTAACCCTAACCCTAACACAATCCCTTATCATGACCCTCTCCCGAACCCTGACCCTCAACCGTGCCCTAATCTTAGCCAGGACACCAACACTCACCCGTGCCCTCACATGTATGCTAACCCTAAACCATTGCCATACACTAAGCTATACCTTATTCCCTCCCTATTCCCTAACCCTACACCTAAACCGAATCCTTACACTGACCCTCACAGGAAGCCTGTCCTCCACCCCTGCCATAATCTTCACCAGAACACAAACACTAAACCATGTCCTAACACGTACACTAACCCTAAGCCGTTGCCGTACCCTAAGCTGTACCCGAAACCCTCCCCATTCCCAAACCCTAACCCTAACAAGAACCCTAAACCTGACCTTCACCCGAAGCCTTTCCCTCACCCGTGACCTAATCTTAACCAGTACACCCACAATAACTCTTGCCCTCACACGTACGCTAACCCTAAACCGTTGCCATACACTAACCTGTACCCTAAGCCCTCCCCATTCTCTAACACTAACGCTAACCCGAACCTTTACACTGACCCTCACCCAAAGCCTTACCCTCACCCTTGCCCTAATGTTAACCAGTACACAAATATCACTCCGTGGTCTCTAACGTCCTCTAACCCTAAACCACTCCCGTACCCTAACCTGTACCCTAAACCCTCCGCATTCCCTAACCCTAACCCTAACCCAAACCCTAATCCTGACCATCTCCGGAACCCTTACCCTCACCCGTGCCCTAATCTTAGCCAGTACACCAACACTCACCCGTACTCTCACATGTATGCTAACCCGAAACCATTGCCGTACACTAACTTGTGCTTTATTCTTTAAGTATTCACTAACCCTACACCTAACCGGAACACTTACACTGACCCTCACTGTAAGCCTTAACTCAACCCGTGCCCTAATCTTAACCAGTACACAAACACTAAACCATACCCTCACACGTACACTAACCCTAAGCCGTTGCCTTTCCCTAAGCTGTACCGTAATCCCTACCCATTCCCCAAACCTAACCCTAACAAGAAACATAAACTTGACCATCACCCGAAGCGTTTCCCTCACCCGTGACCTAATCATAACCAGTAATCCCGCAATAACCCTTGCCCTCACACATACGCTCACCGTAAACCGTTGCCATACACTAAACTTTACCTTAAGCCCTCCTCATTCCCTTACACTAACGCTAACCCGAACGCTTACCCTGACCCTCACCCGAAGCCTTACACTCACCCGTGCCCTAATCATAACCAGAACACCAACACTAACCCGTGCCTTCACACGTATGCTAACCCTAAACCGTTGCCGTACACTAAGCTGTAACCCATTCCCTCCCGATTCCCTAACACTAACCCTAACACAAACCCTAACCCAGACCCTCACCCAAAGCCTTACCCTCACCCTTGCCCTAATCTTAACCAGTACAAAAATATTACTCCGTGCTCTCAAACCTCCTCTAACCCTAAACCGTTGCCATACACTAACCTGTACCCTAAACCCTCCGCATTCCCTAACCCTAACCCTAACCCAAACCCTAATCCTGACCCTCTCCCGAACCCTTACCCTCAACCGTGCCCTAATCTTAGCCAGTACACCAACACTCACCCGTGCCCTCACATGTATGCTAACACTAAACCATTGCCGTACACTAACCTATACCCTATTCCCTCCCTATTCCCTAACCCTACACCTAACCCGAATCCTTACACTGACCCTCCCCGGAAGCCTGACCTCCACCCCTGCCATAATCTTAACCAGAACACAAACACTAAAGCATGTCCTCACACGTACACTAACCCTAAGCCGTTGCCGTACCCTAAGCTGTACCCGAATCCCTCCCCATTCCCAAACCCTAACCCTAAAAAGAACCCTAAACCTGACCCTCACCCGAAGCCTTTCCCTCACCCGTGACTTAATCTTAACCAGTACACCCACAATAACTCTTGCCCTCACACGTACGCTAACCCTAAACCGTTGCCATACACTAACCTGTACCCTAAGCCCTCCCCATTCTCTAACACTAACGCTAACCCGAACTCTTACCCTGACCCTCACCCAAAGCCTTACACTAACCCGTGCCCTAATCATAACCAGAACACCAACACTAACCCGTGCCTTCACACGTATGCTAACCCTAAACCGTTGCCGTACACTAAGCTGTACCCTATTCCCTCCCGATTCCTTAACCCTAACCCTAACACGAACCCTAACCCAGACCCTCACCCAAAGCCTTACCCTCACCCTTGCCCTAATATTAACCAGTACACAAATATCACTCCGTGGTCTCAAACGTCCTCTAACCCTAAACCACTCCCGTACCCTAACGTGTACCCTAAACCCTCCGCATTCCCTAACCCTAACCCTAACCCAAACCCTAATCCTGACCATCTCCGGAACCCTTACCCTCACACGTGCCCTAATCTTAGCCAGTACACCAACACTCACCCGTACCCTCACATGTATGCTAACCCGAAACCATTGCCATACACTAACATGTGCCTTATTCTCTCCGAATTCCCTAACCCTACACCTAACCTGAACCCTTACACTGACGCTCACCGTAAGCCTTAACTCCACCCGTGCCCTAATCTTAACCAGTACACAAACACTAACCCATGCCCTCACACGTACACTAACCCTAAGCCGTTGCCTTTCCCTAAGCTGTACCGTAATCTCTACCCATTCCCTAAACCTAACCCTAACAAGAACAATAAACCTGACCATCACCCGAAGCCTTTCCCTCACCCGTGACCTAATCTTAACCAGTAAACCCGCAATAACCCTTGCCCTCACACATACGCTCACCCTAAACCGTTGCCATACACTAAACTGTACCCTAAGCCCTCCTCATTCCCGTACACTAACGCTAACCCGAACGCATACCCTGACCTTCACCCGAAGCATTACACTCACCCGTGCCCTAATCATAACCAGAACACCAACACTAACCCGTGCCTTCACACGTATGCTAACCCTAAACCGTTGCCGTACACTAAACTGTACCCTATTCCCTCCCGATTCCCTAACCCTAATCTTAACAGAAACCCTAACCCAGACCCTCACCCGAAGCCTTACCCTCACCCTTGCCCTAATCTTAACCAGTACAAAAATATTACTCCGTCCTCTCAAACCTTCTCTAACCCTAAACCGTTGCCATACACTAACCTGTACCCTAAACCCTCCGCATTCGTTAACCCTAACCCTAACCCAAACCCTAATCCTGACCCTCTCCCGAAGCCTTACCCTCAACCGTGCCCTAATCTTAGCCAGTACACCAACACTCACCCGTGCCCTCACATGTATGCTAACCCTAAACCATTGCCATACACTAACCTATACCCTATTCCCTCCCTATTCCCTAACCCTGCACCTAACCCGAATCCTTACACTGACCCTCACCGGAAGCCTGACCTCCACACCTGCCATAATCTTAACCAGAACACAAACACTAAACCATGCGCTCACACGTACACTAACCTTAAGCCGTTGCCGTACCCTAAGCTGTACCCGAATCCCTCCCCATTCCCAAACCCTAACCCTAACAAGAACCCTAAACCTGACCCTCACCCGAAGCCTTTCCCTCACCCGTGACTTAATCTTAACCAGTACACCCACAATAACTCTTGCCCTCACACGTACGCTAACCCTAAACCGTTGCCATACACTAAGCTGTACCCTAAGCCCTCCCCATTCTCTAACACTAACGCTAACCCGAACTCTTACCCTGACCCTCACCCAAAGCCTTACACTCACCCGTGCCCTAATCATAACCAGAACACAAACACTAACCCGTGCCTTCACACGTATGCTAACCCTAAACCGTTGCCGTACACTAAGCTGTACCCTATTCCCTCCTGATTCCCTAACCCTAACAGTAACACGAACCCTAACCCAGACCCTCACCCAAAGCCTTACCCTCACCCTTGCCCTAATATTAACCAGAACACAAATATCACTAAGTGGTCTCAAACGTCCTCTAACCCTAAACCACTCCCGTACCCTAACCTGTACCCTAAACCCTCCGGATTCCCTAACCCTAACCCTAAACCAAACCCTAATCCTGACCATCTCCGGAACCCTTACCCTCACCCGTGCCCTAATCTTAGCCAGTACACCAACACTCACCCGTACCCTCACATGTATGCTAACCCGAAACCATTGCCATACACTAACTTGTGCCTTATTCTCTCCGTATTCCCTAACGCTACACCTTACCGGAACACTTACACTGACCCTCACCGTAAGCCTTAACTCCACCCGTGCCCTAATTTTAACCAGTACACAAACACTAACCTATACCCTCACACGTACACTAACCCTAAGCCGTTGCCTTTCCCTAAGCTGTACCGTAATCCATACCCATTCCCTAAACCTAACCCTAACAAGAACCATAAACCTGACCATCACCCGAAGCCTTTCCCTCACCCGTTACCTAATCTTAACCAGTAAACCCGCAATAACCCTTGCCCTCACACATACGCTCACCCTAAACCGTTGCCATACACTAAACTTTACCCTAAGCCCTCCCCATTCCCTTACACTAACGCTAAACCGAACGCTTACCCTGACCCTCACCCGAAGCCTTACACTCACCCGTGCCCTAATCATAACCAGAACACCAACACTAACCCGTGCCTTCACACGTATGCTAACCCTAAACCGTTGCGGTACACTAAGCTGTACCCCATTCCCTCCCGATTCCCTAACCCTAACCCTAACCCAAACCCTAATCCTAACCCTCTCCCGAAACCTTACCCTCACCCGTGCACCAATCATAACCAGAAAACAAACACTAACCCGTCCCCTCAAACGTATGCTAACACTAAACGGTTACCGTACACTAACCTGTACCTTATTCCCTCCCGATTCCCTAACCCTAACCCTAACACGAACCCTAACCCAGGCCCTCACCCGAAGCCTTACCCTCACCCTTGCCCTAAACTTAACCAGTACACAAATATTACTCCATGCTCTCAAACGTCCTCTAACCCTAAACCACTGCCATACCCTAACCTGTACCCTAAACCCTCCGCATTCCCTAAACCTAACCCTAACCCAAACCCTAATCCTGACCGTCTCCGGAACCCTTACCCTCACCCGTGCCCTAATCTTAGCCAGTACACCAACACTCACCCGTACCCTCACATGTATGCTACCCCGAAACCATTGCGATACACTAACTTGAACCTTATTCTCTCCGTATTCCCTAACCCTACACCTAACCGGAACCCTTACACTGACCCTCACCGTAAGCCTTACCTCCACCCGTGTCCTAATCTTAACCAGTACACAAACACTAACCCATGCCCTCACACATATGCTGACCCTGAACCGTTGCCATACACTCAACTGTACCCTAAGCCCTCCCCGTTCCCTTACACTAACGCTAACCCGAACGCTTACCCTGACCATCACCCGAAGCCTTACACTCACCCGTGCCCTAATCATAACCAGAACACCAACACTAACCCGTGCCTTCACACGTATGCTAACCCTAAACCGTTGCCAAACACTAAGCTGTACTCTATTCCCTCCCGATTCCCTAACCCTAACCCTAACACAAACCCTAACCCAGACCCTCACCCGAAGCCTTACCCTCACCCTTGCCCTAATCTTAACCAGTACAAAAATATTACTCCGTGCTCTGAAACCTCCTCTCACCCTAAACAGTTGCCATACACTAACCTGTACCCTAAACCCTCCGCATTCCCTAACCCTAACCCTAACCGAAACCCTAATCCTGACCCTCTCCCAAAACCTTACCTTCAACCGTGCCCTAACCTTAGCCAGTACACCAACACTCACCCGTGCCCTCACATGTATGCTAACCCTAAACCATTGCCATACACTAACCTATATCCTATTCCCTCCCTATTCCCTAACACTACACCAAACCCGAATCCTTACACTGACCCTCACCGGAAGCCTGACCTCGACCCCTGCCATAATCTTAATCAGAACACAAACACTAAACCATGTCCTCACACGTACACTAACCCTAAGCCGTTGCCGTACCCTAAGCTGTACCCGAATCCCTCCCCATTCCCAAACCCTAACCCTAAAACGAACCCTAAACCAGACCCTCACCCAAAGCCTTACCCTCACCTTAGCCCTAATATTAACCAGTACACAAATATCACTCCGTGGTCTCACACGTCCTCTAACCGTAAACCACTCCCATACCCTAAACTGTACCCTAAACCCTCCGCATTCCCTAACCCTAACCCTAACCCAAAACCTAATCCTGACCATCTCCGGAACCCTTACCCTCACCCGTGCCCTAATCTTAGCCAGTAAACCAACACTCACCCGTACCCTCACATGTATGCTAACACGAAACCATTGCCATACACTAACTTGTGCCTTACTCTCTCCGTATTCCCTAACCCTACACCTAACCGGAACCCTTACACTGACACTCACCGTAAGCCTTACCTCCACCCGTGCCCTAATCTTAACCAGTACACAAACACTAACCCATGCCCTCACACGTACACTAACCCTAAGCCGTTGCCGTTCCCTAGGCTGTACCGTAATCCCTACCCATTCCCTAAACCTAACCCTAACAAGAACCATAAACCTGACCATCACCCGAAGCCTTTCCCTCACTCGTGACCTAATATTAACCAGTAAACCCGCAATAACCCTTGCCCTCACACATACGCTCACCCTAAACCGTTGCCATACACTAAACTGTACCCTAAGCCCTCCCCATTCGCTTACACTAACGCTAACCCGAACGCTTACCCTGACCCTCACCCGAAGCCTTACACTCACCCGTGCCCTAATCATAACCAGAACACCAAAACTAACCCGTGCCTTCACACGTATGCTAACCCTAAACCGTTGCCGTACACTAAGCTGTACCCTATTCCCTCCCGATTCCCTAACCCTAACCCTAACACAAACCCTAACCCAGACCCTCACCCGAAGCCTTACCCTCACCCTTGCCCTAATCTTAACCAGTACCAAAATATTACTCTGTGCTCTCAAACCTCCTCTAACCCTAAACCACTCACATACCCTAACCTGTACCCTAAACCCTCCGCATTCCCTAACCCTAACCCTAACCTAAGCAGTAATCCTGACCCTCTCCCGAAACCTTACCCTCACCCGTGCCCTAATCATAACCAGAACACCAACACTAACCCGTGCCCTCAAACGTATGCTAACCCTAAACGGTTACCGTACACTAACCTGTACCCTATTCCTTCCCGATTCCCTAACCCTAACCCTAACACGAACCCTAACCCAGACTCTCACCCGAAGCCTTACCCTCACCCTTGCCCTAAACTTAACCAGTAGACAAATATTTCTCCATGCTCTCAAACGTCCTCTAACCCTAAACCACTGCCATACCATAACGTGTACCCTAAACCTTCCGCATTCCCTAACCCTAACCCTAACCCAAACCCTAAACCTGACCATCTCCGGAACCCTTACCCTCACCCGTGCCCTAATCTTAGCCAGTACACCAACACTCACCCGTACCCTCACATGTATGCTAACCCGAAACCATTGCCATACACTAACTTGTACCTTATTCTCTCCGTATTCCCTAACCCTACACCTAACCGGAACCCTTACACTGACACTCACCGTAAGCCTTACCTCCACCCGTGCCCTAATCTTAACCAGAACACAAACAGTAACCCATGCTCTCACACGTACACTAACCCTAAGCCGTTGCCTTTCCTTAAGCTGTACCGTAATCCATACCCATTCCCTAAACCTAACCCTAACAAGAACCATAAACCTGACCATCACCCGAAGCCTTTCCCTCACCCGTTACCTAATCTTAACCAGTAAACCCGCAATAACCCTTGCCCTCACACATACGCTCACCCTAAACCGTTGCCATACACTAAACTGTACCCTAAGCCCTCCCCGTTCCCTTACACTAACGCTAACCCGAACGCTTACCCTGACCATCACCCGAAGCCTTACACTCACCCGTGCCCTAATCATAACCAGAACACCAACACTAACCCGTGCCTTCACACGTATGCTAACCCTAAACGTTGCCGTACACTAAGCTGTACCCTATTCCCTCCCGATTCCCTAATCCTAACCCTAACACAAACCCTAACCCAGACCCTCACCCAAAGCCTTACCCTCACCCTTGCCCTAATCTTAACCAGTACAAAAATATTATTCCGTGCTCTCAAACCTCCTCTAACCCTAAACCGTTGCCATACACTAACCTGTACCCTAAACCCTCCGCATTCCCTAACCCTAACCCTAACCCAAACTCTAATCCTGACCCTCTCCCGAACCCTTACCCTCAACCGTGCCCTAATCTTAGCCAGTACACCAACACTAACCCGTGCCTTCACACGTATGCTAACCCTAAACCGTTGCCAAACACTAAGCTGTACTCTATTCCCTCCCGATTCCCTAACCCTAACCCTAACACAAACCCTAACCCAGACCCTCACCCGAAGCCTTACCCTCACCCTTGCCCTAATCTGAACCAGTACAAAAATATTACTCCGTGCTCTGAAACCTCCTCTCACCCTAAACAGTTGCCATACACTAACCTGTACCCTAAACCCTCCGCATTCCCTAACCCTAACCCTAACCGAAACCCTAATCCTGACCCTCTCCCAAAACCTTACCTTCAACCGTGCCCTAACCTTAGCCAGTACACCAACACTCACCCGTGCCCTCACATGTATGCTAACCCTAAACCATTGCCATACACTAACCTATATCCTATTCCCTCCCTATTCCCTAACACTACACCAAACCCGAATCCTTACACTGACCCTCACCGGAAGCCTGACCTCGACCCCTGCCATAATCTTAATCAGAACACAAACACTAAACCATGTCCTCACACGTACACTAATCCTAAGCCGTTGCCGTACCCTAAGCTGTACCCGAATCCCTCCCCATTCCCAAACCCTAACCCTAAAACGAACCCTAAACCAGACCCTCACCCAAAGCCTTACCCTCACCTTAGCCCTAATATTAACCAGTACACAAATATCACTCCGTGGTCTCACACGTCCTCTAACCGTAAACCACTCCCATACCCTAAACTGTACCCTAAACCCTCCGCATTCCCTAACCCTAACCCTAACCCAAAACCTAATCCTGACCATCTCCGGAACCCTTACCCTCACCCGTGCCCTAATCTTAGCCAGTAAACCAACACTCACCCGTACCCTCACATGTATGCTAACACGAAACCATTGCCATACACTAACTTGTGCCTTATTCTCTCCATATTCCCTAACCCTACACCTAAACGGAACCCTTACACTGACACTCACCGTAAGCCTTACCTCCACCCGTGCCCTAATCTTAACCAGTACACAAACACTAACCCATGCCCTCACACGTACACTAACCCTAAGCCGTTGCCGTTCCCTAGGCTGTACCGTAATCCCTACCCATTCCCTAAACCTAACCCTAACAAGAACCATAAACCTGACCATCACCCGAAGCCTTTCCCTCACTCGTGACCTAATATTAACCAGTAAACCCGCAATAACCCTTGCCCTCACACATACGCTCACCCTAAACCGTTGCCATACACTAAACTGTACCCTAAGCCCTCCCCATTCGCTTACACTAACGCTAACCCGAACGCTTACCCTGACCCTCACCCGAAGCCTTACACTCACCCGTGCCCTAATCATAACCAGAACACCAAAACTAACCCGTGCCTTCACACGTATGCTAACCCTAAACCGTTGCCGTACACTAAGCTGTACCCTATTCCCTCCCGATTCCCTAACCCTAACCCTAACACAAACCCTAACCCAGACCCTCACCCGAAGCCTTACCCTCACCCTTGCCCTAATCTTAACCAGTACAAAAATATTATTCCATGCTCTCAAACCTCCTCTAACCCTAAACCGTTGCCATACACTCACCTGTACCCTAAACCCTCCGCATTCCCTAACCCTAACCCTAACCCAAACTCTAATCCTGACCCTCTCCCGAACCCTTACCCTCAACCGTGCCCTAATCTTAGCCAGTACACCACCACTCACCCGTGCCCTCACATGTATGCTAACCCTAAACCATTGCCATACACTAACCTATACCCTATTCCCTCCCTATTCCCTAACCCTACACCTAACACGAATCCTTACACTGACCCTCACCGGAAGCCTGACCTCCACCCCTGTCATAATCTTAACCAGAACACAAACACTAAACCATGTCCTCACACGTACACTAACCCTAAGCCGTTGCCGTACCCTAAGCTGTACCCGAATCCCTCCCCATTCCCAAACCCTAACCCTAACAAGAACCCTAAACCTGACCCTCACCCGAAGCCTTTCCCTCACCCGTGACTTAATCTTAACCAGTACACCCACAATAACTCTTACCCTCACACGTACGCTAACCCTAAACCGTTGCCATACACTAACCTGTACCATAAGCCCTCCCCATTCTCTAACACTAACGCTAACCCGAACTCTTACCCTGACCCTCACCCAAAGCCTTACACTCACCCGTGCCCTAATCATAACCAGAATACCAACAGTAACCCGTGCCTTCACACGTATGCTAACCCTAAACCGTTGCCGTACACTAAGCTGTACCCTATTCCCTCCCGATTCCCTAACCCTAACCCTAACAGGAACCCTAAGCCAGACCCTCATCCAAAGCCTTACCCTCACCCTTGCCCTAATATTAACCAGTACACAAATATCACACCGTGGTCTCAAACGTCCTCTAACCCTAAACCACTGCCATACCCTAACCTGTACCCTAAACCCTCCGCATTCCCTAACCCTAACCCAAACCCTAATCCTGACCATCTCCGGAACCCTTACCCTCACCCGTGCCCTAATCTTAGCCAGTACACCAACACTCACCCGTACCCTCACATGTATGCTAACCCGAAACCATTGCCATACACTAACTTGTACCTTATTCTCTCCGTATTTCCTAACCCTACACCTAACCGGAACCCTTACACTGACCCTCATCGTAAGCCTTACCTCCACCCGTGCCCTAATCTTAACCAGTACACAAACACTAACCCATGCCCTCACACGTACACTAACCCTAAGCCGTTGCCGTTCCCTAGGCTGTACCGTAATCCCTACCCATTCCCTAAACCTAACCCTAACAAGAACCATAAACCTGACCATCACCCGAAGCCTTTCTCTCACCCGTGACCAAATCTTAACCAGTAAACCCGCAATAACCCTTGCCCTCACACATACGCTCACCCTAAACCGTTGCCATACACTAAACTGTACCCTAAGCCCTCCCCATTCTCTAACACTAACGCTAACCCGAACTCTTAACCTGACCCTCACCCAAAGCCTTACACTCACCCGTGCCCTAATCATAACCAGAATACCAACACTAACCCGTGCCTTCACACGTACGCTAACCCTAAACCGTTGCCGTACACTAAGCTGTACCCTATTCCCTCCCGATTCCCTAACCCTAACCCTAACACGAACCCTAAGCCAGACCCTCATCCAAAGCCTTACCCTCACCCTTGCCCTAATATTAACCAGTACACAAATATCACACCGTGGTCTCAAACGTCCTCTAACCCTAAACCACTGCCATACCCTAACCTGTACCCTAAACCCTCCGCATTCTCTAACCCTAACCCTAACCCAAACCCTAATCCTGACCATCTCCGGAACCCTTACCCTCACCCGTGCCCTAATCTTAGCCAGTACACCAACACTCACCCGTACTCTCACATGTATGCTAACCCGAAACCATTGCCATACACTAACTTGTACCTTATTCTCTCCGTATTCCCTAACCTTACACCTAACCGTAACCCTTACACTGACCCTCATCGTAAGCCTTACCTCCACCCGTGCCCTAATCTTAACCAGTACACAAACACTAACCCATGCCCTCACACGTACACTAACCCTAAGCCGTTGCCGTTCCCTAGGCTGTACCGTAATCCCTACCCATTCCCTAAACCTAACCCTAACAAGAACCATAAACCTGACCATCACCCGAAGCCATTCTCTCACCCGTGACCAAATCTTAACCAGTAAACCCGCAATAACCCTTGCCCTCACACATATGCTCACCCTAAACCGTTGCCATACACTAAACTGTACCCTAAGCCCTCCCCATTCGTTTACACTAACGCTAACCCGAACGCTTACCCTGACCCTCACCCGAAGCCTTACGCTCACCCGTGCCCTAATCATAACCAGAACACCAACACTAACCCGTGCCCTCACACGTATGCTAACTCTAAACCGTTGCCGTAGACTAAGCTGTACCCTATTCCCTCCCGATTCCCTAACCCTAACCCTAACACAAACCCTAACCCAGACCCTCACCCGAAGCCTTACCCTCACCCTTGCCCTAATCTTAACCAGTACAAAAATACTACTCCGTGCTCTCAAACCTACTCTAACCCTAAACCACTCCCATAACCTAACCTGTACCCTAAACCCTCCGCATTCCCTAACCCTAACCCTAACCCAAACAGTAATCCTGACCCTCTCCCGAAACCTTACCCTCACCCGTGCCCTAATCATAACCAGAACACCAACACTAACCCGTACCCTCAAACGTATGCTAACCCTAAACGGTTGCCGTACACTAACCTGTACCCTATTCCTTCCCAATTCCCTAACCCTAACCCTAACACGAACCCTAACCCAGACCCTCACCCGAAGCCTTACCCTCACCCTTGCCCTAAACTTAACCAGTAGACAAATATTACTCCATGCTCTCAAACGTCCTCTAACCCTAAACCACTGCCATACCCTAACGTGTACCCTAAACCTTCCGCATTCCCTAACCCTAACCCAAACCCTAAACCTGACCATCTCCAGAACCCTTACCCTCACCCGTGCCCTAATCTTAGCCAGTACACCAACACTCACCCGTGTACTCACATGTATGCTAACCCTAAACCATTGCCATACACTAACCTATACCCTATTCCCTCCCTATTCCCTAACCCTACACCTAACCCGAATCCTTACACTGACCCTCACCGGAAGCCTGACCTCCACCCCTGCCATAATCTTAACCAGAACGCAAACACTAAACCATGTCCTCAGACGTACACTAACCCTAAGATGTTGCCGTACCCTAAGCTGTACCCGAATCTCTCCCCATTCCCAAACCCTAACCCTAACAAGAACCCTAAACCTGACCCTCACCCGAAGCCTTTCCCTCACGCGTGACTTAATCTTAACCAGTACACCCACAATAACTCTTGGCCTCACACGTACGCTAACCGTAAGCCGTTGCCGTACCCTAAGCTATACCCGAATCCCTCCCCATTCCCAAACACTAACCCTGACAAGAACCCTAAACCTGACCCTCACCCGAAGCCTTTCACTGACCCGTGACTTAATCTTAACCAGTACACCCACAATAACTCTTGCCCTCACACGTACGCTAACCCTAAACCGTTGCCATACACTAACCTGTACCCTAAGCCCTCCCCATTCTCTAACACTAACGCTAACCCGAACTCTTACCCTGACCCTCACCCAAAGCCTTACACTCACCCGTGCCCTAATCATAACAAGAACACCAACACTAACCCGTGCCTTCACACGTATGCTAACCCTAAACCGTTGCCGTACACTAAGCTGTACCGTATTCCCTCCCGATTCCCTAACCCTAACCCTAAAACAAACCCTAACCCAGACCCTCACCCGAAGCCTTACCCTCACCCTTGCCCTAATATTAACCAGTACACAAATATCACTCCGTGGTCTCAAACGTCCTCTAACCCTAAACCACTCCTGTACCCTAACCTGTTCCCTAAACCCTCCGCATTCCCTAACCCTAACCCTAACCCAAACCCTAATCCTGACCATCTCCGGAACCCTTACCCTCACCCGTGCCCTAATCTTAGCCAGTACACCAACACTCACCCGTACCCTCACATGTATGCTAACCCGAAACCATTGCCGTACACTAACTTGTACCTTATTCTCTCCGTATTCCCTAACCCTACACCTAACCGGAACCCTTACACTGACACTCACCGTAAGCCTTACCTCCACCCGTGCCCTAACCTTAACCAGAACACAAACAGTAACCCATGCCCTCACACGTACACTAACCCTAAGCCGTTGATGTCCCCTAAGCTGTACCCTAATCCCTACCCATTCCCTAAACCTACCCCTAACAAGAACAATAAACCTGACGATCACCCGAAGCCTTTCCCTCACCCGTGACCTAATCTTAACCAGGAAACCCGCAATAACCCTTGCCCTCACACATACGCTCACCCTAAACCGTTGCAATACACTAAACTGTACCCTAAGCCCTCCCCATTCCCTTACACTAACGCTAACCTGAACGCTTACCCTGACCATCACCCGAAGCCTTACACTCACCCGTGCCCTAATCATAACCAGAACACCAACACTAACCCGTGCATTCACACGTATGCTAACCCTAAACCGTTGCCGTACACTAAGCTGTACCCTATTCCCTCCCGATTCCCTAACCCTAAACCTAACACGAACCCTAACCCAGACCCTCACCCAAAGCCTTACCCTCACCCTTGCCCTATTATTAACCAGCACACAAATATCACTCCGTGGTCTCAAACGTCCTCTAAACCTAAACCACTCCGGTACCCTAACCTGTACCCTAAACCCTCCGCATTCCCTAACCCTAACACTAACCCAAACCCTAATCCTGACCATCTCCGGAACCCTTACCCTCACCCGTGCCATAATCTTAGCCAGTACACCAACACTCACCCGTACCCTCACATGTATGCTAACACGAAACCATTGCCATACACTAACTTGTACCTTATTCTCTCCGTATTCCCTAACCCTACACCTAACCGGAAACCTTACACTGACCCTCACCGTAAGTCTTACCTCCACCCGTGCCCTAATCTTAACCAGTACACAAACACTAACCCATGCCCTCACACGTACACTAACCCTAAGCCGTTGCCGTTCCCTAGGCTGTACCGTAATCCCTACCCATTCCCTAAACCTAACCCTAACAAGACCCATAAACCTGACCATCACCCGAAGCCTTTCCCTCACCCATGACCTAATCTTAACCAGTAAAACCGCAATAACCCTTGCCCTCACACATACGCTCACCCTAAACCGTTGCCATACACTAAACTGTACCCTAAGCCCTCCCCATTCGCTTACACTAACGCTAACCCGAACGCTTACCCTGACCCTCACCTGAAGCCTTACACTCACCCGTGCCCTAATCATAACCAGAACACCAACACTAACTCGTGCCTTCACACGTATGCTAACCCTAAACCGTTGCTGTACACTAAGCTGTACCCTATTCCCTCCCGATTCCCTAACCCTAACCCTAACACAAACCCTAACCCAGACCCTCACCCGAAGCCTTACCCTCACTCTTTCCCTAATCTTAACCAGTACAAAAATATTACTCCGGGCTCTCAAACCTCCTCTAACCCTAAACCACTCCCATACCCTAACCTGTACCCTAAACACTCCGCATTCCCTAACCCTAACCCTAACCCAAACAGTAATCCAGACCTTCTCCCGAAACCTTACCCTCACCCGTGCCCTACTCATAGCCAGAACACCAACACTAACCCGTGCCCTCAAACGTATGCTAACCCTAAACGGTTACCGTACACTAACCTGTACCCTATTCCTTCCCGATTCCCTTACCCTAACCCTAACACGAACCCTAACCCAGACCCTCACCCGAAGCCTTACCCTCACCTTTGCACTAAACTTAACCAGAAGACAAATATTACTCCATGCTCTCAAACGTCCTCTAACCCTAAACCACTGCCATACCCTAACCTGTACCCTAAACCCTCCGCATTCCCTAACCCTAACCCTAACCCAAACCCTAATCCTGACCCTCTCCCGAACCCTTACCCTCACCCGTGCCCTAATCTTAGCCAGTACACCAACACTCACCCATACTCTCACATGTATGCTAACCCGACACCATTGCCATACACTAACTTGTGCCTTATTCTCTCCGTATTCCCTAACCCTACACCTAACCGGAATCCTTACACTCACCCTCACCGTAAGCCTTACCTCCACCCGTGCCCTAAACTTAACCAGTACACAAACAGTAACCCATGCCCTCACACGTACACTAACCCTAAGCCGTTGATGTTCCCTAAGCTGTACCCTAATCCCTACCCATTCCCTAAACCTACCCCTAACAAGAACAATAAACCTGACGATCACCCGAAGCCTTTCCCTCACCCGTGACCTAATCTTAACCAGTAAACCCGCAATAACCCTTGCCCTCACACATACGCTCACCCTAAAAAGTTGCAATACACTAAACTGTACCCTAAGCCCTCCCCATTCCCTTACACTAACGCTAACCTGAACGCTTACCCTGACCATCACCCGAAGCCTTACACTCACCCGTGCCCTAATCATAACCAGAACACCAACACTAACCCGTGCATTCACACGTATGCTAACCCTAAACCGTTGCCGTACACTAAGCTGTACCCTATTCCCTCCCGATTCCCTAACCCTAACCCTAACACAAACCCTTATCATGACCCTCTCCCGAACCCTGACCCTCAACCGTGCCCTAATCTTAGCCAGGACACCAACACTCACCCGTGCCCTCACATGTATGCTAACCCTAAACCATTGCCATACACTAACTTGTACCTTATTCTCTCCGTATTCCCTAACCCTACACCTAAACCGAATCCTTACACTGACCCTCACAGGAAGCCTATCCTCCACCCCTGCCATAATCTTCACCAGAACACAAACACTAAACCATGTTCTCACACGTACACTAACCCTAAGCCGTTGCCGTACCCTAAGCTGTACCCGAAACCCTCCCCATTCCCAAACCCTAACCCTAACAAGAACCCTAAACCTGACCTTCACCCGAAGCCTTTCCCTCACCCGTGACCTAATCTTAACCAGTACACCCACAATAACTCTTGCCCTCACACGTACGCTAACCCTAAACCGTTGCCATACACTAACCTGTACCCTAAGCCCTCCCCATTCTCTAACACTAACGCTAACCCGAACCTTTACACTGACCCTCACCCAAAGCCTTACCCTCACCCTTGCCCTAATGTTAACCAGTACACAAATATCACTCCGTGGTCTCTAACGTCCTCTAACCCTAAACCACTCCCGTACCCTAACCTGTACCCTAAACCCTCCGCATTCCCTAACCCTAACCCTAACCCAAACCCTAATCCTGACCATCTCCGGAACCCTTACCCTCACCCGTGCCCTAATCTTAGCCAGTACACCAACACTCACCCGTACTCTCACATGTATGCTAACCCGAAACCAT
Source organism: Inia geoffrensis (assembly GCA_036417435.1). Lineage (NCBI taxonomy): Eukaryota > Metazoa > Chordata > Mammalia > Artiodactyla > Iniidae > Inia > Inia geoffrensis. The sequence goes on from CM070902.1 coordinate 153,960,525, forward strand.
TGCCGTACACTAACTTGTGCTTTATTCTTTAAGTATTCCCTAACCCTACACCTAACCTGAACCCTTACGCTGACCCTCACCGTAAGCCTTAACTCCACCCGTGCCCTAATCTTAACCAGTACACAAACACTAACCCATGCCCTCACACGTACACTAACCCTAAGCCGTTGCCTTTCCCTAAGCTGTACCGTAATCTCTACCCATTCCCTAAACCTAACCCTAACAAGAACAATAAACCTGACCATCACCCGAAGCCTTTCCCTCACCCGTGACCTAATCTTAACCAGTAAACCCGCAATAACCCTTGCCCTCACACATACGCTCACCCTAAACCGTTGCCATACACTAAACTGTACCCTAAGCCCTCCTCATTCCCGTACACTAACGCTAACCCGAACGCATACCCTGACCCTCACCCGAAGCATTACACTCACCCGTGCCCTAATCATAACCAGAACACCAACACTAACCCGTGCCTTCACACGTATGCTAACCCTAAACCGTTGCCGTACACTAAGCTGTACCCTATTCCCTCCCGATTCCCTAACCCTAATCTTAACAGAAACCCTAAACCAGACCCTCACCCGAAGCCTTACCCTCACCCTTGCCCTAATCTTAACCTGTACAAAAATATTACTCCGTGCTCTCAAACCTTCTCTAACCCTAAACCGTTGCCATACACTAACCTGTACCCTAAACCCTCCGCATTCGTTAACCCTAACCCTAACCCAAACCCTAATCCTGACCCTCTCCCGAAGCCTTACCCTCAACCGTGCCCTAATCTTAGCCAGTACACCAACACTCACCCGTGCCCTCACATGTATGCTAACCCTAAACCATTGCCATACACTAACCTATACCCTATTCCCTCCCTATTCCCTAACCCTGCACCTAACCCGAATCCTTACACTGACCCTCACCGGAAGCCTGACCTCCACACCTGCCATAATCTTAACCAGAACACAAACACTAAACCATGCCCTCACACGTACACTAACCTTAAGCCGTTGCCGTACCCTAAGCTGTACCCGAATCCCTCCCCATTCCCAAACCCTAACCCTAACAAGAACCCTAAACCTGACCCTCACCCGAAGCCTTTCCCTCACCCGTGACTTAATCTTAACCAGTACACCCACAATAACTCTTGCCCTCACACGTACGCTAACCCTAAACCGTTGCCATACACTAACCTGTACCCTAAGCCCTCCCCATTCTCTAACACTAACGCTAACCCGAACTCTTACCCTGACCCTCACCCAAAGCCTTACACTCACCCGTGCCCTAATCATAACCAGAACACAAACACTAACCCGTGCCTTCACACGTATGCTAACCCTAAACCGTTGCCGTACACTAAGCTGTACCCTATTCCCTCCTGATTCCCTAACCCTAACCGTAACACGAACCCTAACCCAGACCCTCACCCAAAGCCTTACCCTCACCCTTGCCCTAATATTAACCAGAACACAAATATCACTAAGTGGTCTCAAACGTCCTCTAACCCTAAACCACTCCCGTACCCTAACCTGTACACTAAACCCTCCGGATTCCCTAACCCTAACCCTAAACCAAACCCTAATCCTGACCATCTCCGGAACCCTTACCCTCACCCGTGCCCTAATCTTAGCCAGTACACCAACACTCACCCGTACCCTCACATGTATGCTAACCCGAAACCATTGCCATACACTAACTTGTGCCTTATTCTCTCCGTATTCCCTAACGCTACACCTAACCGGAACACTTACACTGACCCTCACCGTAAGCCTTAACTCCACCCGTGCCCTAATCTTAACCAGTACACAAACACTAACCCATACCCTCACACGTACACTAACCCTAAGCCGTTGCCTTTCCCTAAGCTGTACCGTAATCCATACCCATTCCCTAAACCTAACCCTAACAAGAACCATAAACCTGACCATCACCCGAAGCCTTTCCCTCACCCGTTACCTAATCTTAACCAGTAAACCCGCAATAACCCTTGCCCTCACACATACGCTCACCCTAAACCGTTGCCATACACTAAACTGTACCCTAAGCCCTCCCCATTCCCTTACACTAACGCTAACCCGAACGCTTACCCTGACCCTCACCCGAAGCCTTACACTCACCCGTGCCCTAATCATAACCAGAACACCAACACTAACCCGTGTCTTCACACGTATGCTAACCCTAAACCGTTGCGGTACACTAAGCTGTACCCCATTCCCTCCCGATTCCCTAACCCTAACCCTAACCCAAACCCTAATCCTAACCCTCTCCCGAAACCTTACCCTCACCCGTGCCCCAGTCATAACCAGAAAACAAACACTAACCCGTCCCCTCAAACGTATGCTAACACTAAACGGTTACCGTACACTAACCTGTACCTTATTCCCTCCCGATTCCCTAACCCTAACCCTAACACGAACCCTAACCCAGGCCCTCACCCGAAGCCTTACCCTCACCCTTGCCCTAAACTTAACCAGTACACAAATATTACTCCATGCTCTCAAACGTCCTCTAACCCTAAACCACTGCCATACCCTAACCTGTACCCTAAACCCTCCGCATTCCCTAAACCTAACCCTAACCCAAACCCTAATCCTGACCGTCTCCGGAACCCTTACCCTCACCCGTGCCCTAATCTTAGCCAGTACACCAACACTCACCCGTACCCTCACATGTATGCTACCCCGAAACCATTGCGATACACTAACTTGAACCTTATTCTCTCCGTATTCCCTAACCCTACACCTAACCGGAATCCTTACACTCACCCTCACCGTAAGCCTTACCTCCACCCGTGCCCTAAACTTAACCAGTACACAAACAGTAACCCATGCCCTCACACGTACACTAACCCTAAGCCGTTGATGTTCCCTAAGCTGTACCCTAATCCCTACCCATTCCCTAAACCTACCCCTAACAAGAACAATAAACCTGACGATCACCCGAAGCCTTTCCCTCACCCGTGACCTAATCTTAACCAGTAAACCCGCAATAACCCTTGCCCTCACACATACGCTCACCCTAAAAAGTTGCAATACACTAAACTGTACCCTAAGCCCTCCCCATTCCCTTACACTAACGCTAACCTGAACGCTTACCCTGACCATCACCCGAAGCCTTACACTCACCCGTGCCCTAATCATAACCAGAACACCAACACTAACCCGTGCATTCACACGTATGCTAACCCTAAACCGTTGCCGTACACTAAGCTGTACCCTATTCCCTCCCGATTCCCTAACCCTAACCCTAACACAAACCCTTATCATGACCCTCTCCCGAACCCTGACCCTCAACCGTGCCCTAATCTTAGCCAGGACACCAACACTCACCCGTGCCCTCACATGTATGCTAACCCTAAACCATTGCCATACACTAACTTGTACCTTATTCTCTCCGTATTCCCTAACCCTACACCTAAACCGAATCCTTACACTGACCCTCACAGGAAGCCTATCCTCCACCCCTGCCATAATCTTCACCAGAACACAAACACTAAACCATGTTCTCACACGTACACTAACCCTAAGCCGTTGCCGTACCCTAAGCTGTACCCGAAACCCTCCCCATTCCCAAACCCTAACCCTAACAAGAACCCTAAACCTGACCTTCACCCGAAGCCTTTCCCTCACCCGTGACCTAATCTTAACCAGTACACCCACAATAACTCTTGCCCTCACACGTACGCTAACCCTAAACCGTTGCCATACACTAACCTGTACCCTAAGCCCTCCCCATTCTCTAACACTAACGCTAACCCGAACCTTTACACTGACCCTCACCCAAAGCCTTACCCTCACCCTTGCCCTAATGTTAACCAGTACACAAATATCACTCCGTGGTCTCTAACGTCCTCTAACCCTAAACCACTCCCGTACCCTAACCTGTACCCTAAACCCTCCGCATTCCCTAACCCTAACCCTAACCCAAACCCTAATCCTGACCATCTCCGGAACCCTTACCCTCACCCGTGCCCTAATCTTAGCCAGTACACCAACACTCACCCGTACTCTCACATGTATGCTAACCCGAAACCATTGCCGTACACTAACTTGTGCTTTATTCTTTAAGTATTCCCTAACCCTACACCTAACCTGAACCCTTACGCTGACCCTCACCGTAAGCCTTAACTCCACCCGTGCCCTAATCTTAACCAGTACACAAACACTAACCCATGCCCTCACACGTACACTAACCCTAAGCCGTTGCCTTTCCCTAAGCTGTACCGTAATCTCTACCCATTCCCTAAACCTAACCCTAACAAGAACAATAAACCTGACCATCACCCGAAGCCTTTCCCTCACCCGTGACCTAATCTTAACCAGTAAACCCGCAATAACCCTTGCCCTCACACATACGCTCACCCTAAACCGTTGCCATACACTAAACTGTACCCTAAGCCCTCCTCATTCCCGTACACTAACGCTAACCCGAACGCATACCCTGACCCTCACCCGAAGCATTACACTCACCCGTGCCCTAATCATAACCAGAACACCAACACTAACCCGTGCCTTCACACGTATGCTAACCCTAAACCGTTGCCGTACACTAAGCTGTACCCTATTCCCTCCCGATTCCCTAACCCTAATCTTAACAGAAACCCTAAACCAGACCCTCACCCGAAGCCTTACCCTCACCCTTGCCCTAATCTTAACCTGTACAAAAATATTACTCCGTGCTCTCAAACCTTCTCTAACCCTAAACCGTTGCCATACACTAACCTGTACCCTAAACCCTCCGCATTCGTTAACCCTAACCCTAACCCAAACCCTAATCCTGACCCTCTCCCGAAGCCTTACCCTCAACCGTGCCCTAATCTTAGCCAGTACACCAACACTCACCCGTGCCCTCACATGTATGCTAACCCTAAACCATTGCCATACACTAACCTATACCCTATTCCCTCCCTATTCCCTAACCCTGCACCTAACCCGAATCCTTACACTGACCCTCACCGGAAGCCTGACCTCCACACCTGCCATAATCTTAACCAGAACACAAACACTAAACCATGCCCTCACACGTACACTAACCTTAAGCCGTTGCCGTACCCTAAGCTGTACCCGAATCCCTCCCCATTCCCAAACCCTAACCCTAACAAGAACCCTAAACCTGACCCTCACCCGAAGCCTTTCCCTCACCCGTGACTTAATCTTAACCAGTACACCCACAATAACTCTTGCCCTCACACGTACGCTAACCCTAAACCGTTGCCATACACTAACCTGTACCCTAAGCCCTCCCCATTCTCTAACACTAACGCTAACCCGAACTCTTACCCTGACCCTCACCCAAAGCCTTACACTCACCCGTGCCCTAATCATAACCAGAACACAAACACTAACCCGTGCCTTCACACGTATGCTAACCCTAAACCGTTGCCGTACACTAAGCTGTACCCTATTCCCTCCTGATTCCCTAACCCTAACCGTAACACGAACCCTAACCCAGACCCTCACCCAAAGCCTTACCCTCACCCTTGCCCTAATATTAACCAGAACACAAATATCACTAAGTGATCTCAAACGTCCTCTAACCCTAAACCACTCCCGTACCCTAACCTGTACACTAAACCCTCCGGATTCCCTAACCCTAACCCTAAACCAAACCCTAATCCTGACCATCTCCGGAACCCTTACCCTCACCCGTGCCCTAATCTTAGCCAGTACACCAACACTCACCCGTACCCTCACATGTATGCTAACCCGAAACCATTGCCATACACTAACTTGTGCCTTATTCTCTCCGTATTCCCTAACGCTACACCTAACCGGAACACTTACACTGACCCTCACCGTAAGCCTTAACTCCACCCGTGCCCTAATCTTAACCAGTACACAAACACTAACCCATACCCTCACACGTACACTAACCCTAAGCCGTTGCCTTTCCCTAAGCTGTACCGTAATCCATACCCATTCCCTAAACCTAACCCTAACAAGAACCATAAACCTGACCATCACCCGAAGCCTTTCCCTCACCCGTTACCTAATCTTAACCAGTAAACCCGCAATAACCCTTGCCCTCACACATACGCTCACCCTAAACCGTTGCCATACACTAAACTGTACCCTAAGCCCTCCCCATTCCCTTACACTAACGCTAACCCGAACGCTTACCCTGACCCTCACCCGAAGCCTTACACTCACCCGTGCCCTAATCATAACCAGAACACCAACACTAACCCGTGCCTTCACACGTATGCTAACCCTAAACCGTTGCGGTACACTAAGCTGTACCCCATTCCCTCCCGATTCCCTAACCCTAACCCTAACCCAAACCCTAATCCTAACCCTCTCCCGAAACCTTACCCTCACCCGTGCCCCAATCATAACCAGAAAACAAACACTAACCCGTCCCCTCAAACGTATGCTAACACTAAACGGTTACGGTACACTAACCTGTACCTTATTCCCTCCCGATTCCCTAACCCTAACCCTAACACGAACCCTAACCCAGGCCCTCACCCGAAGCCTTACCCTCACCCTTGCCCTAAACTTAACCAGTACACAAATATTACTCCATGCTCTCAAACGTCCTCTAACCCTAAACCACTGCCATACCCTAACCTGTACCCTAAACCCTCCGCATTCCCTAAACCTAACCCTAACCCAAACCCTAATCCTGACCGTCTCCGGAACCCTTACCCTCACCCGTGCCCTAATCTTAGCCAGTACACCAACACTCACCCGTACCCTCACATGTATGCTACCCCGAAACCATTGCGATACACTAACTTGAACCTTATTCTCTCCGTATTCCCTAACCCTACACCTAACCGGAACCCTTACACTGACCCTCACCGTAAGCCTTACCTCCACCCGTGTCCTAATCTTAACCAGTACACAAACACTAACCCATGCCCTCACACATATGCTCACCCTGAACCGTTGCCATACACTAAACTGTACCCTAAGCCCTCCCCGTTCCCTTACACTAACGCTAACCCGAACGTTTACCCTGACCATCACCCGAAGCCTTACACTCACCCGTGCCCTAATCATAACCAGAACACCAACACTAACCCGTGCCTTCACACGTATGCTAACCCTAAACCGTTGCCGAACACTAAGCTGTACTCTATTCCCTCCCGATTCCCTAACCCTAACCCTAACACAAACCCTAACCCAGACCCTCACCCGAAGCCTTACCCTCACCCTTGCCCTAATCTTAACCAGTACAAAAATATTACTCCGTGCTCTGAAACCTCCTCTCACCCTAAACAGTTGCCATACACTAACCTGTACCCTAAACCCTCCGCATTCCCTAACCCTAACCCTAACCGAAACCCTAATCCTGACCCTCTCCCAAAACCTTACCTTCAACCGTGCCCTAACCTTAGCCAGTACACCAACACTCACCCGTGCCCTCACATGTATGCTAACCCTAAACCATTGCCATACACTAACCTATATCCTATTCCCTCCCTATTCCCTAACACTACACCAAACCCGAATCCTTACACTGACCCTCACCGGAAGCCTGACCTCGACCCCTGCCATAATCTTAATCAGAACACAAACACTAAACCATGTCCTCACACGTACACTAACCCTAAGCCGTTGCCGTACCCTAAGCTGTACCCGAATCCCTCCCCATTCCCAAACCCCAACCCTAAAACGAACCCTAAACCAGACCCTCACCCAAAGCCTTACCCTCACCCTAGCCCTAATATTAACCAGTACACAAATATCACTCCGTGGTCTCACACGTCCTCTAACCGTAAACCACTCCCGTACCCTAAACTGTACCCTAAACCCTCCGCATTCCCTAACCCTAACCCTAACCCAAAACCTAATCCTGACCATCTCCGGAACCCTTACCCTCACCCGTGCCCTAATCTTAGCCAGTAAACCAACACTCACCCGTACCCTCACATGTATGCTAACACGAAACCATTGCCATACACTAACTTGTGCCTTATTCTCTCCGTATTCCCTAACCCTACACCTAACCGGAATCCTTACACTGACACTCACCGTAAGCCTTACCTCCACCCGTGCCCTAATCTTAACCAGTACACAAACACTAACCCATGCCCTCACACGTACACTAACCCTAAGCCGTTGCCGTTCCCTAGGCTGTACCGTAATCCCTACCCATTCCCTAAACCTAACCCTAACAAGAACCATAAACCTGACCATCACCCGAAGCCTTTCCCTCACTCGTGACCTAATATTAACCAGTAAACCCGCAATAACCCTTGCCCTCACACATACGCTCACCCTAAACCGTTGCCATACACTAAACTGTACCCTAAGCCCTCCCCATTCGCTTACACTAACGCTAACCCGAACGCTTACCCTGACCCTCACCCGAAGCCTTACACTCACCCGTGCCCTAATCATAACCAGAACACCAAAACTAACCCGTGCCTTCACACGTATGCTAACCCTAAACCGTTGCCGTACACTAAGCTGTACCCTATTCCCTCCCGATTCCCTAACCCTAACCCTAACACAAACCCTAACCCAGACCCTCACCCGAAGCCTTACCCTCACCCTTGCCCTAATCTTAACCAGTACCAAAATATTACTCTGTGCTCTCAAACCTCCTCTAACCCTAAACCACTCACATACCCTAACCTGTACCCTAAACCCTCCGCATTTCCTAACCCTAACCCTAACCCAAGCAGTAATCCTGACCCTCTCCCGAAACCTTACCCTCACCCGTGCCCTAATCATAACCAGAACACCAACACTAACCCGTGCCCTCAAACGTATGCTAACCCTAAACGGTTACCGTACACTAACCTGTACCCTATTCCTTCCCGATTCCCTAACCCTAACCCTAACACGAACCCTAACACAGACTCTCACCCGAAGCCTTACCCTCACCCTTGCCCTAAACTTAACCAGTAGACAAATATTTCTCCATGCTCTCAAACGTCCTCTAACCCTAAACCACTGCCATACCCTAACGTGTACCCTAAACCTTCCGCATTCCCTAACCCTAACCCTAACCCAAACCCTAAACCTGACCATCTCCGGAACCCTTACCCTCACCCGTGCCCTAATATTAGCCAGTACACCAACACTCACCCGTACCCTCACATGTATGCTAACCCGAAACCATTGCCATACACTAACTTGTACCTTATTCTCTCCGTATTCCCTAACCCTACACCTAACCGGAACCCTTACACTGACACTCACCGTAAGCCTTACCTCCACCCGTGCCCTAATCTTAACCAGAACACAAACAGTAACCCATGCTCTCACACGTACACTAATCCTAAGCCGTTGCCTTTCCCTAAGCTGTACCGTAATCCCTACCCATTCCCTAAACCTACCCCTAACAAGAACCATAAACCTGACGATCACCCGAAGCCTTTCCCTCACCCGTGACCTAATCTTAACCAGTAAACCCGCAATAACCCTTGCCCTCACACATACGCTCACCCTAAACCGTTGCCATACACTAAACTGTACCCTAAGCCCTCCCCATTCGCTTACACTAACGCTAACCCGAACGCTTACCCTGACCCTCACCCGAAGCCTTACACTCACCCGTGCCCTAATCATAACCAGAACACCAAAACTAACCCGTGCCTTCACACGTATGCTAACCCTAAACCGTTGCCGTACACTAAGCTGTACCCTATTCCCTCCCGATTCCCTAACCCTAACCCTAACACAAACCCTAACCCAGACCCTCACCCGAAGCCTTACCCTCACCCTTGCCCTAATCTTAACCAGTACCAAAATATTACTCTGTGCTCTCAAACCTCCTCTAACCCTAAACCACTCACATACCCTAACCTGTACCCTAAACCCTCCGCATTTCCTAACCCTAACCCTAACCCAAGCAGTAATCCTGACCCTCTCCCGAAACCTTACCCTCACCCGTGCCCTAATCATAACCAGAACACCAACACTAACCCGTGCCCTCAAACGTATGCTAACCCTAAACGGTTACCGTACACTAACCTGTACCCTATTCCTTCCCGATTCCCTAACCCTAACCCTAACACGAACCCTAACCCAGACCCTCACCCGAAGCCTTACCCTCACCCTTGCACTAAACTTAACCAGAAGACAAATATTACTCCATGCTCTCAAACGTCCTCTAACCCTAAACCACTGCCATACCCTAACCTGTACCCTAAACCCTCCGCATTCCCTAACTCTAACCCTAACCCAAACCCTAATCCTGACCCTCTCCCGAACCCTTACCCTCACCCGTGCCCTAATCTTAGCCAGTACACCAACACTCACCCATACTCTCACATGTATGCTAACCCGAAACCATTGCCATACACTAACTTGTGCCTTATTCTCTCCGTATTCCCTAACCCTACACCTAACCGGAATCCTTACACTCACCCCCACCGTAAGCCTTACCTCCACCCGTGCCCTAAACTTAACCAGTACACAAACAGTAACCCATGCCCTCACACGTACACTAACCCTAAGCCGTTGATGTCCCCTAAGCTGTACCCTAATCCCTACCCATTCCCTAAACCTACCCCTAACAAGAACAATAAACCTGACGATCACCCGAAGCCTTTCCCTCACCCGTGACCTAATCTTAACCAGTAAACCCGCAATAACCCTTGCCCTCACACATACGCTCACCCTAAACCGTTGCAATACACTAAACTGTACCCTAAGCCCTCCCCATTCCCTTACACTAACGCTAACCCGAACGCTTACCCTGACCATCACCCGAAGCCTTACACTCACCCGTGCCCTAATCATAACCAGAACACCAACACTAACCCGTGCCTTCACACGTATGCTAACCCTAAACCGTTGCCGTACACTAAGCTGTACCCTATTCCCTCCCGATTCCCTAACCCTAACCCTAACACAAACCATTATCATGACCCTCTCCCGAACCCTGACCCTCAACCGTGCCCTAATCTTAGCCAGGACACCAACACTCACCCGTGCCCTCACATGTATGCTAACCCTAAACCATTGCCATACACTAAGCTATACCTTATTCCCTCCCTATTCCCTAACCCTACACCTAAACCGAATCCTTACACTGACCCTCACAGGAAGCCTGACCTCCACCCCTGCCATAATCTTCACCAGAACACAAACACTAAACCATGTCCTCACACGTACACTAACCCTAAGCCGTTGCCGTACCCTAAGCTGTACCCGAAACCCTCCCCATTCCCAAACCCTAACCCTAACAAGAACCCTAAACCTGACCTTCACCCGAAGCCTTTCCCTCACCCGTGACCTAATCTTAACCAGTACACCCACAATAACTCTTGCCCTCACACGTACGCTAACCCTAAACCGTTGCCATACACTAACCTGTACCCTAAGCCCTCCCCATTCTCTAACACTAACGCTAACCCGAACCTTTACACTGACCCTCACCCAAAGCCTTACCCTCACCCTTGCCCTAATGTTAACCAGTACACAAATATCACTCCGTGGTCTCTAACGTCCTCTAACCCTAAACCACTCCCGTACCCTAACCTGTACCCTAAACCCTCCGCATTCCCTAACCCTAACCCTAACCCAAACCCTAATCCTGACCATCTCCGGAACCCTTACCCTCACCCGTGCCCTAATCTTAGCCAGTACACCAACACTCACCCGTACTCTCACATGTATGCTAACCCGAAACCATTGCCGTACACTAACTTGTGCTTTATTCTTTAAGTATTCCCTAACCCTACACCTAACCGGAACACTTACACTGACCCTCACTGTAAGCCTTAACTCAACCCGTGCCCTAATCTTAACCAGTACACAAACACTAAACCATACCCTCACACGTACACTAACCCTAAGCCGTTGCCTTTCCCTAAGCTGTACCGTAATCCCTACCCATTCCCCAAACCTAACCCTAACAAGAAACATAAACTTGACCATCACCCGAAGCGTTTCCCTCACCCGTGACCTAATCATAACCAGTAATCCCGCAATAACCCTTGCCCTCACACATACGCTCACCGTAAACCGTTGCCATACACTAAACTTTACCTTAAGCCCTCCTCATTCCCTTACACTAACGCTAACCCGAACGCTTACCCTGACCCTCACCCGAAGCCTTACACTCACCCGTGCCCTAATCATAACCAGAACACCAACACTAACCCGTGCCTTCACACGTATGCTAACCCTAAACCGTTGCCGTACACTAAGCTGTAACCCATTCCCTCCCGATTCCCTAACACTAACCCTAACACAAACCCTAACCCAGACCCTCACCCAAAGCCTTACCCTCACCCTTGCCCTAATCTTAACCAGTACAAAAATATTACTCCGTGCTCTCAAACCTCCTCTAACCCTAAACCGTTGCCATACACTAACCTGTACCCTAAACCCTCCGCATTCCCTAACCCTAACCCTAACCCAAACCCTAATCCTGACCCTCTCCCGAACCCTTACCCTCAACCGTGCCCTAATCTTAGCCAGTACACCAACACTCACCCGTGCCCTCACATGTATGCTAACACTAAACCATTGCCGTACACTAACCTATACCCTATTCCCTCCCTATTCCCTAACCCTACACCTAACCCGAATCCTTACACTGACCCTCCCCGGAAGCCTGACCTCCACCCCTGCCATAATCTTAACCAGAACACAAACACTAAACCATGTCCTCACACGTACACTAACCCTAAGCCGTTGCCGTACCCTAAGCTGTACCCGAATCCCTCCCCATTCCCAAACCCTAACCCTAAAAAGAACCCTAAACCTGACCCTCACCCGAAGCCTTTCCCTCACCCGTGACTTAATCTTAACCAGTACACCCACAATAACTCTTGCCCTCACACGTACGCTAACCCTAAACCGTTGCCATACACTAACCTGTACCCTAAGCCCTCCCCATTCTCTAACACTAACGCTAACCCGAACTCTTACCCTGACCCTCACCCAAAGCCTTACACTAACCCGTGCCCTAATCATAACCAGAACACCAACACTAACCCGTGCCTTCACACGTATGCTAACCCTAAACCGTTGCCGTACACTAAGCTGTACCCTATTCCCTCCCGATTCCTTAACCCTAACCCTAACACGAACCCTAACCCAGACCCTCACCCAAAGCCTTACCCTCACCCTTGCCCTAATATTAACCAGTACACAAATATCACTCCGTGGTCTCAAACGTCCTCTAACCCTAAACCACTCCCGTACCCTAACGTGTACCCTAAACCCTCCGCATTCCCTAACCCTAACCCTAACCCAAACCCTAATCCTGACCATCTCCGGAACCCTTACCCTCACACGTGCCCTAATCTTAGCCAGTACACCAACACTCACCCGTACCCTCACATGTATGCTAACCCGAAACCATTGCCATACACTAACATGTGCCTTATTCTCTCCGAATTCCCTAACCCTACACCTAACCTGAACCCTTACACTGACGCTCACCGTAAGCCTTAACTCCACCCGTGCCCTAATCTTAACCAGTACACAAACACTAACCCATGCCCTCACACGTACACTAACCCTAAGCCGTTGCCTTTCCCTAAGCTGTACCGTAATCTCTACCCATTCCCTAAACCTAACCCTAACAAGAACAATAAACCTGACCATCACCCGAAGCCTTTCCCTCACCCGTGACCTAATCTTAACCAGTAAACCCGCAATAACCCTTGCCCTCACACATACGCTCACCCTAAACCGTTGCCATACACTAAACTGTACCCTAAGCCCTCCTCATTCCCGTACACTAACGCTAACCCGAACGCATACCCTGACCCTCACCCGAAGCATTACACTCACCCGTGCCCTAATCATAACCAGAACACCAACACTAACCCGTGCCTTCACACGTATGCTAACCCTAAACCGTTGCCGTACACTAAACTGTACCCTATTCCCTCCCGATTCCCTAACACTAATCTTAACAGAAACCCTAACCCAGACCCTCACCCGAAGCCTTACCCTCACCCTTGCCCTAATCTTAACCAGTACAAAAATATTACTCCGTCCTCTCAAACCTTCTCTAACCCTAAACCGTTGCCATACACTAACCTGTACCCTAAACCCTCCGCATTCGTTAACCCTAACCCTAACCCAAACCCTAATCCTGACCCTCTCCCGAAGCCTTACCCTCAACCGTGCCCTAATCTTAGCCAGTACACCAACACTCACCCGTGCCCTCACATGTATGCTAACCCTAAACCATTGCCATACACTAACCTATACCCTATTCCCTCCCTATTCCCTAACCCTGCACCTAACCCGAATCCTTACACTGACCCTCACCGGAAGCCTGACCTCCACACCTGCCATAATCTTAACCAGAACACAAACACTAAACCATGCCCTCACACGTACACTAACCTTAAGCCGTTGCCGTACCCTAAGCTGTACCCGAATCCCTCCCCATTCCCAAACCCTAACCCTAACAAGAACCCTAAACCTGACCCTCACCCGAAGCCTTTCCCTCACCCGTGACTTAATCTTAACCAGTACACCCACAATAACTCTTGCCCTCACACGTACGCTAACCCTAAACCGTTGCCATACACTAACCTGTACCCTAAGCCCTCCCCATTCTCTAACACTAACGCTAACCCGAACTCTTACCCTGACCCTCACCCAAAGCCTTACACTCACCCGTGCCCTAATCATAACCAGAACACAAACACTAACCCGTGCCTTCACACGTATGCTAACCCTAAACCGTTGCCGTACACTAAGCTGTACCCTATTCCCTCCTGATTCCCTAACCCTAACAGTAACACGAACCCTAACCCAGACCCTCACCCAAAGCCTTACCCTCACCCTTGCCCTAATATTAACCAGAACACAAATATCACTAAGTGGTCTCAAACGTCCTCTAACCCTAAACCACTCCCGTACCCTAACCTGTACCCTAAACCCTCCGGATTCCCTAACCCTAACCCTAAACCAAACCCTAATCCTGACCATCTCCGGAACCCTTACCCTCACCCGTGCCCTAATCTTAGCCAGTACACCAACACTCACCCGTACCCTCACATGTATGCTAACCCGAAACCATTGCCATACACTAACTTGTGCCTTATTCTCTCCGTATTCCCTAACGCTACACCTTACCGGAACACTTACACTGACCCTCACCGTAAGCCTTAACTCCACCCGTGCCCTAATTTTAACCAGTACACAAACACTAACCTATACCCTCACACGTACACTAACCCTAAGCCGTTGCCTTTCCCTAAGCTGTACCGTAATCCATACCCATTCCCTAAACCTAACCCTAACAAGAACCATAAACCTGACCATCACCCGAAGCCTTTCCCTCACCCGTTACCTAATCTTAACCAGTAAACCCGCAATAACCCTTGCCCTCACACATACGCTCACCCTAAACCGTTGCCATACACTAAACTTTACCCTAAGCCCTCCCCATTCCCTTACACTAACGCTAACCCGAACGCTTACCCTGACCCTCACCCGAAGCCTTACACTCACCCGTGCCCTAATCATAACCAGAACACCAACACTAACCCGTGCCTTCACACGTATGCTAACCCTAAACCGTTGCGGTACACTAAGCTGTACCCCATTCCCTCCCGATTCCCTAACCCTAACCCTAACCCAAACCCTAATCCTAACCCTCTCCCGAAACCTTACCCTCACCCGTGCACCAATCATAACCAGAAAACAAACACTAACCCGTCCCCTCAAACGTATGCTAACACTAAACGGTTACCGTACACTAACCTGTACCTTATTCCCTCCCGATTCCCTAACCCTAACCCTAACACGAACCCTAACCCAGGCCCTCACCCGAAGCCTTACCCTCACCCTTGCCCTAAACTTAACCAGTACACAAATATTACTCCATGCTCTCAAACGTCCTCTAACCCTAAACCACTGCCATACCCTAACCTGTACCCTAAACCCTCCGCATTCCCTAAACCTAACCCTAACCCAAACCCTAATCCTGACCGTCTCCGGAACCCTTACCCTCACCCGTGCCCTAATCTTAGCCAGTACACCAACACTCACCCGTACCCTCACATGTATGCTACCCCGAAACCATTGCGATACACTAACTTGAACCTTATTCTCTCCGTATTCCCTAACCCTACACCTAACCGGAACCCTTACACTGACCCTCACCGTAAGCCTTACCTCCACCCGTGTCCTAATCTTAACCAGTACACAAACACTAACCCATGCCCTCACACATATGCTCACCCTGAACCGTTGCCATACACTAAACTGTACCCTAAGCCCTCCCCGTTCCCTTACACTAACGCTAACCCGAACGTTTACCCTGACCATCACCCGAAGCCTTACACTCACCCGTGCCCTAATCATAACCAGAACACCAACACTAACCCGTGCCTTCACACGTATGCTAACCCTAAACCGTTGCCGAACACTAAGCTGTACTCTATTCCCTCCCGATTCCCTAACCCTAACCCTAACACAAACCCTAACCCAGACCCTCACCCGAAGCCTTACCCTCACCCTTGCCCTAATCTTAACCAGTACAAAAATATTACTCCGTGCTCTGAAACCTCCTCTCACCCTAAACAGTTGCCATACACTAACCTGTACCCTAAACCCTCCGCATTCCCTAACCCTAACCCTAACCGAAACCCTAATCCTGACCCTCTCCCAAAACCTTACCTTCAACCGTGCCCTAACCTTAGCCAGTACACCAACACTCACCCGTGCCCTCACATGTATGCTAACCCTAAACCATTGCCATACACTAACCTATATCCTATTCCCTCCCTATTCCCTAACACTACACCAAACCCGAATCCTTACACTGACCCTCACCGGAAGCCTGACCTCGACCCCTGCCATAATCTTAATCAGAACACAAACACTAAACCATGTCCTCACACGTACACTAACCCTAAGCCGTTGCCGTACCCTAAGCTGTACCCGAATCCCTCCCCATTCCCAAACCCCAACCCTAAAACGAACCCTAAACCAGACCCTCACCCAAAGCCTTACCCTCACCCTAGCCCTAATATTAACCAGTACACAAATATCACTCCGTGGTCTCACACGTCCTCTAACCGTAAACCACTCCCGTACCCTAAACTGTACCCTAAACCCTCCGCATTCCCTAACCCTAACCCTAACCCAAAACCTAATCCTGACCATCTCCGGAACCCTTACCCTCACCCGTGCCCTAATCTTAGCCAGTAAACCAACACTCACCCGTACCCTCACATGTATGCTAACACGAAACCATTGCCATACACTAACTTGTGCCTTATTCTCTCCGTATTCCCTAACCCTACACCTAACCGGAATCCTTACACTGACACTCACCGTAAGCCTTACCTCCACCCGTGCCCTAATCTTAACCAGTACACAAACACTAACCCATGCCCTCACACGTACACTAACCCTAAGCCGTTGCCGTTCCCTAGGCTGTACCGTAATCCCTACCCATTCCCTAAACCTAACCCTAACAAGAACCATAAACCTGACCATCACCCGAAGCCTTTCCCTCACTCGTGACCTAATATTAACCAGTAAACCCGCAATAACCCTTGCCCTCACACATACGCTCACCCTAAACCGTTGCCATACACTAAACTGTACCCTAAGCCCTCCCCATTCGCTTACACTAACGCTAACCCGAACGCTTACCCTGACCCTCACCCGAAGCCTTACACTCACCCGTGCCCTAATCATAACCAGAACACCAAAACTAACCCGTGCCTTCACACGTATGCTAACCCTAAACCGTTGCCGTACACTAAGCTGTACCCTATTCCCTCCCGATTCCCTAACCCTAACCCTAACACAAACCCTAACCCAGACCCTCACCCGAAGCCTTACCCTCACCCTTGCCCTAATCTTAACCAGTACCAAAATATTACTCTGTGCTCTCAAACCTCCTCTAACCCTAAACCACTCACATACCCTAACCTGTACCCTAAACCCTCCGCATTTCCTAACCCTAACCCTAACCCAAGCAGTAATCCTGACCCTCTCCCGAAACCTTACCCTCACCCGTGCCCTAATCATAACCAGAACACCAACACTAACCCGTGCCCTCAAACGTATGCTAACCCTAAACGGTTACCGTACACTAACCTGTACCCTATTCCTTCCCGATTCCCTAACCCTAACCCTAACACGAACCCTAACACAGACTCTCACCCGAAGCCTTACCCTCACCCTTGCCCTAAACTTAACCAGTAGACAAATATTTCTCCATGCTCTCAAACGTCCTCTAACCCTAAACCACTGCCATACCCTAACGTGTACCCTAAACCTTCCGCATTCCCTAACCCTAACCCTAACCCAAACCCTAAACCTGACCATCTCCGGAACCCTTACCCTCACCCGTGCCCTAATATTAGCCAGTACACCAACACTCACCCGTACCCTCACATGTATGCTAACCCGAAACCATTGCCATACACTAACTTGTACCTTATTCTCTCCGTATTCCCTAACCCTACACCTAACCGGAACCCTTACACTGACACTCACCGTAAGCCTTACCTCCACCCGTGCCCTAATCTTAACCAGAACACAAACAGTAACCCATGCTCTCACACGTACACTAATCCTAAGCCGTTGCCTTTCCCTAAGCTGTACCGTAATCCCTACCCATTCCCTAAACCTACCCCTAACAAGAACCATAAACCTGACGATCACCCGAAGCCTTTCCCTCACCCGTGACCTAATCTTAACCAGTAAACCCGCAATAACCCTTGCCCTCACACATACGCTCACCCTAAACCGTTGCCATACACTAAACTGTACCCTAAGCCCTCCCCATTCGCTTACACTAACGCTAACCCGAACGCTTACCCTGACCCTCACCCGAAGCCTTACACTCACCCGTGCCCTAATCATAACCAGAACACCAAAACTAACCCGTGCCTTCACACGTATGCTAACCCTAAACCGTTGCCGTACACTAAGCTGTACCCTATTCCCTCCCGATTCCCTAACCCTAACCCTAACACAAACCCTAACCCAGACCCTCACCCGAAGCCTTACCCTCACCCTTGCCCTAATCTTAACCAGTACCAAAATATTACTCTGTGCTCTCAAACCTCCTCTAACCCTAAACCACTCACATACCCTAACCTGTACCCTAAACCCTCCGCATTTCCTAACCCTAACCCTAACCCAAGCAGTAATCCTGACCCTCTCCCGAAACCTTACCCTCACCCGTGCCCTAATCATAACCAGAACACCAACACTAACCCGTGCCCTCAAACGTATGCTAACCCTAAACGGTTACCGTACACTAACCTGTACCCTATTCCTTCCCGATTCCCTAACCCTAACCCTAACACGAACCCTAACCCAGACCCTCACCCGAAGCCTTACCCTCACCCTTGCACTAAACTTAACCAGAAGACAAATATTACTCCATGCTCTCAAACGTCCTCTAACCCTAAACCACTGCCATACCCTAACCTGTACCCTAAACCCTCCGCATTCCCTAACTCTAACCCTAACCCAAACCCTAATCCTGACCCTCTCCCGAACCCTTACCCTCACCCGTGCCCTAATCTTAGCCAGTACACCAACACTCACCCATACTCTCACATGTATGCTAACCCGAAACCATTGCCATACACTAACTTGTGCCTTATTCTCTCCGTATTCCCTAACCCTACACCTAACCGGAATCCTTACACTCACCCCCACCGTAAGCCTTACCTCCACCCGTGCCCTAAACTTAACCAGTACACAAACAGTAACCCATGCCCTCACACGTACACTAACCCTAAGCCGTTGATGTCCCCTAAGCTGTACCCTAATCCCTACCCATTCCCTAAACCTACCCCTAACAAGAACAATAAACCTGACGATCACCCGAAGCCTTTCCCTCACCCGTGACCTAATCTTAACCAGTAAACCCGCAATAACCCTTGCCCTCACACATACGCTCACCCTAAACCGTTGCAATACACTAAACTGTACCCTAAGCCCTCCCCATTCCCTTACACTAACGCTAACCCGAACGCTTACCCTGACCATCACCCGAAGCCTTACACTCACCCGTGCCCTAATCATAACCAGAACACCAACACTAACCCGTGCCTTCACACGTATGCTAACCCTAAACCGTTGCCGTACACTAAGCTGTACCCTATTCCCTCCCGATTCCCTAACCCTAACCCTAACACAAACCATTATCATGACCCTCTCCCGAACCCTGACCCTCAACCGTGCCCTAATCTTAGCCAGGACACCAACACTCACCCGTGCCCTCACATGTATGCTAACCCTAAACCATTGCCATACACTAAGCTATACCTTATTCCCTCCCTATTCCCTAACCCTACACCTAAACCGAATCCTTACACTGACCCTCACAGGAAGCCTGACCTCCACCCCTGCCATAATCTTCACCAGAACACAAACACTAAACCATGTCCTCACACGTACACTAACCCTAAGCCGTTGCCGTACCCTAAGCTGTACCCGAAACCCTCCCCATTCCCAAACCCTAACCCTAACAAGAACCCTAAACCTGACCTTCACCCGAAGCCTTTCCCTCACCCGTGACCTAATCTTAACCAGTACACCCACAATAACTATTGCCCTCACACGTACGCTAACCCTAAACCGTTGCCATACACTAACCTGTACCCTAAGCCCTCCCCATTCTCTAACACTAACGCTAACCCGAACCTTTACACTGACCCTCACCCAAAGCCTTACCCTCACCCTTGCCCTAATGTTAACCAGTACACAAATATCACTCCGTGGTCTCTAACGTCCTCTAACCCTAAACCACTCCCGTACCCTAACCTGTACCCTAAACCCTCCGCATTCCCTAACCCTAACCCTAACCCAAACCCTAATCCTGACCATCTCCGGAACCCTTACCCTCACCCGTGCCCTAATCTTAGCCAGTACACCAACACTCACCCGTACTCTCACATGTATGCTAACCCGAAACCATTGCCGTACACTAACTTGTGCTTTATTCTTTAAGTATTCCCTAACCCTACACCTAACCGGAACACTTACACTGACCCTCACTGTAAGCCTTAACTCAACCCGTGCCCTAATCTTAACCAGTACACAAACACTAAACCATACCCTCACACGTACACTAACCCTAAGCCGTTGCCTTTCCCTAAGCTGTACCGTAATCCCTACCCATTCCCCAAACCTAACCCTAACAAGAAACATAAACTTGACCATCACCCGAAGCGTTTCCCTCACCCGTGACCTAATCATAACCAGTAATCCCGCAATAACCCTTGCCCTCACACATACGCTCACCGTAAACCGTTGCCATACACTAAACTTTACCTTAAGCCCTCCTCATTCCCTTACACTAACGCTAACCCGAACGCTTACCCTGACCCTCACCCGAAGCCTTACACTCACCCGTGCCCTAATCATAACCAGAACACCAACACTAACCCGTGCCTTCACACGTATGCTAACCCTAAACCGTTGCCGTACACTAAGCTGTAACCCATTCCCTCCCGATTCCCTAACACTAACCCTAACACAAACCCTAACCCAGACCCTCACCCAAAGCCTTACCCTCACCCTTGCCCTAATCTTAACCAGTACAAAAATATTACTCCGTGCTCTCAAACCTCCTCTAACCCTAAACCGTTGCCATACACTAACCTGTACCCTAAACCCTCCGCATTCCCTAACCCTAACCCTAACCCAAACCCTAATCCTGACCCTCTCCCGAACCCTTACCCTCAACCGTGCCCTAATCTTAGCCAGTACACCAACACTCACCCGTGCCCTCACATGTATGCTAACACTAAACCATTGCCGTACACTAACCTATAC
Organism: Inia geoffrensis; assembly: GCA_036417435.1. NCBI lineage: Eukaryota > Metazoa > Chordata > Mammalia > Artiodactyla > Iniidae > Inia > Inia geoffrensis. The sequence continues at coordinate 153,982,217 of CM070902.1, forward strand.
CCTATTCCCTCCCTATTCCCTAACCCTACACCTAACCCGAATCCTTACACTGACCCTCCCCGGAAGCCTGACCTCCACCCCTGCCATAATCTTAACCAGAACACAAACACTAAACCATGTCCTCACACGTACACTAACCCTAAGCCGTTGCCGTACCCTAAGCTGTACCCGAATCCCTCCCCATTCCCAAACCCTAACCCTAAAAAGAACCCTAAACCTGACCCTCACCCGAAGCCTTTCCCTCACCCGTGACTTAATCTTAACCAGTACACCCACAATAACTCTTGCCCTCACACGTACGCTAACCCTAAACCGTTGCCATACACTAACCTGTACCCTAAGCCCTCCCCATTCTCTAACACTAACGCTAACCCGAACTCTTACCCTGACCCTCACCCAAAGCCTTACACTAACCCGTGCCCTAATCATAACCAGAACACCAACACTAACCCGTGCCTTCACACGTATGCTAACCCTAAACCGTTGCCGTACACTAAGCTGTACCCTATTCCCTCCCGATTCCTTAACCCTAACCCTAACACGAACCCTAACCCAGACCCTCACCCAAAGCCTTACCCTCACCCTTGCCCTAATATTAACCAGTACACAAATATCACTCCGTGGTCTCAAACGTCCTCTAACCCTAAACCACTCCCGTACCCTAACGTGTACCCTAAACCCTCCGCATTCCCTAACCCTAACCCTAACCCAAACCCTAATCCTGACCATCTCCGGAACCCTTACCCTCACACGTGCCCTAATCTTAGCCAGTACACCAACACTCACCCGTACCCTCACATGTATGCTAACCCGAAACCATTGCCATACACTAACATGTGCCTTATTCTCTCCGAATTCCCTAACCCTACACCTAACCTGAACCCTTACACTGACGCTCACCGTAAGCCTTAACTCCACCCGTGCCCTAATCTTAACCAGTACACAAACACTAACCCATGCCCTCACACGTACACTAACCCTAAGCCGTTGCCTTTCCCTAAGCTGTACCGTAATCTCTACCCATTCCCTAAACCTAACCCTAACAAGAACAATAAACCTGACCATCACCCGAAGCCTTTCCCTCACCCGTGACCTAATCTTAACCAGTAAACCCGCAATAACCCTTGCCCTCACACATACGCTCACCCTAAACCGTTGCCATACACTAAACTGTACCCTAAGCCCTCCTCATTCCCGTACACTAACGCTAACCCGAACGCATACCCTGACCCTCACCCGAAGCATTACACTCACCCGTGCCCTAATCATAACCAGAACACCAACACTAACCCGTGCCTTCACACGTATGCTAACCCTAAACCGTTGCCGTACACTAAACTGTACCCTATTCCCTCCCGATTCCCTAACACTAATCTTAACAGAAACCCTAACCCAGACCCTCACCCGAAGCCTTACCCTCACCCTTGCCCTAATCTTAACCAGTACAAAAATATTACTCCGTCCTCTCAAACCTTCTCTAACCCTAAACCGTTGCCATACACTAACCTGTACCCTAAACCCTCCGCATTCGTTAACCCTAACCCTAACCCAAACCCTAATCCTGACCCTCTCCCGAAGCCTTACCCTCAACCGTGCCCTAATCTTAGCCAGTACACCAACACTCACCCGTGCCCTCACATGTATGCTAACCCTAAACCATTGCCATACACTAACCTATACCCTATTCCCTCCCTATTCCCTAACCCTGCACCTAACCCGAATCCTTACACTGACCCTCACCGGAAGCCTGACCTCCACACCTGCCATAATCTTAACCAGAACACAAACACTAAACCATGCCCTCACACGTACACTAACCTTAAGCCGTTGCCGTACCCTAAGCTGTACCCGAATCCCTCCCCATTCCCAAACCCTAACCCTAACAAGAACCCTAAACCTGACCCTCACCCGAAGCCTTTCCCTCACCCGTGACTTAATCTTAACCAGTACACCCACAATAACTCTTGCCCTCACACGTACGCTAACCCTAAACCGTTGCCATACACTAACCTGTACCCTAAGCCCTCCCCATTCTCTAACACTAACGCTAACCCGAACTCTTACCCTGACCCTCACCCAAAGCCTTACACTCACCCGTGCCCTAATCATAACCAGAACACAAACACTAACCCGTGCCTTCACACGTATGCTAACCCTAAACCGTTGCCGTACACTAAGCTGTACCCTATTCCCTCCTGATTCCCTAACCCTAACAGTAACACGAACCCTAACCCAGACCCTCACCCAAAGCCTTACCCTCACCCTTGCCCTAATATTAACCAGAACACAAATATCACTAAGTGGTCTCAAACGTCCTCTAACCCTAAACCACTCCCGTACCCTAACCTGTACCCTAAACCCTCCGGATTCCCTAACCCTAACCCTAAACCAAACCCTAATCCTGACCATCTCCGGAACCCTTACCCTCACCCGTGCCCTAATCTTAGCCAGTACACCAACACTCACCCGTACCCTCACATGTATGCTAACCCGAAACCATTGCCATACACTAACTTGTGCCTTATTCTCTCCGTATTCCCTAACGCTACACCTTACCGGAACACTTACACTGACCCTCACCGTAAGCCTTAACTCCACCCGTGCCCTAATTTTAACCAGTACACAAACACTAACCTATACCCTCACACGTACACTAACCCTAAGCCGTTGCCTTTCCCTAAGCTGTACCGTAATCCATACCCATTCCCTAAACCTAACCCTAACAAGAACCATAAACCTGACCATCACCCGAAGCCTTTCCCTCACCCGTTACCTAATCTTAACCAGTAAACCCGCAATAACCCTTGCCCTCACACATACGCTCACCCTAAACCGTTGCCATACACTAAACTTTACCCTAAGCCCTCCCCATTCCCTTACACTAACGCTAACCCGAACGCTTACCCTGACCCTCACCCGAAGCCTTACACTCACCCGTGCCCTAATCATAACCAGAACACCAACACTAACCCGTGCCTTCACACGTATGCTAACCCTAAACCGTTGCGGTACACTAAGCTGTACCCCATTCCCTCCCGATTCCCTAACCCTAACCCTAACCCAAACCCTAATCCTAACCCTCTCCCGAAACCTTACCCTCACCCGTGCACCAATCATAACCAGAAAACAAACACTAACCCGTCCCCTCAAACGTATGCTAACACTAAACGGTTACCGTACACTAACCTGTACCTTATTCCCTCCCGATTCCCTAACCCTAACCCTAACACGAACCCTAACCCAGGCCCTCACCCGAAGCCTTACCCTCACCCTTGCCCTAAACTTAACCAGTACACAAATATTACTCCATGCTCTCAAACGTCCTCTAACCCTAAACCACTGCCATACCCTAACCTGTACCCTAAACCCTCCGCATTCCCTAAACCTAACCCTAACCCAAACCCTAATCCTGACCGTCTCCGGAACCCTTACCCTCACCCGTGCCCTAATCTTAGCCAGTACACCAACACTCACCCGTACCCTCACATGTATGCTACCCCGAAACCATTGCGATACACTAACTTGAACCTTATTCTCTCCGTATTCCCTAACCCTACACCTAACCGGAACCCTTACACTGACCCTCACCGTAAGCCTTACCTCCACCCGTGTCCTAATCTTAACCAGTACACAAACACTAACCCATGCCCTCACACATATGCTGACCCTGAACCGTTGCCATACACTCAACTGTACCCTAAGCCCTCCCCGTTCCCTTACACTAACGCTAACCCGAACGCTTACCCTGACCATCACCCGAAGCCTTACACTCACCCGTGCCCTAATCATAACCAGAACACCAACACTAACCCGTGCCTTCACACGTATGCTAACCCTAAACCGTTGCCAAACACTAAGCTGTACTCTATTCCCTCCCGATTCCCTAACCCTAACCCTAACACAAACCCTAACCCAGACCCTCACCCGAAGCCTTACCCTCACCCTTGCCCTAATCTTAACCAGTACAAAAATATTACTCCGTGCTCTGAAACCTCCTCTCACCCTAAACAGTTGCCATACACTAACCTGTACCCTAAACCCTCCGCATTCCCTAACCCTAACCCTAACCGAAACCCTAATCCTGACCCTCTCCCAAAACCTTACCTTCAACCGTGCCCTAACCTTAGCCAGTACACCAACACTCACCCGTGCCCTCACATGTATGCTAACCCTAAACCATTGCCATACACTAACCTATATCCTATTCCCTCCCTATTCCCTAACACTACACCAAACCCGAATCCTTACACTGACCCTCACCGGAAGCCTGACCTCGACCCCTGCCATAATCTTAATCAGAACACAAACACTAAACCATGTCCTCACACGTACACTAACCCTAAGCCGTTGCCGTACCCTAAGCTGTACCCGAATCCCTCCCCATTCCCAAACCCTAACCCTAAAACGAACCCTAAACCAGACCCTCACCCAAAGCCTTACCCTCACCTTAGCCCTAATATTAACCAGTACACAAATATCACTCCGTGGTCTCACACGTCCTCTAACCGTAAACCACTCCCATACCCTAAACTGTACCCTAAACCCTCCGCATTCCCTAACCCTAACCCTAACCCAAAACCTAATCCTGACCATCTCCGGAACCCTTACCCTCACCCGTGCCCTAATCTTAGCCAGTAAACCAACACTCACCCGTACCCTCACATGTATGCTAACACGAAACCATTGCCATACACTAACTTGTGCCTTACTCTCTCCGTATTCCCTAACCCTACACCTAACCGGAACCCTTACACTGACACTCACCGTAAGCCTTACCTCCACCCGTGCCCTAATCTTAACCAGTACACAAACACTAACCCATGCCCTCACACGTACACTAACCCTAAGCCGTTGCCGTTCCCTAGGCTGTACCGTAATCCCTACCCATTCCCTAAACCTAACCCTAACAAGAACCATAAACCTGACCATCACCCGAAGCCTTTCCCTCACTCGTGACCTAATATTAACCAGTAAACCCGCAATAACCCTTGCCCTCACACATACGCTCACCCTAAACCGTTGCCATACACTAAACTGTACCCTAAGCCCTCCCCATTCGCTTACACTAACGCTAACCCGAACGCTTACCCTGACCCTCACCCGAAGCTTTACACTCACCCGTGCCCTAATCATAACCAGAACACCAAAACTAACCCGTGCCTTCACACGTATGCTAACCCTAAACCGTTGCCGTACACTAAGCTGTACCCTATTCCCTCCCGATTCCCTAACCCTAACCCTAACACAAACCCTAACCCAGACCCTCACCCGAAGCCTTACCCTCACCCTTGCCCTAATCTTAACCAGTACCAAAATATTACTCTGTGCTCTCAAACCTCCTCTAACCCTAAACCACTCACATACCCTAACCTGTACCCTAAACCCTCCGCATTCCCTAACCCTAACCCTAACCCAAGCAGTAATCCTGACCCTCTCCCGAAACCTTACCCTCACCCGTGCCCTAATCATAACCAGAACACCAACACTAACCCGTGCCCTCAAACGTATGCTAACCCTAAACGGTTACCGTACACTAACCTGTACCCTATTCCTTCCCGATTCCCTAACCCTAACCCTAACACGAACCCTAACCCAGACTCTCACCCGAAGCCTTACCCTCACCCTTGCCCTAAACTTAACCAGTAGACAAATATTTCTCCATGCTCTCAAACGTCCTCTAACCCTAAACCACTGCCATACCCTAACGTGTACCCTAAACCTTCCGCATTCCCTAACCCTAACCCTAACCCAAACCCTAAACCTGACCATCTCCGGAACCCTTACCCTCACCCGTGCCCTAATCTTAGCCAGTACACCAACACTCACCCGTACCCTCACATGTATGCTAACCCGAAACCATTGCCATACACTAACTTGTACCTTATTCTCTCCGTATTCCCTAACCCTACACCTAACCGGAACCCTTACACTGACACTCACCGTAAGCCTTACCTCCACCCGTGCCCTAATCTTAACCAGAACACAAACAGTAACCCATGCTCTCACACGTACACTAACCCTAAGCCGTTGCCTTTCCTTAAGCTGTACCGTAATCCCTACCCATTCCCTAAACCTACCCCTAACAAGAACCATAAACCTGACGATCACCCGAAGCCTTTCCCTCACCCGTGACCTAATCTTAACCAGTAAACCCGCAATAACCCTTGCCCTCACACATACGCTCACCCTAAACCGTTGCCATACACTAAACTGTACCCTAAGCCCTCCCCGTTTCCTTACACTAACGCTAACCCGAACGCTTACCCTGACCATCACCCGAAGCCTTACACTCACCCGTGCCCTAATCATAACCAGAACACCAACACTAACCCGTGCCTTCACACGTATGCTAACCCTAAACGTTGCCGTACACTAAGCTGTACCCTATTCCCTCCCGATTCCCTAATCCTAACCCTAACACAAACCCTAACCCAGACCCTCACCCAAAGCCTTACCCTCACCCTTGCCCTAATCTTAACCAGTACAAAAATATTATTCCGTGCTCTCAAACCTCCTCTAACCCTAAACCGTTGCCATACACTAACCTGTACCCTAAACCCTCCGCATTCCCTAACCCTAACCCTAACCCAAACTCTAATCCTGACCCTCTCCCGAACCCTTACCCTCAACCGTGCCCTAATCTTAGCCAGTACACCAACACTAACCCGTGCCTTCACACGTATGCTAACCCTAAACCGTTGCCAAACACTAAGCTGTACTCTATTCCCTCCCGATTCCCTAACCCTAACCCTAACACAAACCCTAACCCAGACCCTCACCCGAAGCCTTACCCTCACCCTTGCCCTAATCTGAACCAGTACAAAAATATTACTCCGTGCTCTGAAACCTCCTCTCACCCTAAACAGTTGCCATACACTAACCTGTACCCTAAACCCTCCGCATTCCCTAACCCTAACCCTAACCGAAACCCTAATCCTGACCCTCTCCCAAAACCTTACCTTCAACCGTGCCCTAACCTTAGCCAGTACACCAACACTCACCCGTGCCCTCACATGTATGCTAACCCTAAACCATTGCCATACACTAACCTATATCCTATTCCCTCCCTATTCCCTAACACTACACCAAACCCGAATCCTTACACTGACCCTCACCGGAAGCCTGACCTCGACCCCTGCCATAATCTTAATCAGAACACAAACACTAAACCATGTCCTCACACGTACACTAATCCTAAGCCGTTGCCGTACCCTAAGCTGTACCCGAATCCCTCCCCATTCCCAAACCCTAACCCTAAAACGAACCCTAAACCAGACCCTCACCCAAAGCCTTACCCTCACCTTAGCCCTAATATTAACCAGTACACAAATATCACTCCGTGGTCTCACACGTCCTCTAACCGTAAACCACTCCCATACCCTAAACTGTACCCTAAACCCTCCGCATTCCCTAACCCTAACCCTAACCCAAAACCTAATCCTGACCATCTCCGGAACCCTTACCCTCACCCGTGCCCTAATCTTAGCCAGTAAACCAACACTCACCCGTACCCTCACATGTATGCTAACACGAAACCATTGCCATACACTAACTTGTGCCTTATTCTCTCCATATTCCCTAACCCTACACCTAACCGGAACCCTTACACTGACACTCACCGTAAGCCTTACCTCCACCCGTGCCCTAATCTTAACCAGTACACAAACACTAACCCATGCCCTCACACGTACACTAACCCTAAGCCGTTGCCGTTCCCTAGGCTGTACCGTAATCCCTACCCATTCCCTAAACCTAACCCTAACAAGAACCATAAACCTGACCATCACCCGAAGCCTTTCCCTCACTCGTGACCTAATATTAACCAGTAAACCCGCAATAACCCTTGCCCTCACACATACGCTCACCCTAAACCGTTGCCATACACTAAACTGTACCCTAAGCCCTCCCCGTTTCCTTACACTAACGCTAACCCGAACGCTTACCCTGACCCTCACCCGAAGCCTTACACTCACCCGTGCCCTAATCATAACCAGAACACCAAAACTAACCCGTGCCTTCACACGTATGCTAACCCTAAACCGTTGCCGTACACTAAGCTGTACCCTATTCCCTCCCGATTCCCTAACCCTAACCCTAACACAAACCCTAACCCAGACCCTCACCCGAAGCCTTACCCTCACCCTTGCCCTAATCTTAACCAGTACAAAAATATTATTCCATGCTCTCAAACCTCCTCTAACCCTAAACCGTTGCCATACACTCACCTGTACCCTAAACCCTCCGCATTCCCTAACCCTAACCCTAACCCAAACTCTAATCCTGACCCTCTCCCGAACCCTTACCCTCAACCGTGCCCTAATCTTAGCCAGTACACCACCACTCACCCGTGCCCTCACATGTATGCTAACCCTAAACCATTGCCATACACTAACCTATACCCTATTCCCTCCCTATTCCCTAACCCTACACCTAACACGAATCCTTACACTGACCCTCACCGGAAGCCTGACCTCCACCCCTGTCATAATCTTAACCAGAACACAAACACTAAACCATGTCCTCACACGTACACTAACCCTAAGCCGTTGCCGTACCCTAAGCTGTACCCGAATCCCTCCCCATTCCCAAACCCTAACCCTAACAAGAACCCTAAACCTGACCCTCACCCGAAGCCTTTCCCTCACCCGTGACTTAATCTTAACCAGTACACCCACAATAACTCTTACCCTCACACGTACGCTAACCCTAAACCGTTGCCATACACTAACCTGTACCATAAGCCCTCCCCATTCTCTAACACTAACGCTAACCCGAACTCTTACCCTGACCCTCACCCAAAGCCTTACACTCACCCGTGCCCTAATCATAACCAGAATACCAACAGTAACCCGTGCCTTCACACGTATGCTAACCCTAAACCGTTGCCGTACACTAAGCTGTACCCTATTCCCTCCCGATTCCCTAACCCTAACCCTAACAGGAACCCTAAGCCAGACCCTCATCCAAAGCCTTACCCTCACCCTTGCCCTAATATTAACCAGTACACAAATATCACACCGTGGTCTCAAACGTCCTCTAACCCTAAACCACTGCCATACCCTAACCTGTACCCTAAACCCTCCGCATTCCCTAACCCTAACCCAAACCCTAATCCTGACCATCTCCGGAACCCTTACCCTCACCCGTGCCCTAATCTTAGCCAGTACACCAACACTCACCCGTACCCTCACATGTATGCTAACCCGAAACCATTGCCATACACTAACTTGTACCTTATTCTCTCCGTATTTCCTAACCCTACACCTAACCGGAACCCTTACACTGACCCTCATCGTAAGCCTTACCTCCACCCGTGCCCTAATCTTAACCAGTACACAAACACTAACCCATGCCCTCACACGTACACTAACCCTAAGCCGTTGCCGTTCCCTAGGCTGTACCGTAATCCCTACCCATTCCCTAAACCTAACCCTAACAAGAACCATAAACCTGACCATCACCCGAAGCCTTTCTCTCACCCGTGACCAAATCTTAACCAGTAAACCCGCAATAACCCTTGCCCTCACACATACGCTCACCCTAAACCGTTGCCATACACTAAACTGTACCCTAAGCCCTCCCCATTCTCTAACACTAACGCTAACCCGAACTCTTAACCTGACCCTCACCCAAAGCCTTACACTCACCCGTGCCCTAATCATAACCAGAATACCAACACTAACCCGTGCCTTCACACGTACGCTAACCCTAAACCGTTGCCGTACACTAAGCTGTACCCTATTCCCTCCCGATTCCCTAACCCTAACCCTAACACGAACCCTAAGCCAGACCCTCATCCAAAGCCTTACCCTCACCCTTGCCCTAATATTAACCAGTACACAAATATCACACCGTGGTCTCAAACGTCCTCTAACCCTAAACCACTGCCATACCCTAACCTGTACCCTAAACCCTCCGCATTCTCTAACCCTAACCCTAACCCAAACCCTAATCCTGACCATCTCCGGAACCCTTACCCTCACCCGTGCCCTAATCTTAGCCAGTACACCAACACTCACCCGTACTCTCACATGTATGCTAACCCGAAACCATTGCCATACACTAACTTGTACCTTATTCTCTCCGTATTCCCTAACCTTACACCTAACCGTAACCCTTACACTGACCCTCATCGTAAGCCTTACCTCCACCCGTGCCCTAATCTTAACCAGTACACAAACACTAACCCATGCCCTCACACGTACACTAACCCTAAGCCGTTGCCGTTCCCTAGGCTGTACCGTAATCCCTACCCATTCCCTAAACCTAACCCTAACAAGAACCATAAACCTGACCATCACCCGAAGCCATTCTCTCACCCGTGACCAAATCTTAACCAGTAAACCCGCAATAACCCTTGCCCTCACACATACGCTCACCCTAAACCGTTGCCATACACTAAACTGTACCCTAAGCCCTCCCCATTCGTTTACACTAACGCTAACCCGAACGCTTACCCTGACCCTCACCCGAAGCCTTACGCTCACCCGTGCCCTAATCATAACCAGAACACCAACACTAACCCGTGCCCTCACACGTATGCTAACTCTAAACCGTTGCCGTAGACTAAGCTGTACCCTATTCCATCCCGATTCCCTAACCCTAACCCTAACACAAACCCTAACCCAGACCCTCACCCGAAGCCTTACCCTCACCCTTGCCCTAATCTTAACCAGTACAAAAATACTACTCCGTGCTCTCAAACCTACTCTAACCCTAAACCACTCCCATAACCTAACCTGTACCCTAAACCCTCCGCATTCCCTAACCCTAACCCTAACCCAAACAGTAATCCTGACCCTCTCCCGAAACCTTACCCTCACCCGTGCCCTAATCATAACCAGAACACCAACACTAACCCGTACCCTCAAACGTATGCTAACCCTAAACGGTTGCCGTACACTAACCTGTACCCTATTCCTTCCCAATTCCCTAACCCTAACCCTAACACGAACCCTAACCCAGACCCTCACCCGAAGCCTTACCCTCACCCTTGCCCTAAACTTAACCAGTAGACAAATATTACTCCATGCTCTCAAACGTCCTCTAACCCTAAACCACTGCCATACCCTAAGGTGTACCCTAAACCTTCCGCATTCCCTAACCCTAACCCAAACCCTAAACCTGACCATCTCCAGAACCCTTACCCTCACCCGTGCCCTAATCTTAGCCAGTACACCAACACTCACCCGTGTACTCACATGTATGCTAACCCTAAACCATTGCCATACACTAACCTATACCCTATTCCCTCCCTATTCCCTAACCCTACACCTAACCCGAATCCTTACACTGACCCTCACCGGAAGCCTGACCTCCACCCCTGCCATAATCTTAACCAGAACGCAAACACTAAACCATGTCCTCAGACGTACACTAACCCTAAGATGTTGCCGTACCCTAAGCTGTACCCGAATCTCTCCCCATTCCCAAACCCTAACCCTAACAAGAACCCTAAACCTGACCCTCACCCGAAGCCTTTCCCTCACGCGTGACTTAATCTTAACCAGTACACCCACAATAACTCTTGGCCTCACACGTACGCTAACCGTAAGCCGTTGCCGTACCCTAAGCTATACCCGAATCCCTCCCCATTCCCAAACACTAACCCTGACAAGAACCCTAAACCTGACCCTCACCCGAAGCCTTTCACTGACCCGTGACTTAATCTTAACCAGTACACCCACAATAACTCTTGCCCTCACACGTACGCTAACCCTAAACCGTTGCCATACACTAACCTGTACCCTAAGCCCTCCCCATTCTCTAACACTAACGCTAACCCGAACTCTTACCCTGACCCTCACCCAAAGCCTTACACTCACCCGTGCCCTAATCATAACAAGAACACCAACACTAACCCGTGCCTTCACACGTATGCTAACCCTAAACCGTTGCCGTACACTAAGCTGTACCGTATTCCCTCCCGATTCCCTAACCCTAACCCTAAAACAAACCCTAACCCAGACCCTCACCCGAAGCCTTACCCTCACCCTTGCCCTAATATTAACCAGTACACAAATATCACTCCGTGGTCTCAAACGTCCTCTAACCCTAAACCACTCCTGTACCCTAACCTGTTCCCTAAACCCTCCGCATTCCCTAACCCTAACCCTAACCCAAACCCTAATCCTGACCATCTCCGGAACCCTTACCCTCACCCGTGCCCTAATCTTAGCCAGTACACCAACACTCACCCGTACCCTCACATGTATGCTAACCCGAAACCATTGCCATACACTAACTTGTACCTTATTCTCTCCGTATTCCCTAACCCTACACCTAACCGGAACCCTTACACTGACACTCACCGTAAGCCTTAACTCCACCCGTGCCCTAACCTTAACCAGAACACAAACAGTAACCCATGCCCTCACACGTACACTAACCCTAAGCCGTTGATGTCCCCTAAGCTGTACCCTAATCCCTACCCATTCCCTAAACCTACCCCTAACAAGAACAATAAACCTGACGATCACCCGAAGCCTTTCCCTCACCCGTGACCTAATCTTAACCAGGAAACCCGCAATAACCCTTGCCCTCACACATACGCTCACCCTAAACCGTTGCAATACACTAAACTGTACCCTAAGCCCTCCCCATTCCCTTACACTAACGCTAACCTGAACGCTTACCCTGACCATCACCCGAAGCCTTACACTCACCCGTGCCCTAATCATAACCAGAACACCAACACTAACCCGTGCATTCACACGTATGCTAACCCTAAACCGTTGCCGTACACTAAGCTGTACCCTATTCCCTCCCGATTCCCTAACCCTAACCCTAACACAAACCCTAACCCAGACCCTCACCCGAAGCCTTACCCTCACTCTTTCCCTAATCTTAACCAGTACAAAAATATTACTCCGGGCTCTCAAACCTCCTCTAACCCTAAACCACTCCCATACCCTAACCTGTACCCTAAACACTCCGCATTCCCTAACCCTAACCCTAACCCAAACAGTAATCCAGACCTTCTCCCGAAACCTTACCCTCACCCGTGCCCTACTCATAGCCAGAACACCAACACTAACCCGTGCCCTCAAACGTATGCTAACCCTAAACGGTTACCGTACACTAACCTGTACCCTATTCCTTCCCGATTCCCTTACCCTAACCCTAACACGAACCCTAACCCAGACCCTCACCCGAAGCCTTACCCTCACCTTTGCACTAAACTTAACCAGAAGACAAATATTACTCCATGCTCTCAAACGTCCTCTAACCCTAAACCACTGCCATACCCTAACCTGTACCCTAAACCCTCCGCATTCCCTAACCCTAACCCTAACCCAAACCCTAATCCTGACCCTCTCCCGAACCCTTACCCTCACCCGTGCCCTAATCTTAGCCAGTACACCAACACTCACCCATACTCTCACATGTATGCTAACCCGACACCATTGCCATACACTAACTTGTGCCTTATTCTCTCCGTATTCCCTAACCCTACACCTAACCGGAATCCTTACACTCACCCTCACCGTAAGCCTTACCTCCACCCGTGCCCTAAACTTAACCAGTACACAAACAGTAACCCATGCCCTCACACGTACACTAACCCTAAGCCGTTGATGTTCCCTAAGCTGTACCCTAATCCCTACCCATTCCCTAAACCTACCCCTAACAAGAACAATAAACCTGACGATCACCCGAAGCCTTTCCCTCACCCGTGACCTAATCTTAACCAGTAAACCCGCAATAACCCTTGCCCTCACACATACGCTCACCCTAAAAAGTTGCAATACACTAAACTGTACCCTAAGCCCTCCCCATTCCCTTACACTAACGCTAACCTGAACGCTTACCCTGACCATCACCCGAAGCCTTACACTCACCCGTGCCCTAATCATAACCAGAACACCAACACTAACCCGTGCATTCACACGTATGCTAACCCTAAACCGTTGCCGTACACTAAGCTGTACCCTATTCCCTCCCGATTCCCTAACCCTAACCCTAACACAAACCCTTATCATGACCCTCTCCCGAACCCTGACCCTCAACCGTGCCCTAATCTTAGCCAGGACACCAACACTCACCCGTGCCCTCACATGTATGCTAACCCTAAACCATTGCCATACACTAACTTGTACCTTATTTTCTCCGTATTCCCTAACCCTACACCTAAACCGAATCCTTACACTGACCCTCACAGGAAGCCTATCCTCCACCCCTGCCATAATCTTCACCAGAACACAAACACTAAACCATGTTCTCACACGTACACTAACCCTAAGCCGTTGCCGTACCCTAAGCTGTACCCGAAACCCTCCCCATTCCCAAACCCTAACCCTAACAAGAACCCTAAACCTGACCTTCACCCGAAGCCTTTCCCTCACCCGTGACCTAATCTTAACCAGTACACCCACAATAACTCTTGCCCTCACACGTACGCTAACCCTAAACCGTTGCCATACACTAACCTGTACCCTAAGCCCTCCCCATTCTCTAACACTAACGCTAACCCGAACCTTTACACTGACCCTCACCCAAAGCCTTACCCTCACCCTTGCCCTAATGTTAACCAGTACACAAATATCACTCCGTGGTCTCTAACGTCCTCTAACCCTAAACCACTCCCGTACCCTAACCTGTACCCTAAACCCTCCGCATTCCCTAACCCTAACCCTAACCCAAACCCTAATCCTGACCATCTCCGGAACCCTTACCCTCACCCGTGCCCTAATCTTAGCCAGTACACCAACACTCACCCGTACTCTCACATGTATGCTAACCCGAAACCATTGCCGTACACTAACTTGTGCTTTATTCTTTAAGTATTCCCTAACCCTACACCTAACCTGAACCCTTACGCTGACCCTCACCGTAAGCCTTAACTCCACCCGTGCCCTAATCTTAACCAGTACACAAACACTAACCCATGCCCTCACACGTACACTAACCCTAAGCCGTTGCCTTTCCCTAAGCTGTACCGTAATCTCTACCCATTCCCTAAACCTAACCCTAACAAGAACAATAAACCTGACCATCACCCGAAGCCTTTCCCTCACCCGTGACCTAATCTTAACCAGTAAACCCGCAATAACCCTTGCCCTCACACATACGCTCACCCTAAACCGTTGCCATACACTAAACTGTACCCTAAGCCCTCCTCATTCCCGTACACTAACGCTAACCCGAACGCATACCCTGACCCTCACCCGAAGCATTACACTCACCCGTGCCCTAATCATAACCAGAACACCAACACTAACCCGTGCCTTCACACGTATGCTAACCCTAAACCGTTGCCGTACACTAAGCTGTACCCTATTCCCTCCCGATTCCCTAACCCTAATCTTAACAGAAACCCTAAACCAGACCCTCACCCGAAGCCTTACCCTCACCCTTGCCCTAATCTTAACCTGTACAAAAATATTACTCCGTGCTCTCAAACCTTCTCTAACCCTAAACCGTTGCCATACACTAACCTGTACCCTAAACCCTCCGCATTCGTTAACCCTAACCCTAACCCAAACCCTAATCCTGACCCTCTCCCGAAGCCTTACCCTCAACCGTGCCCTAATCTTAGCCAGTACACCAACACTCACCCGTGCCCTCACATGTATGCTAACCCTAAACCATTGCCATACACTAACCTATACCCTATTCCCTCCCTATTCCCTAACCCTGCACCTAACCCGAATCCTTACACTGACCCTCACCGGAAGCCTGACCTCCACACCTGCCATAATCTTAACCAGAACACAAACACTAAACCATGCCCTCACACGTACACTAACCTTAAGCCGTTGCCGTACCCTAAGCTGTACCCGAATCCCTCCCCATTCCCAAACCCTAACCCTAACAAGAACCCTAAACCTGACCCTCACCCGAAGCCTTTCCCTCACCCGTGACTTAATCTTAACCAGTACACCCACAATAACTCTTGCCCTCACACGTACGCTAACCCTAAACCGTTGCCATACACTAACCTGTACCCTAAGCCCTCCCCATTCTCTAACACTAACGCTAACCCGAACTCTTACCCTGACCCTCACCCAAAGCCTTACACTCACCCGTGCCCTAATCATAACCAGAACACAAACACTAACCCGTGCCTTCACACGTATGCTAACCCTAAACCGTTGCCGTACACTAAGCTGTACCCTATTCCCTCCTGATTCCCTAACCCTAACCGTAACACGAACCCTAACCCAGACCCTCACCCAAAGCCTTACCCTCACCCTTGCCCTAATATTAACCAGAACACAAATATCACTAAGTGGTCTCAAACGTCCTCTAACCCTAAACCACTCCCGTACCCTAACCTGTACACTAAACCCTCCGGATTCCCTAACCCTAACCCTAAACCAAACCCTAATCCTGACCATCTCCGGAACCCTTACCCTCACCCGTGCCCTAATCTTAGCCAGTACACCAACACTCACCCGTACCCTCACATGTATGCTAACCCGAAACCATTGCCATACACTAACTTGTGCCTTATTCTCTCCGTATTCCCTAACGCTACACCTAACCGGAACACTTACACTGACCCTCACCGTAAGCCTTAACTCCACCCGTGCCCTAATCTTAACCAGTACACAAACACTAACCCATACCCTCACACGTACACTAACCCTAAGCCGTTGCCTTTCCCTAAGCTGTACCGTAATCCATACCCATTCCCTAAACCTAACCCTAACAAGAACCATAAACCTGACCATCACCCGAAGCCTTTCCCTCACCCGTTACCTAATCTTAACCAGTAAACCCGCAATAACCCTTGCCCTCACACATACGCTCACCCTAAACCGTTGCCATACACTAAACTGTACCCTAAGCCCTCCCCATTCCCTTACACTAACGCTAACCCGAACGCTTACCCTGACCCTCACCCGAAGCCTTACACTCACCCGTGCCCTAATCATAACCAGAACACCAACACTAACCCGTGCCTTCACACGTATGCTAACCCTAAACCGTTGCGGTACACTAAGCTGTACCCCATTCCCTCCCGATTCCCTAACCCTAACCCTAACCCAAACCCTAATCCTAACCCTCTCCCGAAACCTTACCCTCACCCGTGCCCCAATCATAACCAGAAAACAAACACTAACCCGTCCCCTCAAACGTATGCTAACACTAAACGGTTACCGTACACTAACCTGTACCTTATTCCCTCCCGATTCCCTAACCCTAACCCTAACACGAACCCTAACCCAGGCCCTCACCCGAAGCCTTACCCTCACCCTTGCCCTAAACTTAACCAGTACACAAATATTACTCCATGCTCTCAAACGTCCTCTAACCCTAAACCACTGCCATACCCTAACCTGTACCCTAAACCCTCCGCATTCCCTAAACCTAACCCTAACCCAAACCCTAATCCTGACCGTCTCCGGAACCCTTACCCTCACCCGTGCCCTAATCTTAGCCAGTACACCAACACTCACCCGTACCCTCACATGTATGCTACCCCGAAACCATTGCGATACACTAACTTGAACCTTATTCTCTCCGTATTCCCTAACCCTACACCTAACCGGAATCCTTACACTCACCCTCACCGTAAGCCTTACCTCCACCCGTGCCCTAAACTTAACCAGTACACAAACAGTAACCCATGCCCTCACACGTACACTAACCCTAAGCCGTTGATGTTCCCTAAGCTGTACCCTAATCCCTACCCATTCCCTAAACCTACCCCTAACAAGAACAATAAACCTGACGATCACCCGAAGCCTTTCCCTCACCCGTGACCTAATCTTAACCAGTAAACCCGCAATAACCCTTGCCCTCACACATACGCTCACCCTAAAAAGTTGCAATACACTAAACTGTACCCTAAGCCCTCCCCATTCCCTTACACTAACGCTAACCTGAACGCTTACCCTGACCATCACCCGAAGCCTTACACTCACCCGTGCCCTAATCATAACCAGAACACCAACACTAACCCGTGCATTCACACGTATGCTAACCCTAAACCGTTGCCGTACACTAAGCTGTACCCTATTCCCTCCCGATTCCCTAACCCTAACCCTAACACAAACCCTTATCATGACCCTCTCCCGAACCCTGACCCTCAACCGTGCCCTAATCTTAGCCAGGACACCAACACTCACCCGTGCCCTCACATGTATGCTAACCCTAAACCATTGCCATACACTAACTTGTACCTTATTCTCTCCGTATTCCCTAACCCTACACCTAAACCGAATCCTTACACTGACCCTCACAGGAAGCCTATCCTCCACCCCTGCCATAATCTTCACCAGAACACAAACACTAAACCATGTTCTCACACGTACACTAACCCTAAGCCGTTGCCGTACCCTAAGCTGTACCCGAAACCCTCCCCATTCCCAAACCCTAACCCTAACAAGAACCCTAAACCTGACCTTCACCCGAAGCCTTTCCCTCACCCGTGACCTAATCTTAACCAGTACACCCACAATAACTCTTGCCCTCACACGTACGCTAACCCTAAACCGTTGCCATACACTAACCTGTACCCTAAGCCCTCCCCATTCTCTAACACTAACGCTAACCCGAACCTTTACACTGACCCTCACCCAAAGCCTTACCCTCACCCTTGCCCTAATGTTAACCAGTACACAAATATCACTCCGTGGTCTCTAACGTCCTCTAACCCTAAACCACTCCCGTACCCTAACCTGTACCCTAAACCCTCCGCATTCCCTAACCCTAACCCTAACCCAAACCCTAATCCTGACCATCTCCGGAACCCTTACCCTCACCCGTGCCCTAATCTTAGCCAGTACACCAACACTCACCCGTACTCTCACATGTATGCTAACCCGAAACCATTGCCGTACACTAACTTGTGCTTTATTCTTTAAGTATTCCCTAACCCTACACCTAACCTGAACCCTTACGCTGACCCTCACCGTAAGCCTTAACTCCACCCGTGCCCTAATCTTAACCAGTACACAAACACTAACCCATGCCCTCACACGTACACTAACCCTAAGCCGTTGCCTTTCCCTAAGCTGTACCGTAATCTCTACCCATTCCCTAAACCTAACCCTAACAAGAACAATAAACCTGACCATCACCCGAAGCCTTTCCCTCACCCGTGACCTAATCTTAACCAGTAAACCCGCAATAACCCTTGCCCTCACACATACGCTCACCCTAAACCGTTGCCATACACTAAACTGTACCCTAAGCCCTCCTCATTCCCGTACACTAACGCTAACCCGAACGCATACCCTGACCCTCACCCGAAGCATTACACTCACCCGTGCCCTAATCATAACCAGAACACCAACACTAACCCGTGCCTTCACACGTATGCTAACCCTAAACCGTTGCCGTACACTAAGCTGTACCCTATTCCCTCCCGATTCCCTAACCCTAATCTTAACAGAAACCCTAAACCAGACCCTCACCCGAAGCCTTACCCTCACCCTTGCCCTAATCTTAACCTGTACAAAAATATTACTCCGTGCTCTCAAACCTTCTCTAACCCTAAACCGTTGCCATACACTAACCTGTACCCTAAACCCTCCGCATTCGTTAACCCTAACCCTAACCCAAACCCTAATCCTGACCCTCTCCCGAAGCCTTACCCTCAACCGTGCCCTAATCTTAGCCAGTACACCAACACTCACCCGTGCCCTCACATGTATGCTAACCCTAAACCATTGCCATACACTAACCTATACCCTATTCCCTCCCTATTCCCTAACCCTGCACCTAACCCGAATCCTTACACTGACCCTCACCGGAAGCCTGACCTCCACACCTGCCATAATCTTAACCAGAACACAAACACTAAACCATGCCCTCACACGTACACTAACCTTAAGCCGTTGCCGTACCCTAAGCTGTACCCGAATCCCTCCCCATTCCCAAACCCTAACCCTAACAAGAACCCTAAACCTGACCCTCACCCGAAGCCTTTCCCTCACCCGTGACTTAATCTTAACCAGTACACCCACAATAACTCTTGCCCTCACACGTACGCTAACCCTAAACCGTTGCCATACACTAACCTGTACCCTAAGCCCTCCCCATTCTCTAACACTAACGCTAACCCGAACTCTTACCCTGACCCTCACCCAAAGCCTTACACTCACCCGTGCCCTAATCATAACCAGAACACAAACACTAACCCGTGCCTTCACACGTATGCTAACCCTAAACCGTTGCCGTACACTAAGCTGTACCCTATTCCCTCCTGATTCCCTAACCCTAACCGTAACACGAACCCTAACCCAGACCCTCACCCAAAGCCTTACCCTCACCCTTGCCCTAATATTAACCAGAACACAAATATCACTAAGTGGTCTCAAACGTCCTCTAACCCTAAACCACTCCCGTACCCTAACCTGTACACTAAACCCTCCGGATTCCCTAACCCTAACCCTAAACCAAACCCTAATCCTGACCATCTCCGGAACCCTTACCCTCACCCGTGCCCTAATCTTAGCCAGTACACCAACACTCACCCGTACCCTCACATGTATGCTAACCCGAAACCATTGCCATACACTAACTTGTGCCTTATTCTCTCCGTATTCCCTAACGCTACACCTAACCGGAACACTTACACTGACCCTCACCGTAAGCCTTAACTCCACCCGTGCCCTAATCTTAACCAGTACACAAACACTAACCCATACCCTCACACGTACACTAACCCTAAGCCGTTGCCTTTCCCTAAGCTGTACCGTAATCCATACCCATTCCCTAAACCTAACCCTAACAAGAACCATAAACCTGACCATCACCCGAAGCCTTTCCCTCACCCGTTACCTAATCTTAACCAGTAAACCCGCAATAACCCTTGCCCTCACACATACGCTCACCCTAAACCGTTGCCATACACTAAACTGTACCCTAAGCCCTCCCCATTCCCTTACACTAACGCTAACCCGAACGCTTACCCTGACCCTCACCCGAAGCCTTACACTCACCCGTGCCCTAATCATAACCAGAACACCAACACTAACCCGTGCCTTCACACGTATGCTAACCCTAAACCGTTGCGGTACACTAAGCTGTACCCCATTCCCTCCCGATTCCCTAACCCTAACCCTAACCCAAACCCTAATCCTAACCCTCTCCCGAAACCTTACCCTCACCCGTGCCCCAATCATAACCAGAAAACAAACACTAACCCGTCCCCTCAAACGTATGCTAACACTAAACGGTTACCGTACACTAACCTGTACCTTATTCCCTCCCGATTCCCTAACCCTAACCCTAACACGAACCCTAACCCAGGCCCTCACCCGAAGCCTTACCCTCACCCTTGCCCTAAACTTAACCAGTACACAAATATTACTCCATGCTCTCAAACGTCCTCTAACCCTAAACCACTGCCATACCCTAACCTGTACCCTAAACCCTCCGCATTCCCTAAACCTAACCCTAACCCAAACCCTAATCCTGACCGTCTCCGGAACCCTTACCCTCACCCGTGCCCTAATCTTAGCCAGTACACCAACACTCACCCGTACCCTCACATGTATGCTACCCCGAAACCATTGCGATACACTAACTTGAACCTTATTCTCTCCGTATTCCCTAACCCTACACCTAACCGGAACCCTTACACTGACCCTCACCGTAAGCCTTACCTCCACCCGTGTCCTAATCTTAACCAGTACACAAACACTAACCCATGCCCTCACACATATGCTCACCCTGAACCGTTGCCATACACTAAACTGTACCCTAAGCCCTCCCCGTTCCCTTACACTAACGCTAACCCGAACGTTTACCCTGACCATCACCCGAAGCCTTACACTCACCCGTGCCCTAATCATAACCAGAACACCAACACTAACCCGTGCCTTCACACGTATGCTAACCCTAAACCGTTGCCGAACACTAAGCTGTACTCTATTCCCTCCCGATTCCCTAACCCTAACCCTAACACAAACCCTAACCCAGACCCTCACCCGAAGCCTTACCCTCACCCTTGCCCTAATCTTAACCAGTACAAAAATATTACTCCGTGCTCTGAAACCTCCTCTCACCCTAAACAGTTGCCATACACTAACCTGTACCCTAAACCCTCCGCATTCCCTAACCCTAACCCTAACCGAAACCCTAATCCTGACCCTCTCCCAAAACCTTACCTTCAACCGTGCCCTAACCTTAGCCAGTACACCAACACTCACCCGTGCCCTCACATGTATGCTAACCCTAAACCATTGCCATACACTAACCTATATCCTATTCCCTCCCTATTCCCTAACACTACACCAAACCCGAATCCTTACACTGACCCTCACCGGAAGCCTGACCTCGACCCCTGCCATAATCTTAATCAGAACACAAACACTAAACCATGTCCTCACACGTACACTAACCCTAAGCCGTTGCCGTACCCTAAGCTGTACCCGAATCCCTCCCCATTCCCAAACCCTAACCCTAAAACGAACCCTAAACCAGACCCTCACCCAAAGCCTTACCCTCACCCTAGCCCTAATATTAACCAGTACACAAATATCACTCCGTGGTCTCACACGTCCTCTAACCGTAAACCACTCCCGTACCCTAAACTGTACCCTAAACCCTCCGCATTCCCTAACCCTAACCCTAACCCAAAACCTAATCCTGACCATCTCCGGAACCCTTACCCTCACCCGTGCCCTAATCTTAGCCAGTAAACCAACACTCACCCGTACCCTCACATGTATGCTAACACGAAACCATTGCCATACACTAACTTGTGCCTTATTCTCTCCGTATTCCCTAACCCTACACCTAACCGGAATCCTTACACTGACACTCACCGTAAGCCTTACCTCCACCCGTGCCCTAATCTTAACCAGTACACAAACACTAACCCATGCCCTCACACGTACACTAACCCTAAGCCGTTGCCGTTCCCTAGGCTGTACCGTAATCCCTACCCATTCCCTAAACCTAACCCTAACAAGAACCATAAACCTGACCATCACCCGAAGCCTTTCCCTCACTCGTGACCTAATATTAACCAGTAAACCCGCAATAACCCTTGCCCTCACACATACGCTCACCCTAAACCGTTGCCATACACTAAACTGTACCCTAAGCCCTCCCCATTCGCTTACACTAACGCTAACCCGAACGCTTACCCTGACCCTCACCCGAAGCCTTACACTCACCCGTGCCCTAATCATAACCAGAACACCAAAACTAACCCGTGCCTTCACACGTATGCTAACCCTAAACCGTTGCCGTACACTAAGCTGTACCCTATTCCCTCCCGATTCCCTAACCCTAACCCTAACACAAACCCTAACCCAGACCCTCACCCGAAGCCTTACCCTCACCCTTGCCCTAATCTTAACCAGTACCAAAATATTACTCTGTGCTCTCAAACCTCCTCTAACCCTAAACCACTCACATACCCTAACCTGTACCCTAAACCCTCCGCATTTCCTAACCCTAACCCTAACCCAAGCAGTAATCCTGACCCTCTCCCGAAACCTTACCCTCACCCGTGCCCTAATCATAACCAGAACACCAACACTAACCCGTGCCCTCAAACGTATGCTAACCCTAAACGGTTACCGTACACTAACCTGTACCCTATTCCTTCCCGATTCCCTAACCCTAACCCTAACACGAACCCTAACACAGACTCTCACCCGAAGCCTTACCCTCACCCTTGCCCTAAACTTAACCAGTAGACAAATATTTCTCCATGCTCTCAAACGTCCTCTAACCCTAAACCACTGCCATACCCTAACGTGTACCCTAAACCTTCCGCATTCCCTAACCCTAACCCTAACCCAAACCCTAAACCTGACCATCTCCGGAACCCTTACCCTCACCCGTGCCCTAATCTTAGCCAGTACACCAACACTCACCCGTACCCTCACATGTATGCTAACCCGAAACCATTGCCATACACTAACTTGTACCTTATTCTCTCCGTATTCCCTAACCCTACACCTAACCGGAACCCTTACACTGACACTCACCGTAAGCCTTACCTCCACCCGTGCCCTAATCTTAACCAGAACACAAACAGTAACCCATGCTCTCACACGTACACTAATCCTAAGCCGTTGCCTTTCCCTAAGCTGTACCGTAATCCCTACCCATTCCCTAAACCTACCCCTAACAAGAACCATAAACCTGACGATCACCCGAAGCCTTTCCCTCACCCGTGACCTAATCTTAACCAGTAAACCCGCAATAACCCTTGCCCTCACACATACGCTCACCCTAAACCGTTGCCATACACTAAACTGTACCCTAAGCCCTCCCCATTCGCTTACACTAACGCTAACCCGAACGCTTACCCTGACCCTCACCCGAAGCCTTACACTCACCCGTGCCCTAATCATAACCAGAACACCAAAACTAACCCGTGCCTTCACACGTATGCTAACCCTAAACCGTTGCCGTACACTAAGCTGTACCCTATTCCCTCCCGATTCCCTAACCCTAACCCTAACACAAACCCTAACCCAGACCCTCACCCGAAGCCTTACCCTCACCCTTGCCCTAATCTTAACCAGTACCAAAATATTACTCTGTGCTCTCAAACCTCCTCTAACCCTAAACCACTCACATACCCTAACCTGTACCCTAAACCCTCCGCATTTCCTAACCCTAACCCTAACCCAAGCAGTAATCCTGACCCTCTCCCGAAACCTTACCCTCACCCGTGCCCTAATCATAACCAGAACACCAACACTAACCCGTGCCCTCAAACGTATGCTAACCCTAAACGGTTACCGTACACTAACCTGTACCCTATTCCTTCCCGATTCCCTAACCCTAACCCTAACACGAACCCTAACACAGACTCTCACCCGAAGCCTTACCCTCACCCTTGCCCTAAACTTAACCAGTAGACAAATATTTCTCCATGCTCTCAAACGTCCTCTAACCCTAAACCACTGCCATACCCTAACGTGTACCCTAAACCTTCCGCATTCCCTAACCCTAACCCTAACCCAAACCCTAAACCTGACCATCTCCGGAACCCTTACCCTCACCCGTGCCCTAATCTTAGCCAGTACACCAACACTCACCCGTACCCTCACATGTATGCTAACCCGAAACCATTGCCATACACTAACTTGTACCTTATTCTCTCCGTATTCCCTAACCCTACACCTAACCGGAACCCTTACACTGACACTCACCGTAAGCCTTACCTCCACCCGTGCCCTAATCTTAACCACAACACAAACAGTAACCCATGCTCTCACACGTACACTAACCCTAAGCCGTTGCCTTTCCCTAAGCTGTACCGTAATCCCTACCCATTCCCTAAACCTACCCCTAACAAGAACCATAAACCTGACGATCACCCGAAGCCTTTCCCTCACCCGTGACCTAATCTTAACCAGTAAACCCGCAATAACCCTTGCCCTCACACATACGCTCACCCTAAACCGTTGCCATACACTAAACTGTACCCTAAGCCCTCCCCATTCCCTTACACTAACGCTAACCCGAACGCTTACCCTGACCATCACCCGAAGCCTTACACTCACCCGTGCCCTAATCATAACCAGAACACCAACACTAACCCGTGCCTTCACACGTATGCTAACCCTAAACGTTGCCGTACACTAAGCTGTACCCTATTCCCTCCCGATTCCCTAATCCTAACCCTAACACAAACCCTAAACCAGACCCTCACCCAAAGCCTTACCCTCACCCTTGCCCTAATCTTAACCAGTACAAAAATATTATTCCATGCTCTCAAACCTCCTCTAACCCTAAACCGTTGCCATACACTAACCTGTACCCTAAACCCTCCGCATTCCCTAACCCTAACCCTAACCCAAACTCTAATCCTGACCCTCTCCCGAACCCTTACCCTCAACCGTGCCCTAATCTTAGCCAGTACACCAACACTCACCCGTGCCCTCACATGTATGCTAACCCTAAACCATTGCCATACACTAACCTATACCCTATTCCCTCCCTATTCCCTAACCCTACACCTAACACGAATCCTTACACTGACCCTCACCGGAAGCCTGACCTCCACCCCTGTCATAATCTTAACCAGAACACAAACACTAAACCATGTCCTCACACGTACACTAACCCTGAGCCGTTGCCGTACCCTAAGCTGTACCCGAATCCCTCCCCATTCCCAAACCCTAACCCTAACAAGAACCCTAAACCTGACCCTCACCCGAAGCCTTTCCCTCACCCGTGACTTAATCTTAACCAGTACACCCACAATAACTCTTGCCCTCACACGTACGCTAACCCTAAACCGTTGCCATACACTAACCTGTACCATAAGCCCTCCCCATTCTCTAACACTAACGCTAACCCGAACTCTTACCCTGACCCTCACCCAAAGCCTTACACTCACCCGTGCCCTAATCATAACCAGAATACCAACAGTAACCCGTGCCTTCACACGTATGCTAACCCTAAACCGTTGCCGTACACTAAGCTGTACCCTATTCCCTCCCGATTCCCTAACCCTAACCCTAACACGAACCCTAAGCCAGACCCTCATCCAAAGCCTTACCCTCAACCTTGCCCTAATATTAACCAGTACACAAATATCACACCGTGGTCTCAAACGTCCTCTAATCCTAAACCACTGCCATACCCTAACCTGTACCCTAAACCCTCCGCATTCCCTAACCCTAACCCAAACCCTAATCCTGACCATCTCCGGAACCCTTACCCTCACCCGTGCCCTAATCTTAGCCAGTACACCAACACTCACCCGTACCCTCACATGTATGCTAACCCGAAACCATTGCCATACACTAACTTGTACCTTATTCTCTAAGTATTTCCTAACCCTACACCTAACCGGAACCCTTACACTGACCCTCATCGTAAGCCTTACCTCCACCCGTGCCCTAATCTTAACCAGTACACAAACACTAACCCATGCCCTCACACATACACTAACCCTAAGCCGTTGCCGTTCCCTAGGCTGTACCGTAATCCCTACCCATTCCCTAAACCTAACCCTAACAAGAACCATAAACCTGACCATCACCCGAAGCCTTTCTCTCACCCGTGACCAAATCTTAACCAGTAAACCCGCAATAACCCTTGCCCTCACACATACGCTCACCCTAAACCGTTGCCATACACTAAACTGTACCCTAAGCCCTCCCCATTCTCTAACACTAACGCTAACCCGAACTCTTAACCTGACCCTCACCCAAAGCCTTACACTCACCCGTGCCCTAACCATAACCAGAATACCAACACTAACCCGTGCCTTCACACGTATGCTAACCCTAAACCGTTGCCGTACACTAAGCTGTACCCTATTCCCTCCCGATTCCCTAACCCTAACCCTAACACGAACCCTAAGCCAGACCCTCATCCAAAGCCTTACCCTCACCCTTGCCCTAATATTAACCAGTACACAAATATCACACCGTGGTCTCAAACGTCCTCTAACCCTAAACCACTGCCATACCCTAACCTGTACCCTAAACCCTCCGCATTCCCTAACCCTAACCCTAACCCAAACCCTAATCCTGACCATCTCCGGAACCCTTACCCTCACCCGTGCCCTAATCTTAGCCAGTACACCAACACTCACCCGTACTCTCACATGTATGCTAACCCGAAACCATTGCCATACACTAACTTGTACCTTATTCTCTCCGTATTCCCTAACCTTACACCTAACCGTAACCCTTACACTGACCCTCATCGTAAGCCTTCCCTCCACCCGTGCCCTAATCTTAACCAGTACACAAACACTAACCCATGCCCTCACACGTACACTAACCCTAAGCCGTTGCCGTTCCCTAGGCTGTACCGTAATCCCTACCCATTCCCTAAACCTAACCCTAACAAGAACCATAAACCTGACCATCACCCGAAGCCTTTCTCTCACCCGTGACCAAATCTTAACCAGTAAACCCGCAATAACCCTTGCCCTCACACATACGCTCACCCTAAACCGTTGCCATACACTAAACTGTACCCTAAGCCCTCCCCATTCGCTTACACTAACGCTAACCCGAACGCTTACCCTGACCCTCACCCGAAGCCTTACGCTCACCCGTGCCCTAATCATAACCAGAACACCAACACTAACCCGTGCCGTCACACGTATGCTAACTCTAAACCGTTGCCGTACACTAAGCTGTACCCTATTCCCTCCCGATTCCCTAACCCTAACCCTAACACAAACCCTAACCCAGACCCTCACCCGAAGCCTTACCCTCACCCTTGCCCTAATCTTAACCAGTACAAAAATACTACTCCGTGCTCTCAAACCTCCTCTAACCCTAAACCACTCCCATAATCTAACCTGTACCCTAAACCCTCCGCATTCCCTAACCCTAACCCAAAAAGTAATCCTGACCCTCTCCCGAAACCTTACCCTCACCCGTGACCTAATCATAACCAGAACACCAACACTAACCCGTGCCCTCAAACGTATGCTAACCCTAAACGGTTACCGTACACTAACCTGTACCCTATTCCTTCCCGATTCCGTAACCCTAGCCCTAACACGAACCCTAACCAAGACCCTCACCCGAAGCCTTACCCTCACCCTTGAACTAAAGTTAACCAGTAGACAAATATTTCTCCATGCTCTCAAATGTCCTCTAACCCTAAACCACTGCCACACCGTAACGTGTACCCTAAACCTTCCGCATTCCCTAACCCTAACCCTAACCCAAACCCTAAACCTGACCATCTCCGGAACCCTTACCCTCACCCGTGCCCTAATCTTAGCCAGTACACCAACACTGACCCGTACCCTCACATGTATGCTAACGCGAAACCATTGCCATACACTAACTTGTACCTTATTCTCTCCGTATTCCCTAACCCTACACCTAACCGGAACCCTTACACTGACACTCACCGTAAGCCTTACCTCCACCCGTGCCCTAACCTTAACCAGAACACAAACAGTAACCCATGCCCTCACACGTACACTAACCCTAAGCCGTTGCCTTTCCCTAAGCTGTACCGTAATCCCTACCCATTCCCTAAACCTACCCCTAACAAGAACCATAAACCTGACGATCACCCGAAGCCTTTCCCTCACCCGTGACCTAATCTTAACCAGTAAACCCGCAATAACCCTTGCCCTCACACATACGCTCACCCTAAAAAGTTGCCATACACTAAACTGTACCCTAAGCCCTCCCCATTCCCTTACACTAACGCTAACCCCAACGCTTACCCTGACCATCACCCGAAGCCTTACACTCACCCGTGCCTTAATCATAACCAGAACACCAACACAAACCCGTGCCTTCACACGTATGCTAACCCTAAACCGTTGCCGTACACTAAGCTGTACCCTATTCCCTCCCGATTCCCTAATCCTAACCCTAACACAAACCCTAAACCAGACGCTCACCCAAAGCCTTACCCTCACCCTTGCCCTAATCTTAACCAGTACAAAAATATTACTCCGTGCTCTCAAACCTCCTCTAACCCTAAACCGTTGCCATACACTAACCTGTACCCTAAACCCTCCGCATTCCCTAACCCTAACCCTAACCCAAACCCTAATCCTGACGCTCTCCCGAACCCTTACCCTCAACCGTGCCCTAATCTTAGCCAGTAAACCAACACTCACCCGTGCCCTCACATGTATGCTAACCCTAAACCATTGCCATACACTAACCTATACCCTATTCCCTCCCTATTCCCTAACCCTACACATAACACGAATCCTTACACTGACCCTCACCGGAAGCCTGACCTCCACCCCTGTCATAATCTTAACCAGAACACAAACACTAAACCATGTCCTCACACGTACACTAACCCTAAGCCGTTGCCGTACCCTAAGCTGTTCCCGAATCCCTCTCCATTCCCAAACCCTAACCCTAACAAGAACCCTAAACCTGACCCTCACCCGAAGCCTTTCCCTCACCCGTGACTTAATCTTAACCAGTACACCCACAATAACTCTTGCCCTCACACGTACGCTAACCCTAAACCGTTGCCATACACTAACCTGTACCCTAAACCCTCCCCATTCTCTAACACTAACGCTAACCCGAACTCTTACCCTGACCCTCACCCAAAGCCTTACACTCACCCGTGCCCTAATCATAACCAGAATACCAACACTAACCCGTGCCTTCACACGTATGCTAACCCTAAACCGTTGCCGTACACTAAGCTGTACCCTATTCCCTCCCGATTCCCTAACCCTAACCCTAACACGAACCCTAAGCCAGACCCTCACCCAAAGCCTTACCCTCACCCTTGCCCTAATATTAACCAGTACACAAATATCACTCCGTGGTCTGAAACGTCCTCCAACCCTAAACCACTCCCGTACCCTAACCTGTACCCTAAACCCTCCGCATTCGCTAACACTAACCTAACCCAAACCCTAATCCTGACCATCTCCGGAACCCTTACCCTCACCCGTGCCCTAATCTTAGCCAGTACACAAACACTCACCCGTACTCTCACATGTATGCTAACCCGAAACCATTGCCATACACTAACTTGTGCCTTATTCTCTCCGTATTCCCTAACCCTACACCTAACCGGAACCCTTACACTGACCCTCACCGTAAGCCTTAACTCCACCCGTGCCCTAATCTTAACCAGTACACAAACACTAACCCATGCCCTCACATGTACACTAACCCTAAGCCGTTGACTTTCCCTAAGCTGTACCGTAATCCCTACCCATTCCCTAAACCTAACCCTAACAAGAACCATAAACCTGACCATCACCCGAAGCCTTTCCCTCACCCGTGACCTAATCTTAACCACTAAACCCGCAATAACCCTTGTCCTCACACATACGCTCATCCTAAACCGTTGCAATACACTAAACTGTACCCTAATACTCCCCATTCCCTTACACTAACGCTAACCCGAACGCTTACCCTAACACTCACCCGAAGCCTTACACTCACCCGTGCCGTAATCATAACCAGAACACAAACACTAACCCGTGCCTTCACACGTATGCTAAACCTAAACCGTTGCCGTACACTAAGCTGTACCCTATTCCCCCCCGATTCCCTAACCCTAACCCTAACACAAACCCTAACGCAGACCCTCACCCAAAGCCTTACCCTCACCCTTGCCCTAATCTTAACCAGTAAAAAAATATTACTCCGTGCTCTAAAACCTCCTCTAACCCTAAACCGTTGCCATACACTAACCTGTACCCTAAACCCTCCGCATTCCCAAACCCTAACCCTAACCCAAACTCTAATCCTGACCCTCTCCCGAACCCTTACCCTCAACCGTGCCCTAATCTTAGCCAGTACACCAACACTCACCCGTGCCCTCACATGTATGCTAACCCTAAACCATTGCCATACACTAACCTATACCCTATTCCCTCCCTATTCCCTAACCCTACACCTAACACGAATCCTTACACTGACCCTCACCGGAAGCCTGACCTCCACCCCTGTCATAATCTTAACCAGAACACAAACACTAAACCATGTCCTCACACGTACACTAACCCTAAGCCGTTGCCGTACCCTAAGCTGTACCCGAATCCCTCCCCATTCCCAAACCCTAACCCTAACAAGAACCCTAAACCTGACCCTCACCCGAAGCCTTTCCCTCACCCGTGACTTAATCTTAACCAGTACACCCACAATAACTCTTGCCCTCACACGTACGCTAACCCTAAACCGTTGCCATACACTAACCTGTACCATAAGCCCTCCCCATTCTCTAACACTAACGCTAACCCGAACTCTTACCCTGACCCTCACCCAAAGCCTTACACTCACCCGTGCCCTAATCATAACCAGAATACCAACAGTAACCCGTGCCTTCACACGTATGCTAACTCTAAACCGTTGCCGTACACTAAGCTGTACCCTATTCCCTCCCGATTCCCTAACCCTAACCCTAACACGAACCCTAAGCCAGACCCTCATCCAAAGCCTTACCCTCACCCTTGCCCTAATATTAACCAGTACACAAATATCACACCGTGGTCTCAAACGTCCTCTAACCCTAAACCACTGCCATACCCTAACCTGTACCCTAAACCCTCCGCATTCCCTAACCCTAACCCAAACCGTAATCCTGACCATCTCCGGAACCCTTACCCTCACCCGTGCCCTAATCTTAGCCAGTACACCAACACTCACCCGTACCCTCACATGTATGCTAACCCGAAACCATTGCCATACACTAACTTGTACCTTATTCTCTCCGTATTCCCTAACGCTACACCTTACCGGAACACTTACACTGACCCTCACCGTAAGCCTTAACTCCACCCGTGCCCTAATTTTAACCAGTACACAAACACTAACCTATACCCTCACACGTACACTAACCCTAAGCCGTTGCCTTTCCCTAAGCTGTACCGTAATCCATACCCATTCCCTAAACCTAACCCTAACAAGAACCATAAACCTGACCATCACCCGAAGCCTTTCCCTCACCCGTTACCTAATCTTAACCAGTAAACCCGCAATAACCCTTGCCCTCACACATACGCTCACCCTAAACCGTTGCCATACACTAAACTGTACCCTAAGCCCTCCCCATTCCCTTACACTAACGCTAACCCGAACGCTTACCCTGACCCTCACCCGAAGCCTTACACTCACCCGTGCCCTAATCATAACCAGAACACCAACACTAACCCGTGCCTTCACACGTATGCTAACCCTAAACCGTTGCGGTACACTAAGCTGTACCCCATTCCCTCCCGATTCCCTAACCCTAACCCTAACCCAAACCCTAATCCTAACCCTCTCCCGAAACCTTACCCTCACCCGTGCCCCAATCATAACCAGAAAACAAACACTAACCCGTCCCCTCAAACGTATGCTAACACTAAACGGTTACCGTACACTAACCTGTACCTTATTCCCTCCCGATTCCCTAACCCTAACCCTAACACGAACCCTAACCCAGGCCCTCACCCGAAGCCTTACCCTCACCCTTGCCCTAAACTTAACCAGTACACAAATATTACTCCATGCTCTCAAACGTCCTCTAACCCTAAACCACTGCCATACCCTAACCTGTACCCTAAACCCTCCGCATTCCCTAAACCTAACCCTAACCCAAACCCTAATCCTGACCGTCTCCGGAACCCTTACCCTCACCCGTGCCCTAATCTTAGCCAGTACACCAACACTCACCCGTACCCTCACATGTATGCTACCCCGAAACCATTGCGATACACTAACTTGAACCTTATTCTCTCCGTATTCCCTAACCCTACACCTAACCGGAACCCTTACACTGACCCTCACTGTAAGCCTTACCTCCACCCGTGTCCTAATCTTAACCAGTACACAAACACTAACCCATGCCCTCACACATATGCTGACCCTGAACCGTTGCCATACACTCAACTGTACCCTAAGCCCTCCCCGTTCCCTTACACTAACGCTAACCCGAACGCTTACCCTGACCATCACCCGAAGCCTTACACTCACCCGTGCCCTAATCATAACCAGAACACCAACACTAACCCGTGCCTTCACACGTATGCTAACCCTAAACCGTTGCCAAACACTAAGCTGTACTCTATTCCCTCCCGATTCCCTAACCCTAACCCTAACACAAACCCTAACCCAGACCCTCACCCGAAGCCTTACCCTCACCCTTGCCCTAATCTTAACCAGTACAAAAATATTACTCCGTGCTCTGAAACCTCCTCTCACCCTAAACAGTTGCCATACACTAACCTGTACCCTAAACCCTCCGCATTCCCTAACCCTAACCCTAACCGAAACCCTAATCCTGACCCTCTCCCAAAACCTTACCTTCAACCGTGCCCTAACCTTAGCCAGTACACCAACACTCACCCGTGCCCTCACATGTATGCTAACCCTAAACCATTGCCATACACTAACCTATATCCTATTCCCTCCCTATTCCCTAACACTACACCAAACCCGAATCCTTACACTGACCCTCACCGGAAGCCTGACCTCGACCCCTGCCATAATCTTAATCAGAACACAAACACTAAACCATGTCCTCACACGTACACTAACCCTAAGCCGTTGCCGTACCCTAAGCTGTACCCGAATCCCTCCCCATTCCCAAACCCTAACCCTAAAACGAACCCTAAACCAGACCCTCACCCAAAGCCTTACCCTCACCTTAGCCCTAATATTAACCAGTACACAAATATCACTCCGTGGTCTCACACGTCCTCTAACCGTAAACCACTCCCATACCCTAAACTGTACCCTAAACCCTCCGCATTCCCTAACCCTAACCCTAACCCAAAACCTAATCCTGACCATCTCCGGAACCCTTACCCTCACCCGTGCCCTAATCTTAGCCAGTAAACCAACACTCACCCGTACCCTCACATGTATGCTAACACGAAACCATTGCCATACACTAACTTGTGCCTTACTCTCTCCGTATTCCCTAACCCTACACCTAACCGGAACCCTTACACTGACACTCACCGTAAGCCTTACCTCCACCCGTGCCCTAATCTTAACCAGTACACAAACACTAACCCATGCCCTCACACATATGCTGACCCTGAACCGTTGCCATACACTCAACTGTACCCTAAGCCCTCCCCGTTCCCTTACACTAACGCTAACCCGAACGCTTACCCTGACCATCACCCGAAGCCTTACACTCACCCGTGCCCTAATCATAACCAGAACACCAACACTAACCCGTGCCTTCACACGTATGCTAACCCTAAACGTTGCCGTACACTAAGCTGTACCCTATTCCCTCCCGATTCCCTAATCCTAACCCTAACACAAACCCTAAACCAGACCCTCACCCAAAGCCTTACCCTCACCCTTGCCCTAATCTTAACCAGTACAAAAATATTATTCCATGCTCTCAAACCTCCTCTAACCCTAAACCGTTGCCATACACTAACCTGTACCCTAAACCCTCCGCATTCCCTAACCCTAACCCTAACCCAAACTCTAATCCTGACCCTCTCCCGAACCCTTACCCTCAACCGTGCCCTAATCTTAGCCAGTACACCAACACTCACCCGTGCCCTCACATGTATGCTAACCCTAAACCATTGCCATACACTAACCTATACCCTATTCCCTCCCTATTCCCTAACCCTACACCTAACACGAATCCTTACACTGACCCTCACCGGAAGCCTGACCTCCACCCCTGTCATAATCTTAACCAGAACACAAACACTAAACCATGTCCTCACACGTACACTAACCCTGAGCCGTTGCCGTACCCTAAGCTGTACCCGAATCCCTCCCCATTCCCAAACCCTAACCCTAACAAGAACCCTAAACCTGACCCTCACCCGAAGCCTTTCCCTCACCCGTGACTTAATCTTAACCAGTACACCCACAATAACTCTTGCCCTCACACGTACGCTAACCCTAAACCGTTGCCATACACTAACCTGTACCATAAGCCCTCCCCATTCTCTAACACTAACGCTAACCCGAACTCTTACCCTGACCCTCACCCAAAGCCTTACACTCACCCGTGCCCTAATCATAACCAGAATACCAACAGTAACCCGTGCCTTCACACGTATGCTAACCCTAAACCGTTGCCGTACACTAAGCTGTACCCTATTCCCTCCCGATTCCCTAACCCTAACCCTAACACGAACCCTAAGCCAGACCCTCATCCAAAGCCTTACCCTCAACCTTGCCCTAATATTAACCAGTACACAAATATCACACCGTGGTCTCAAACGTCCTCTAATCCTAAACCACTGCCATACCCTAACCTGTACCCTAAACCCTCCGCATTCCCTAACCCTAACCCAAACCCTAATCCTGACCATCTCCGGAACCCTTACCCTCACCCGTGCCCTAATCTTAGCCAGTACACCAACACTCACCCGTACCCTCACATGTATGCTAACCCGAAACCATTGCCATACACTAACTTGTACCTTATTCTCTAAGTATTTCCTAACCCTACACCTAACCGGAACCCTTACACTGACCCTCATCGTAAGCCTTACCTCCACCCGTGCCCTAATCTTAACCAGTACACAAACACTAACCCATGCCCTCACACATACACTAACCCTAAGCCGTTGCCGTTCCCTAGGCTGTACCGTAATCCCTACCCATTCCCTAAACCTAACCCTAACAAGAACCATAAACCTGACCATCACCCGAAGCCTTTCTCTCACCCGTGACCAAATCTTAACCAGTAAACCCGCAATAACCCTTGCCCTCACACATACGCTCACCCTAAACCGTTGCCATACACTAAACTGTACCCTAAGCCCTCCCCATTCTCTAACACTAACGCTAACCCGAACTCTTAACCTGACCCTCACCCAAAGCCTTACACTCACCCGTGCCCTAACCATAACCAGAATACCAACACTAACCCGTGCCTTCACACGTATGCTAACCCTAAACCGTTGCCGTACACTAAGCTGTACCCTATTCCCTCCCGATTCCCTAACCCTAACCCTAACACGAACCCTAAGCCAGACCCTCATCCAAAGCCTTACCCTCACCCTTGCCCTAATATTAACCAGTACACAAATATCACACCGTGGTCTCAAACGTCCTCTAACCCTAAACCACTGCCATACCCTAACCTGTACCCTAAACCCTCCGCATTCCCTAACCCTAACCCTAACCCAAACCCTAATCCTGACCATCTCCGGAACCCTTACCCTCACCCGTGCCCTAATCTTAGCCAGTACACCAACACTCACCCGTACTCTCACATGTATGCTAACCCGAAACCATTGCCATACACTAACTTGTACCTTATTCTCTCCGTATTCCCTAACCTTACACCTAACCGTAACCCTTACACTGACCCTCATCGTAAGCCTTCCCTCCACCCGTGCCCTAATCTTAACCAGTACACAAACACTAACCCATGCCCTCACACGTACACTAACCCTAAGCCGTTGCCGTTCCCTAGGCTGTACCGTAATCCCTACCCATTCCCTAAACCTAACCCTAACAAGAACCATAAACCTGACCATCACCCGAAGCCTTTCTCTCACCCGTGACCAAATCTTAACCAGTAAACCCGCAATAACCCTTGCCCTCACACATACGCTCACCCTAAACCGTTGCCATACACTAAACTGTACCCTAAGCCCTCCCCATTCGCTTACACTAACGCTAACCCGAACGCTTACCCTGACCCTCACCCGAAGCCTTACGCTCACCCGTGCCCTAATCATAACCAGAACACCAACACTAACCCGTGCCGTCACACGTATGCTAACTCTAAACCGTTGCCGTACACTAAGCTGTACCCTATTCCCTCCCGATTCCCTAACCCTAACCCTAACACAAACCCTAACCCAGACCCTCACCCGAAGCCTTACCCTCACCCTTGCCCTAATCTTAACCAGTACAAAAATACTACTCCGTGCTCTCAAACCTCCTCTAACCCTAAACCACTCCCATAATCTAACCTGTACCCTAAACCCTCCGCATTCCCTAACCCTAACCCAAAAAGTAATCCTGACCCTCTCCCGAAACCTTACCCTCACCCGTGACCTAATCATAACCAGAACACCAACACTAACCCGTGCCCTCAAACGTATGCTAACCCTAAACGGTTACCGTACACTAACCTGTACCCTATTCCTTCCCGATTCCGTAACCCTAGCCCTAACACGAACCCTAACCAAGACCCTCACCCGAAGCCTTACCCTCACCCTTGAACTAAAGTTAACCAGTAGACAAATATTTCTCCATGCTCTCAAATGTCCTCTAACCCTAAACCACTGCCACACCGTAACGTGTACCCTAAACCTTCCGCATTCCCTAACCCTAACCCTAACCCAAACCCTAAACCTGACCATCTCCGGAACCCTTACCCTCACCCGTGCCCTAATCTTAGCCAGTACACCAACACTGACCCGTACCCTCACATGTATGCTAACGCGAAACCATTGCCATACACTAACTTGTACCTTATTCTCTCCGTATTCCCTAACCCTACACCTAACCGGAACCCTTACACTGACACTCACCGTAAGCCTTACCTCCACCCGTGCCCTAACCTTAACCAGAACACAAACAGTAACCCATGCCCTCACACGTACACTAACCCTAAGCCGTTGCCTTTCCCTAAGCTGTACCGTAATCCCTACCCATTCCCTAAACCTACCCCTAACAAGAACCATAAACCTGACGATCACCCGAAGCCTTTCCCTCACCCGTGACCTAATCTTAACCAGTAAACCCGCAATAACCCTTGCCCTCACACATACGCTCACCCTAAAAAGTTGCCATACACTAAACTGTACCCTAAGCCCTCCCCATTCCCTTACACTAACGCTAACCCCAACGCTTACCCTGACCATCACCCGAAGCCTTACACTCACCCGTGCCTTAATCATAACCAGAACACCAACACAAACCCGTGCCTTCACACGTATGCTAACCCTAAACCGTTGCCGTACACTAAGCTGTACCCTATTCCCTCCCGATTCCCTAATCCTAACCCTAACACAAACCCTAAACCAGACGCTCACCCAAAGCCTTACCCTCACCCTTGCCCTAATCTTAACCAGTACAAAAATATTACTCCGTGCTCTCAAACCTCCTCTAACCCTAAACCGTTGCCATACACTAACCTGTACCCTAAACCCTCCGCATTCCCTAACCCTAACCCTAACCCAAACCCTAATCCTGACGCTCTCCCGAACCCTTACCCTCAACCGTGCCCTAATCTTAGCCAGTAAACCAACACTCACCCGTGCCCTCACATGTATGCTAACCCTAAACCATTGCCATACACTAACCTATACCCTATTCCCTCCCTATTCCCTAACCCTACACATAACACGAATCCTTACACTGACCCTCACCGGAAGCCTGACCTCCACCCCTGTCATAATCTTAACCAGAACACAAACACTAAACCATGTCCTCACACGTACACTAACCCTAAGCCGTTGCCGTACCCTAAGCTGTTCCCGAATCCCTCTCCATTCCCAAACCCTAACCCTAACAAGAACCCTAAACCTGACCCTCACCCGAAGCCTTTCCCTCACCCGTGACTTAATCTTAACCAGTACACCCACAATAACTCTTGCCCTCACACGTACGCTAACCCTAAACCGTTGCCATACACTAACCTGTACCCTAAACCCTCCCCATTCTCTAACACTAACGCTAACCCGAACTCTTACCCTGACCCTCACCCAAAGCCTTACACTCACCCGTGCCCTAATCATAACCAGAATACCAACACTAACCCGTGCCTTCACACGTATGCTAACCCTAAACCGTTGCCGTACACTAAGCTGTACCCTATTCCCTCCCGATTCCCTAACCCTAACCCTAACACGAACCCTAAGCCAGACCCTCACCCAAAGCCTTACCCTCACCCTTGCCCTAATATTAACCAGTACACAAATATCACTCCGTGGTCTGAAACGTCCTCCAACCCTAAACCACTCCCGTACCCTAACCTGTACCCTAAACCCTCCGCATTCGCTAACACTAACCTAACCCAAACCCTAATCCTGACCATCTCCGGAACCCTTACCCTCACCCGTGCCCTAATCTTAGCCAGTACACAAACACTCACCCGTACTCTCACATGTATGCTAACCCGAAACCATTGCCATACACTAACTTGTGCCTTATTCTCTCCGTATTCCCTAACCCTACACCTAACCGGAACCCTTACACTGACCCTCACCGTAAGCCTTAACTCCACCCGTGCCCTAATCTTAACCAGTACACAAACACTAACCCATGCCCTCACATGTACACTAACCCTAAGCCGTTGACTTTCCCTAAGCTGTACCGTAATCCCTACCCATTCCCTAAACCTAACCCTAACAAGAACCATAAACCTGACCATCACCCGAAGCCTTTCCCTCACCCGTGACCTAATCTTAACCACTAAACCCGCAATAACCCTTGTCCTCACACATACGCTCATCCTAAACCGTTGCAATACACTAAACTGTACCCTAATACTCCCCATTCCCTTACACTAACGCTAACCCGAACGCTTACCCTAACACTCACCCGAAGCCTTACACTCACCCGTGCCGTAATCATAACCAGAACACAAACACTAACCCGTGCCTTCACACGTATGCTAAACCTAAACCGTTGCCGTACACTAAGCTGTACCCTATTCCCCCCCGATTCCCTAACCCTAACCCTAACACAAACCCTAACGCAGACCCTCACCCAAAGCCTTACCCTCACCCTTGCCCTAATCTTAACCAGTAAAAAAATATTACTCCGTGCTCTAAAACCTCCTCTAACCCTAAACCGTTGCCATACACTAACCTGTACCCTAAACCCTCCGCATTCCCAAACCCTAACCCTAACCCAAACTCTAATCCTGACCCTCTCCCGAACCCTTACCCTCAACCGTGCCCTAATCTTAGCCAGTACACCAACACTCACCCGTGCCCTCACATGTATGCTAACCCTAAACCATTGCCATACACTAACCTATACCCTATTCCCTCCCTATTCCCTAACCCTACACCTAACACGAATCCTTACACTGACCCTCACCGGAAGCCTGACCTCCACCCCTGTCATAATCTTAACCAGAACACAAACACTAAACCATGTCCTCACACGTACACTAACCCTAAGCCGTTGCCGTACCCTAAGCTGTACCCGAATCCCTCCCCATTCCCAAACCCTAACCCTAACAAGAACCCTAAACCTGACCCTCACCCGAAGCCTTTCCCTCACCCGTGACTTAATCTTAACCAGTACACCCACA
Source organism: Inia geoffrensis (assembly GCA_036417435.1). NCBI lineage: Eukaryota > Metazoa > Chordata > Mammalia > Artiodactyla > Iniidae > Inia > Inia geoffrensis. The sequence continues at coordinate 154,022,765 of CM070902.1, forward strand.
ATAACTCTTGCCCTCACACGTACGCTAACCCTAAACCGTTGCCATACACTAACCTGTACCATAAGCCCTCCCCATTCTCTAACACTAACGCTAACCCGAACTCTTACCCTGACCCTCACCCAAAGCCTTACACTCACCCGTGCCCTAATCATAACCAGAATACCAACAGTAACCCGTGCCTTCACACGTATGCTAACTCTAAACCGTTGCCGTACACTAAGCTGTACCCTATTCCCTCCCGATTCCCTAACCCTAACCCTAACACGAACCCTAAGCCAGACCCTCATCCAAAGCCTTACCCTCACCCTTGCCCTAATATTAACCAGTACACAAATATCACACCGTGGTCTCAAACGTCCTCTAACCCTAAACCACTGCCATACCCTAACCTGTACCCTAAACCCTCCGCATTCCCTAACCCTAACCCAAACCGTAATCCTGACCATCTCCGGAACCCTTACCCTCACCCGTGCCCTAATCTTAGCCAGTACACCAACACTCACCCGTACCCTCACATGTATGCTAACCCGAAACCATTGCCATACACTAACTTGTACCTTATTCTCTCCGTATTCCCTAACGCTACACCTTACCGGAACACTTACACTGACCCTCACCGTAAGCCTTAACTCCACCCGTGCCCTAATTTTAACCAGTACACAAACACTAACCTATACCCTCACACGTACACTAACCCTAAGCCGTTGCCTTTCCCTAAGCTGTACCGTAATCCATACCCATTCCCTAAACCTAACCCTAACAAGAACCATAAACCTGACCATCACCCGAAGCCTTTCCCTCACCCGTTACCTAATCTTAACCAGTAAACCCGCAATAACCCTTGCCCTCACACATACGCTCACCCTAAACCGTTGCCATACACTAAACTGTACCCTAAGCCCTCCCCATTCCCTTACACTAACGCTAACCCGAACGCTTACCCTGACCCTCACCCGAAGCCTTACACTCACCCGTGCCCTAATCATAACCAGAACACCAACACTAACCCGTGCCTTCACACGTATGCTAACCCTAAACCGTTGCGGTACACTAAGCTGTACCCCATTCCCTCCCGATTCCCTAACCCTAACCCTAACCCAAACCCTAATCCTAACCCTCTCCCGAAACCTTACCCTCACCCGTGCCCCAATCATAACCAGAAAACAAACACTAACCCGTCCCCTCAAACGTATGCTAACACTAAACGGTTACCGTACACTAACCTGTACCTTATTCCCTCCCGATTCCCTAACCCTAACCCTAACACGAACCCTAACCCAGGCCCTCACCCGAAGCCTTACCCTCACCCTTGCCCTAAACTTAACCAGTACACAAATATTACTCCATGCTCTCAAACGTCCTCTAACCCTAAACCACTGCCATACCCTAACCTGTACCCTAAACCCTCCGCATTCCCTAAACCTAACCCTAACCCAAACCCTAATCCTGACCGTCTCCGGAACCCTTACCCTCACCCGTGCCCTAATCTTAGCCAGTACACCAACACTCACCCGTACCCTCACATGTATGCTACCCCGAAACCATTGCGATACACTAACTTGAACCTTATTCTCTCCGTATTCCCTAACCCTACACCTAACCGGAACCCTTACACTGACCCTCACTGTAAGCCTTACCTCCACCCGTGTCCTAATCTTAACCAGTACACAAACACTAACCCATGCCCTCACACATATGCTGACCCTGAACCGTTGCCATACACTCAACTGTACCCTAAGCCCTCCCCGTTCCCTTACACTAACGCTAACCCGAACGCTTACCCTGACCATCACCCGAAGCCTTACACTCACCCGTGCCCTAATCATAACCAGAACACCAACACTAACCCGTGCCTTCACACGTATGCTAACCCTAAACCGTTGCCAAACACTAAGCTGTACTCTATTCCCTCCCGATTCCCTAACCCTAACCCTAACACAAACCCTAACCCAGACCCTCACCCGAAGCCTTACCCTCACCCTTGCCCTAATCTTAACCAGTACAAAAATATTACTCCGTGCTCTGAAACCTCCTCTCACCCTAAACAGTTGCCATACACTAACCTGTACCCTAAACCCTCCGCATTCCCTAACCCTAACCCTAACCGAAACCCTAATCCTGACCCTCTCCCAAAACCTTACCTTCAACCGTGCCCTAACCTTAGCCAGTACACCAACACTCACCCGTGCCCTCACATGTATGCTAACCCTAAACCATTGCCATACACTAACCTATATCCTATTCCCTCCCTATTCCCTAACACTACACCAAACCCGAATCCTTACACTGACCCTCACCGGAAGCCTGACCTCGACCCCTGCCATAATCTTAATCAGAACACAAACACTAAACCATGTCCTCACACGTACACTAACCCTAAGCCGTTGCCGTACCCTAAGCTGTACCCGAATCCCTCCCCATTCCCAAACCCTAACCCTAAAACGAACCCTAAACCAGACCCTCACCCAAAGCCTTACCCTCACCTTAGCCCTAATATTAACCAGTACACAAATATCACTCCGTGGTCTCACACGTCCTCTAACCGTAAACCACTCCCATACCCTAAACTGTACCCTAAACCCTCCGCATTCCCTAACCCTAACCCTAACCCAAAACCTAATCCTGACCATCTCCGGAACCCTTACCCTCACCCGTGCCCTAATCTTAGCCAGTAAACCAACACTCACCCGTACCCTCACATGTATGCTAACACGAAACCATTGCCATACACTAACTTGTGCCTTACTCTCTCCGTATTCCCTAACCCTACACCTAACCGGAACCCTTACACTGACACTCACCGTAAGCCTTACCTCCACCCGTGCCCTAATCTTAACCAGTACACAAACACTAACCCATGCCCTCACACGTACACTAACCCTAAGCCGTTGCCGTTCCCTAGGCTGTACCGTAATCCCTACCCATTCCCTAAACCTAACCCTAACAAGAACCATAAACCTGACCATCACCCGAAGCCTTTCCCTCACTCGTGACCTAATATTAACCAGTAAACCCGCAATAACCCTTGCCCTCACACATACGCTCACCCTAAACCGTTGCCATACACTAAACTGTACCCTAAGCCCTCCCCATTCGCTTACACTAACGCTAACCCGAACGCTTACCCTGACCCTCACCCGAAGCCTTACACTCACCCGTGCCCTAATCATAACCAGAACACCAAAACTAACCCGTGCCTTCACACGTATGCTAACCCTAAACCGTTGCCGTACACTAAGCTGTACCCTATTCCCTCCCGATTCCCTAACCCTAACCCTAACACAAACCCTAACCCAGACCCTCACCCGAAGCCTTACCCTCACCCTTGCCCTAATCTTAACCAGTACCAAAATATTACTCTGTGCTCTCAAACCTCCTCTAACCCTAAACCACTCACATACCCTAACCTGTACCCTAAACCCTCCGCATTCCCTAACCCTAACCCTAACCCAAGCAGTAATCCTGACCCTCTCCCGAAACCTTACCCTCACCCGTGCCCTAATCATAACCAGAACACCAACTCTAACCCGTGCCCTCAAACGTATGCTAACCCTAAACGGTTACCGTACACTAACCTGTACCCTATTCCTTCCCGATTCCCTAACCCTAACCCTAACACGAACCCTAACCCAGACTCTCACCCGAAGCCTTACCCTCACCCTTGCCCTAAACTTAACCAGTAGACAAATATTTCTCCATGCTCTCAAACGTCCTCTAACCCTAAACCACTGCCATACCCTAACGTGTACCCTAAACCTTCCGCATTCCCTAACCCTAACCCTAACCCAAACCCTAAACCTGACCATCTCCGGAACCCTTACCCTCACCCGTGCCCTAATCTTAGCCAGTACACCAACACTCACCCGTACCCTCACATGTATGCTAACCCGAAACCATTGCCATACACTAACTTGTACCTTATTCTCTCCGTATTCCCTAACCCTACACCTAACCGGAACCCTTACACTGACACTCACCGTAAGCCTTACCTCCACCCGTGCCCTAATCTTAACCAGAACACAAACAGTAACCCATGCTCTCACACGTACACTAACCCTAAGCCGTTGCCTTTCCTTAAGCTGTACCGTAATCCCTACCCATTCCCTAAACCTACCCCTAACAAGAACCATAAACCTGACGATCACCCGAAGCCTTTCCCTCACCCGTGACCTAATCTTAACCAGTAAACCCGCAATAACCCTTGCCCTCACACATACGCTCACCCTAAACCGTTGCCATACACTAAACTGTACCCTAAGCCCTCCCCGTTCCCTTACACTAACGCTAACCCGAACGCTTACCCTGACCATCACCCGAAGCCTTACACTCACCCGTGCCCTAATCATAACCAGAACACCAACACTAACCCGTGCCTTCACACGTATGCTAACCCTAAACGTTGCCGTACACTAAGCTGTACCCTATTCCCTCCCGATTCCCTAATCCTAACCCTAACACAAACCCTAACCCAGACCCTCACCCAAAGCCTTACCCTCACCCTTGCCCTAATCTTAACCAGTACAAAAATATTATTCCGTGCTCTCAAACCTCCTCTAACCCTAAACCGTTGCCATACACTAACCTGTACCCTAAACCCTCCGCATTCCCTAACCCTAACCCTAACCCAAACTCTAATCCTGACCCTCTCCCGAAACCTTACCCTCAACCGTGCCCTAATCTTAGCCAGTACACCAACACTAACCCGTGCCTTCACACGTATGCTAACCCTAAACCGTTGCCAAACACTAAGCTGTACTCTATTCCCTCCCGATTCCCTAACCCTAACCCTAACACAAACCCTAACCCAGACCCTCACCCGAAGCCTTACCCTCACCCTTGCCCTAATCTGAACCAGTACAAAAATATTACTCCGTGCTCTGAAACCTCCTCTCACCCTAAACAGTTGCCATACACTAACCTGTACCCTAAACCCTCCGCATTCCCTAACCCTAACCCTAACCGAAACCCTAATCCTGACCCTCTCCCAAAACCTTACCTTCAACCGTGCCCTAACCTTAGCCAGTACACCAACACTCACCCGTGCCCTCACATGTATGCTAACCCTAAACCATTGCCATACACTAACCTATATCCTATTCCCTCCCTATTCCCTAACACTACACCAAACCCGAATCCTTACACTGACCCTCACCGGAAGCCTGACCTCGACCCCTGCCATAATCTTAATCAGAACACAAACACTAAACCATGTCCTCACACGTACACTAATCCTAAGCCGTTGCCGTACCCTAAGCTGTACCCGAATCCCTCCCCATTCCCAAACCCTAACCCTAAAACGAACCCTAAACCAGACCCTCACCCAAAGCCTTACCCTCACCTTAGCCCTAATATTAACCAGTACACAAATATCACTCCGTGGTCTCACACGTCCTCTAACCGTAAACCACTCCCATACCCTAAACTGTACCCTAAACCCTCCGCATTCCCTAACCCTAACCCTAACCCAAAACCTAATCCTGACCATCTCCGGAACCCTTACCCTCACCCGTGCCCTAATCTTAGCCAGTAAACCAACACTCACCCGTACCCTCACATGTATGCTAACACGAAACCATTGCCATACACTAACTTGTGCCTTATTCTCTCCATATTCCCTAACCCTACACCTAACCGGAACCCTTACACTGACACTCACCGTAAGCCTTACCTCCACCCGTGCCCTAATCTTAACCAGTACACAAACACTAACCCATGCCCTCACACGTACACTAACCCTAAGCCGTTGCCGTTCCCTAGGCTGTACCGTAATCCCTACCCATTCCCTAAACCTAACCCTAACAAGAACCATAAACCTGACCATCACCCGAAGCCTTTCCCTCACTCGTGACCTAATATTAACCAGTAAACCCGCAATAACCCTTGCCCTCACACATACGCTCACCCTAAACCGTTGCCATACACTAAACTGTACCCTAAGCCCTCCCCATTCGCTTACACTAACGCTAACCCGAACGATTACCCTGACCCTCACCCGAAGCCTTACACTCACCCGTGCCCTAATCATAACCAGAACACCAAAACTAACCCGTGCCTTCACACGTATGCTAACCCTAAACCGTTGCCGTACACTAAGCTGTACCCTATTCCCTCCCGATTCCCTAACCCTAACCCTAACACAAACCCTAACCCAGACCCTCACCCGAAGCCTTACCCTCACCCTTGCCCTAATCTTAACCAGTACAAAAATATTATTCCATGCTCTCAAACCTCCTCTAACCCTAAACCGTTGCCATACACTCACCTGTACCCTAAACCCTCCGCATTCCCTAACCCTAACCCTAACCCAAACTCTAATCCTGACCCTCTCCCGAACCCTTACCCTCAACCGTGCCCTAATCTTAGCCAGTACACCACCACTCACCCGTGCCCTCACATGTATGCTAACCCTAAACCATTGCCATACACTAACCTATACCCTATTCCCTCCCTATTCCCTAACCCTACACCTAACACGAATCCTTACACTGACCCTCACCGGAAGCCTGACCTCCACCCCTGTCATAATCTTAACCAGAACACAAACACTAAACCATGTCCTCACACGTACACTAACCCTAAGCCGTTGCCGTACCCTAAGCTGTACCCGAATCCCTCCCCATTCCCAAACCCTAACCCTAACAAGAACCCTAAACCTGACCCTCACCCGAAGCCTTTCCCTCACCCGTGACTTAATCTTAACCAGTACACCCACAATAACTCTTACCCTCACACGTACGCTAACCCTAAACCGTTGCCATACACTAACCTGTACCATAAGCCCTCCCCATTCTCTAACACTAACGCTAACCCGAACTCTTACCCTGACCCTCACCCAAAGCCTTACACTCACCCGTGCCCTAATCATAACCAGAATACCAACAGTAACCCGTGCCTTCACACGTATGCTAACCCTAAACCGTTGCCGTACACTAAGCTGTACCCTATTCCCTCCCGATTCCCTAACCCTAACCCTAACAGGAACCCTAAGCCAGACCCTCATCCAAAGCCTTACCCTCACCCTTGCCCTAATATTAACCAGTACACAAATATCACACCGTGGTCTCAAACGTCCTCTAACCCTAAACCACTGCCATACCCTAACCTGTACCCTAAACCCTCCGCATTCCCTAACCCTAACCCAAACCCTAATCCTGACCATCTCCGGAACCCTTACCCTCACCCGTGCCCTAATCTTAGCCAGTACACCAACACTCACCCGTACCCTCACATGTATGCTAACCCGAAACCATTGCCATACACTAACTTGTACCTTATTCTCTCCGTATTTCCTAACCCTACACCTAACCGGAACCCTTACACTGACCCTCATCGTAAGCCTTACCTCCACCCGTGCCCTAATCTTAACCAGTACACAAACACTAACCCATGCCCTCACACGTACACTAACCCTAAGCCGTTGCCGTTCCCTAGGCTGTACCGTAATCCCTACCCATTCCCTAAACCTAACCCTAACAAGAACCATAAACCTGACCATCACCCGAAGCCTTTCTCTCACCCGTGACCAAATCTTAACCAGTAAACCCGCAATAACCCTTGCCCTCACACATACGCTCACCCTAAACCGTTGCCATACACTAAACTGTACCCTAAGCCCTCCCCATTCTCTAACACTAACGCTAACCCGAACTCTTAACCTGACCCTCACCCAAAGCCTTACACTCACCCGTGCCCTAATCATAACCAGAATACCAACACTAACCCGTGCCTTCACACGTACGCTAACCCTAAACCGTTGCCGTACACTAAGCTGTACCCTATTCCCTCCCGATTCCCTAACCCTAACCCTAACACGAACCCTAAGCCAGACCCTCATCCAAAGCCTTACCCTCACCCTTGCCCTAATATTAACCAGTACACAAATATCACACCGTGGTCTCAAACGTCCTCTAACCCTAAACCACTGCCATACCCTAACCTGTACCCTAAACCCTCCGCATTCTCTAACCCTAACCCTAACCCAAACCCTAATCCTGACCATCTCCGGAACCCTTACCCTCACCCGTGCCCTAATCTTAGCCAGTACACCAACACTCACCCGTACTCTCACATGTATGCTAACCCGAAACCATTGCCATACACTAACTTGTACCTTATTCTCTCCGTATTCCCTAACCTTACACCTAACCGTAACCCTTACACTGACCCTCATCGTAAGCCTTACCTCCACCCGTGCCCTAATCTTAACCAGTACACAAACACTAACCCATGCCCTCACACGTACACTAACCCTAAGCCGTTGCCGTTCCCTAGGCTGTACCGTAATCCCTACCCATTCCCTAAACCTAACCCTAACAAGAACCATAAACCTGACCATCACCCGAAGCCATTCTCTCACCCGTGACCAAATCTTAACCAGTAAACCCGCAATAACCCTTGCCCTCACACATACGCTCACCCTAAACCGTTGCCATACACTAAACTGTACCCTAAGCCCTCCCCATTCGTTTACACTAACGCTAACCCGAACGCTTACCCTGACCCTCACCCGAAGCCTTACGCTCACCCGTGCCCTAATCATAACCAGAACACCAACACTAACCCGTGCCCTCACACGTATGCTAACTCTAAACCGTTGCCGTAGACTAAGCTGTACCCTATTCCCTCCCGATTCCCTAACCCTAACCCTAACACAAACCCTAACCCAGACCCTCACCCGAAGCCTTACCCTCACCCTTGCCCTAATCTTAACCAGTACAAAAATACTACTCCGTGCTCTCAAACCTACTCTAACCCTAAACCACTCCCATAACCTAACCTGTACCCTAAACCCTCCGCATTCCCTAACCCTAACCCTAACCCAAACAGTAATCCTGACCCTCTCCCGAAACCTTACCCTCACCCGTGCCCTAATCATAACCAGAACACCAACACTAACCCGTACCCTCAAACGTATGCTAACCCTAAACGGTTGCCGTACACTAACCTGTACCCTATTCCTTCCCAATTCCCTAACCCTAACCCTAACACGAACCCTAACCCAGACCCTCACCCGAAGCCTTACCCTCACCCTTGCCCTAAACTTAACCAGTAGACAAATATTACTCCATGCTCTCAAACGTCCTCTAACCCTAAACCACTGCCATACCCTAACGTGTACCCTAAACCTTCCGCATTCCCTAACCCTAACCCAAACCCTAAACCTGACCATCTCCAGAACCCTTACCCTCACCCGTGCCCTAATCTTAGCCAGTACACCAACACTCACCCGTGTACTCACATGTATGCTAACCCTAAACCATTGCCATACACTAACCTATACCCTATTCCCTCCCTATTCCCTAACCCTACACCTAACCCGAATCCTTACACTGACCCTCACCGGAAGCCTGACCTCCACCCCTGCCATAATCTTAACCAGAACGCAAACACTAAACCATGTCCTCAGACGTACACTAACCCTAAGATGTTGCCGTACCCTAAGCTGTACCCGAATCTCTCCCCATTCCCAAACCCTAACCCTAACAAGAACCCTAAACCTGACCCTCACCCGAAGCCTTTCCCTCACGCGTGACTTAATCTTAACCAGTACACCCACAATAACTCTTGGCCTCACACGTACGCTAACCGTAAGCCGTTGCCGTACCCTAAGCTATACCCGAATCCCTCCCCATTCCCAAACACTAACCCTGACAAGAACCCTAAACCTGACCCTCACCCGAAGCCTTTCACTGACCCGTGACTTAATCTTAACCAGTACACCCACAATAACTCTTGCCCTCACACGTACGCTAACCCTAAACCGTTGCCATACACTAACCTGTACCCTAAGCCCTCCCCATTCTCTAACACTAACGCTAACCCGAACTCTTACCCTGACCCTCACCCAAAGCCTTACACTCACCCGTGCCCTAATCATAACAAGAACACCAACACTAACCCGTGCCTTCACACGTATGCTAACCCTAAACCGTTGCCGTACACTAAGCTGTACCGTATTCCCTCCCGATTCCCTAACCCTAACCCTAAAACAAACCCTAACCCAGACCCTCACCCGAAGCCTTACCCTCACCCTTGCCCTAATATTAACCAGTACACAAATATCACTCCGTGGTCTCAAACGTCCTCTAACCCTAAACCACTCCTGTACCCTAACCTGTTCCCTAAACCCTCCGCATTCCCTAACCCTAACCCTAACCCAAACCCTAATCCTGACCATCTCCGGAACCCTTACCCTCACCCGTGCCCTAATCTTAGCCAGTACACCAACACTCACCCGTACCCTCACATGTATGCTAACCCGAAACCATTGCCATACACTAACTTGTACCTTATTCTCTCCGTATTCCCTAACCCTACACCTAACCGGAACCCTTACACTGACACTCACCGTAAGCCTTAACTCCACCCGTGCCCTAACCTTAACCAGAACACAAACAGTAACCCATGCCCTCACACGTACACTAACCCTAAGCCGTTGATGTCCCCTAAGCTGTACCCTAATCCCTACCCATTCCCTAAACCTACCCCTAACAAGAACAATAAACCTGACGATCACCCGAAGCCTTTCCCTCACCCGTGACCTAATCTTAACCAGGAAACCCGCAATAACCCTTGCCCTCACACATACGCTCACCCTAAACCGTTGCAATACACTAAACTGTACCCTAAGCCCTCCCCATTCCCTTACACTAACGCTAACCTGAACGCTTACCCTGACCATCACCCGAAGCCTTACACTCACCCGTGCCCTAATCATAACCAGAACACCAACACTAACCCGTGCATTCACACGTATGCTAACCCTAAACCGTTGCCGTACACTAAGCTGTACCCTATTCCCTCCCGATTCCCTAACCCTAAACCTAACACGAACCCTAACCCAGACCCTCACCCAAAGCCTTACCCTCACCCTTGCCCTATTATTAACCAGCACACAAATATCACTCCGTGGTCTCAAACGTCCTCTAAACCTAAACCACTCCGGTACCCTAACCTGTACACTAAACCCTCCGCATTCCCTAACCCTAACACTAACCCAAACCCTAATCCTGACCATCTCCGGAACCCTTACCCTCACCCGTGCCATAATCTTAGCCAGTACACCAACACTCACCCGTACCCTCACATGTATGCTAACACGAAACCATTGCCATACACTAACTTGTACCTTATTCTCTCCGTATTCCCTAACCCTACACCTAACCGGAAACCTTACACTGACCCTCACCGTAAGTCTTACCTCCACCCGTGCCCTAATCTTAACCAGTACACAAACACTAACCCATGCCCTCACACGTACACTAACCCTAAGCCGTTGCCGTTCCCTAGGCTGTACCGTAATCCCTACCCATTCCCTAAACCTAACCCTAACAAGACCCATAAACCTGACCATCACCCGAAGCCTTTCCCTCACCCATGACCTAATCTTAACCAGTAAAACCGCAATAACCCTTGCCCTCACACATACGCTCACCCTAAACCGTTGCCATACACTAAACTGTACCCTAAGCCCTCCCCATTCGCTTACACTAACGCTAACCCGAACGCTTACCCTGACCCTCACCTGAAGCCTTACACTCACCCGTGCCCTAATCATAACCAGAACACCAACACTAACTCGTGCCTTCACACGTATGCTAACCCTAAACCGTTGCTGTACACTAAGCTGTACCCTATTCCCTCCCGATTCCCTAACCCTAACCCTAACACAAACCCTAACCCAGACCCTCACCCGAAGCCTTACCCTCACTCTTTCCCTAATCTTAACCAGTACAAAAATATTACTCCGGGCTCTCAAACCTCCTCTAACCCTAAACCACTCCGATACCCTAACCTGTACCCTAAACACTCCGCATTCCCTAACCCTAACCCTAACCCAAACAGTAATCCAGACCTTCTCCCGAAACCTTACCCTCACCCGTGCCCTACTCATAGCCAGAACACCAACACTAACCCGTGCCCTCAAACGTATGCTAACCCTAAACGGTTACCGTACACTAACCTGTACCCTATTCCTTCCCGATTCCCTTACCCTAACCCTAACACGAACCCTAACCCAGACCCTCACCCGAAGCCTTACCCTCACCTTTGCACTAAACTTAACCAGAAGACAAATATTACTCCATGCTCTCAAACGTCCTCTAACCCTAAACCACTGCCATACCCTAACCTGTACCCTAAACCCTCCGCATTCCCTAACCCTAACCCTAACCCAAACCCTAATCCTGACCCTCTCCCGAACCCTTACCCTCACCCGTGCCCTAATCTTAGCCAGTACACCAACACTCACCCATACTCTCACATGTATGCTAACCCGACACCATTGCCATACACTAACTTGTGCCTTATTCTCTCCGTATTCCCTAACCCTACACCTAACCGGAATCCTTACACTCACCCTCACCGTAAGCCTTACCTCCACCCGTGCCCTAAACTTAACCAGTACACAAACAGTAACCCATGCCCTCACACGTACACTAACCCTAAGCCGTTGATGTTCCCTAAGCTGTACCCTAATCCCTACCCATTCCCTAAACCTACCCCTAACAAGAACAATAAACCTGACGATCACCCGAAGCCTTTCCCTCACCCGTGACCTAATCTTAACCAGTAAACCCGCAATAACCCTTGCCCTCACACATACGCTCACCCTAAAAAGTTGCAATACACTAAACTGTACCCTAAGCCCTCCCCATTCCCTTACACTAACGCTAACCTGAACGCTTACCCTGACCATCACCCGAAGCCTTACACTCACCCGTGCCCTAATCATAACCAGAACACCAACACTAACCCGTGCATTCACACGTATGCTAACCCTAAACCGTTGCCGTACACTAAGCTGTACCCTATTCCCTCCCGATTCCCTAACCCTAACCCTAACACAAACCCTTATCATGACCCTCTCCCGAACCCTGACCCTCAACCGTGCCCTAATCTTAGCCAGGACACCAACACTCACCCGTGCCCTCACATGTATGCTAACCCTAAACCATTGCCATACACTAACTTGTACCTTATTCTCTCCGTATTCCCTAACCCTACACCTAAACCGAATCCTTACACTGACCCTCACAGGAAGCCTATCCTCCACCCCTGCCATAATCTTCACCAGAACACAAACACTAAACCATGTTCTCACACGTACACTAACCCTAAGCCGTTGCCGTACCCTAAGCTGTACCCGAAACCCTCCCCATTCCCAAACCCTAACCCTAACAAGAACCCTAAACCTGACCTTCACCCGAAGCCTTTCCCTCACCCGTGACCTAATCTTAACCAGTACACCCACAATAACTCTTGCCCTCACACGTACGCTAACCCTAAACCGTTGCCATACACTAACCTGTACCCTAAGCCCTCCCCATTCTCTAACACTAACGCTAACCCGAACCTTTACACTGACCCTCACCCAAAGCCTTACCCTCACCCTTGCCCTAATGTTAACCAGTACACAAATATCACTCCGTGGTCTCTAACGTCCTCTAACCCTAAACCACTCCCGTACCCTAACCTGTACCCTAAACCCTCCGCATTCCCTAACCCTAACCCTAACCCAAACCCTAATCCTGACCATCTCCGGAACCCTTACCCTCACCCGTGCCCTAATCTTAGCCAGTACACCAACACTCACCCGTACTCTCACATGTATGCTAACCCGAAACCATTGCCGTACACTAACTTGTGCTTTATTCTTTAAGTATTCCCTAACCCTACACCTAACCTGAACCCTTACGCTGACCCTCACCGTAAGCCTTAACTCCACCCGTGCCCTAATCTTAACCAGTACACAAACACTAACCCATGCCCTCACACGTACACTAACCCTAAGCCGTTGCCTTTCCCTAAGCTGTACCGTAATCTCTACCCATTCCCTAAACCTAACCCTAACAAGAACAATAAACCTGACCATCACCCGAAGCCTTTCCCTCACCCGTGACCTAATCTTAACCAGTAAACCCGCAATAACCCTTGCCCTCACACATACGCTCACCCTAAACCGTTGCCATACACTAAACTGTACCCTAAGCCCTCCTCATTCCCGTACACTAACGCTAACCCGAACGCATACCCTGACCCTCACCCGAAGCATTACACTCACCCGTGCCCTAATCATAACCAGAACACCAACACTAACCCGTGCCTTCACACGTATGCTAACCCTAAACCGTTGCCGTACACTAAGCTGTACCCTATTCCCTCCCGATTCCCTAACCCTAATCTTAACAGAAACCCTAAACCAGACCCTCACCCGAAGCCTTACCCTCACCCTTGCCCTAATCTTAACCTGTACAAAAATATTACTCCGTGCTCTCAAACCTTCTCTAACCCTAAACCGTTGCCATACACTAACCTGTACCCTAAACCCTCCGCATTCGTTAACCCTAACCCTAACCCAAACCCTAATCCTGACCCTCTCCCGAAGCCTTACCCTCAACCGTGCCCTAATCTTAGCCAGTACACCAACACTCACCCGTGCCCTCACATGTATGCTAACCCTAAACCATTGCCATACACTAACCTATACCCTATTCCCTCCCTATTCCCTAACCCTGCACCTAACCCGAATCCTTACACTGACCCTCACCGGAAGCCTGACCTCCACACCTGCCATAATCTTAACCAGAACACAAACACTAAACCATGCCCTCACACGTACACTAACCTTAAGCCGTTGCCGTACCCTAAGCTGTACCCGAATCCCTCCCCATTCCCAAACCCTAACCCTAACAAGAACCCTAAACCTGACCCTCACCCGAAGCCTTTCCCTCACCCGTGACTTAATCTTAACCAGTACACCCACAATAACTCTTGCCCTCACACGTACGCTAACCCTAAACCGTTGCCATACACTAACCTGTACCCTAAGCCCTCCCCATTCTCTAACACTAACGCTAACCCGAACTCTTACCCTGACCCTCACCCAAAGCCTTACACTCACCCGTGCCCTAATCATAACCAGAACACAAACACTAACCCGTGCCTTCACACGTATGCTAACCCTAAACCGTTGCCGTACACTAAGCTGTACCCTATTCCCTCCTGATTCCCTAACCCTAACCGTAACACGAACCCTAACCCAGACCCTCACCCAAAGCCTTACCCTCACCCTTGCCCTAATATTAACCAGAACACAAATATCACTAAGTGGTCTCAAACGTCCTCTAACCCTAAACCACTCCCGTACCCTAACCTGTACACTAAACCCTCCGGATTCCCTAACCCTAACCCTAAACCAAACCCTAATCCTGACCATCTCCGGAACCCTTACCCTCACCCGTGCCCTAATCTTAGCCAGTACACCAACACTCACCCGTACCCTCACATGTATGCTAACCCGAAACCATTGCCATACACTAACTTGTGCCTTATTCTCTCCGTATTCCCTAACGCTACACCTAACCGGAACACTTACACTGACCCTCACCGTAAGCCTTAACTCCACCCGTGCCCTAATCTTAACCAGTACACAAACACTAACCCATACCCTCACACGTACACTAACCCTAAGCCGTTGCCTTTCCCTAAGCTGTACCGTAATCCATACCCATTCCCTAAACCTAACCCTAACAAGAACCATAAACCTGACCATCACCCGAAGCCTTTCCCTCACCCGTTACCTAATCTTAACCAGTAAACCCGCAATAACCCTTGCCCTCACACATACGCTCACCCTAAACCGTTGCCATACACTAAACTGTACCCTAAGCCCTCCCCATTCCCTTACACTAACGCTAACCCGAACGCTTACCCTGACCCTCACCCGAAGCCTTACACTCACCCGTGCCCTAATCATAACCAGAACACCAACACTAACCCGTGCCTTCACACGTATGCTAACCCTAAACCGTTGCGGTACACTAAGCTGTACCCCATTCCCTCCCGATTCCCTAACCCTAACCCTAACCCAAACCCTAATCCTAACCCTCTCCCGAAACCTTACCCTCACCCGTGCCCCAATCATAACCAGAAAACAAACACTAACCCGTCCCCTCAAACGTATGCTAACACTAAACGGTTACCGTACACTAACCTGTACCTTATTCCCTCCCGATTCCCTAACCCTAACCCTAACACGAACCCTAACCCAGGCCCTCACCCGAAGCCTTACCCTCACCCTTGCCCTAAACTTAACCAGTACACAAATATTACTCCATGCTCTCAAACGTCCTCTAACCCTAAACCACTGCCATACCCTAACCTGTACCCTAAACCCTCCGCATTCCCTAAACCTAACCCTAACCCAAACCCTAATCCTGACCGTCTCCGGAACCCTTACCCTCACCCGTGCCCTAATCTTAGCCAGTACACCAACACTCACCCGTACCCTCACATGTATGCTACCCCGAAACCATTGCGATACACTAACTTGAACCTTATTCTCTCCGTATTCCCTAACCCTACACCTAACCGGAATCCTTACACTCACCCTCACCGTAAGCCTTACCTCCACCCGTGCCCTAAACTTAACCAGTACACAAACAGTAACCCATGCCCTCACACGTACACTAACCCTAAGCCGTTGATGTTCCCTAAGCTGTACCCTAATCCCTACCCATTCCCTAAACCTACCCCTAACAAGAACAATAAACCTGACGATCACCCGAAGCCTTTCCCTCACCCGTGACCTAATCTTAACCAGTAAACCCGCAATAACCCTTGCCCTCACACATACGCTCACCCTAAAAAGTTGCAATACACTAAACTGTACCCTAAGCCCTCCCCATTCCCTTACACTAACGCTAACCTGAACGCTTACCCTGACCATCACCCGAAGCCTTACACTCACCCGTGCCCTAATCATAACCAGAACACCAACACTAACCCGTGCATTCACACGTATGCTAACCCTAAACCGTTGCCGTACACTAAGCTGTACCCTATTCCCTCCCGATTCCCTAACCCTAACCCTAACACAAACCCTTATCATGACCCTCTCCCGAACCCTGACCCTCAACCGTGCCCTAATCTTAGCCAGGACACCAACACTCACCCGTGCCCTCACATGTATGCTAACCCTAAACCATTGCCATACACTAACTTGTACCTTATTCTCTCCGTATTCCCTAACCCTACACCTAAACCGAATCCTTACACTGACCCTCACCGGAAGCCTATCCTCCACCCCTGCCATAATCTTCACCAGAACACAAACACTAAACCATGTTCTCACACGTACACTAACCCTAAGCCGTTGCCGTACCCTAAGCTGTACCCGAAACCCTCCCCATTCCCAAACCCTAACCCTAACAAGAACCCTAAACCTGACCTTCACCCGAAGCCTTTCCCTCACCCGTGACCTAATCTTAACCAGTACACCCACAATAACTCTTGCCCTCACACGTACGCTAACCCTAAACCGTTGCCATACACTAACCTGTACCCTAAGCCCTCCCCATTCTCTAACACTAACGCTAACCCGAACCTTTACACTGACCCTCACCCAAAGCCTTACCCTCACCCTTGCCCTAATGTTAACCAGTACACAAATATCACTCCGTGGTCTCTAACGTCCTCTAACCCTAAACCACTCCCGTACCCTAACCTGTACCCTAAACCCTCCGCATTCCCTAACCCTAACCCTAACCCAAACCCTAATCCTGACCATCTCCGGAACCCTTACCCTCACCCGTGCCCTAATCTTAGCCAGTACACCAACACTCACCCGTACTCTCACATGTATGCTAACCCGAAACCATTGCCGTACACTAACTTGTGCTTTATTCTTTAAGTATTCCCTAACCCTACACCTAACCTGAACCCTTACGCTGACCCTCACCGTAAGCCTTAACTCCACCCGTGCCCTAATCTTAACCAGTACACAAACACTAACCCATGCCCTCACACGTACACTAACCCTAAGCCGTTGCCTTTCCCTAAGCTGTACCGTAATCTCTACCCATTCCCTAAACCTAACCCTAACAAGAACAATAAACCTGACCATCACCCGAAGCCTTTCCCTCACCCGTGACCTAATCTTAACCAGTAAACCCGCAATAACCCTTGCCCTCACACATACGCTCACCCTAAACCGTTGCCATACACTAAACTGTACCCTAAGCCCTCCTCATTCCCGTACACTAACGCTAACCCGAACGCATACCCTGACCCTCACCCGAAGCATTACACTCACCCGTGCCCTAATCATAACCAGAACACCAACACTAACCCGTGCCTTCACACGTATGCTAACCCTAAACCGTTGCCGTACACTAAGCTGTACCCTATTCCCTCCCGATTCCCTAACCCTAATCTTAACAGAAACCCTAAACCAGACCCTCACCCGAAGCCTTACCCTCACCCTTGCCCTAATCTTAACCTGTACAAAAATATTACTCCGTGCTCTCAAACCTTCTCTAACCCTAAACCGTTGCCATACACTAACCTGTACCCTAAACCCTCCGCATTCGTTAACCCTAACCCTAACCCAAACCCTAATCCTGACCCTCTCCCGAAGCCTTACCCTCAACCGTGCCCTAATCTTAGCCAGTACACCAACACTCACCCGTGCCCTCACATGTATGCTAACCCTAAACCATTGCCATACACTAACCTATACCCTATTCCCTCCCTATTCCCTAACCCTGCACCTAACCCGAATCCTTACACTGACCCTCACCGGAAGCCTGACCTCCACACCTGCCATAATCTTAACCAGAACACAAACACTAAACCATGCCCTCACACGTACACTAACCTTAAGCCGTTGCCGTACCCTAAGCTGTACCCGAATCCCTCCCCATTCCCAAACCCTAACCCTAACAAGAACCCTAAACCTGACCCTCACCCGAAGCCTTTCCCTCACCCGTGACTTAATCTTAACCAGTACACCCACAATAACTCTTGCCCTCACACGTACGCTAACCCTAAACCGTTGCCATACACTAACCTGTACCCTAAGCCCTCCCCATTCTCTAACACTAACGCTAACCCGAACTCTTACCCTGACCCTCACCCAAAGCCTTACACTCACTCGTGCCCTAATCATAACCAGAACACAAACACTAACCCGTGCCTTCACACGTATGCTAACCCTAAACCGTTGCCGTACACTAAGCTGTACCCTATTCCCTCCTGATTCCCTAACCCTAACCGTAACACGAACCCTAACCCAGACCCTCACCCAAAGCCTTACCCTCACCCTTGCCCTAATATTAACCAGAACACAAATATCACTAAGTGGTCTCAAACGTCCTCTAACCCTAAACCACTCCCGTACCCTAACCTGTACACTAAACCCTCCGGATTCCCTAACCCTAACCCTAAACCAAACCCTAATCCTGACCATCTCCGGAACCCTTACCCTCACCCGTGCCCTAATCTTAGCCAGTACACCAACACTCACCCGTACCCTCACATGTATGCTAACCCGAAACCATTGCCATACACTAACTTGTGCCTTATTCTCTCCGTATTCCCTAACGCTACACCTAACCGGAACACTTACACTGACCCTCACCGTAAGCCTTAACTCCACCCGTGCCCTAATCTTAACCAGTACACAAACACTAACCCATACCCTCACACGTACACTAACCCTAAGCCGTTGCCTTTCCCTAAGCTGTACCGTAATCCATACCCATTCCCTAAACCTAACCCTAACAAGAACCATAAACCTGACCATCACCCGAAGCCTTTCCCTCACCCGTTACCTAATCTTAACCAGTAAACCCGCAATAACCCTTGCCCTCACACATACGCTCACCCTAAACCGTTGCCATACACTAAACTGTACCCTAAGCCCTCCCCATTCCCTTACACTAACGCTAACCCGAACGCTTACCCTGACCCTCACCCGAAGCCTTACACTCACCCGTGCCCTAATCATAACCAGAACACCAACACTAACCCGTGCCTTCACACGTATGCTAACCCTAAACCGTTGCGGTACACTAAGCTGTACCCCATTCCCTCCCGATTCCCTAACCCTAACCCTAACCCAAACCCTAATCCTAACCCTCTCCCGAAACCTTACCCTCACCCGTGCCCCAATCATAACCAGAAAACAAACACTAACCCGTCCCCTCAAACGTATGCTAACACTAAACGGTTACCGTACACTAACCTGTACCTTATTCCCTCCCGATTCCCTAACCCTAACCCTAACACGAACCCTAACCCAGGCCCTCACCCGAAGCCTTACCCTCACCCTTGCCCTAAACTTAACCAGTACACAAATATTACTCCATGCTCTCAAACGTCCTCTAACCCTAAACCACTGCCATACCCTAACCTGTACCCTAAACCCTCCGCATTCCCTAAACCTAACCCTAACCCAAACCCTAATCCTGACCGTCTCCGGAACCCTTACCCTCACCCGTGCCCTAATCTTAGCCAGTACACCAACACTCACCCGTACCCTCACATGTATGTTACCCCGAAACCATTGCGATACACTAACTTGAACCTTATTCTCTCCGTATTCCCTAACCCTACACCTAACCGGAACCCTTACACTGACCCTCACCGTAAGCCTTACCTCCACCCGTGTCCTAATCTTAACCAGTACACAAACACTAACCCATGCCCTCACACATATGCTCACCCTGAACCGTTGCCATACACTAAACTGTACCCTAAGCCCTCCCCGTTCCCTTACACTAACGCTAACCCGAACGTTTACCCTGACCATCACCCGAAGCCTTACACTCACCCGTGCCCTAATCATAACCAGAACACCAACACTAACCCGTGCCTTCACACGTATGCTAACCCTAAACCGTTGCCGAACACTAAGCTGTACTCTATTCCCTCCCGATTCCCTAACCCTAACCCTAACACAAACCCTAACCCAGACCCTCACCCGAAGCCTTACCCTCACCCTTGCCCTAATCTTAACCAGTACAAAAATATTACTCCGTGCTCTGAAACCTCCTCTCACCCTAAACAGTTGCCATACACTAACCTGTACCCTAAACCCTCCGCATTCCCTAACCCTAACCCTAACCGAAACCCTAATCCTGACCCTCTCCCAAAACCTTACCTTCAACCGTGCCCTAACCTTAGCCAGTACACCAACACTCACCCGTGCCCTCACATGTATGCTAACCCTAAACCATTGCCATACACTAACCTATATCCTATTCCCTCCCTATTCCCTAACACTACACCAAACCCGAATCCTTACACTGACCCTCACCGGAAGCCTGACCTCGACCCCTGCCATAATCTTAATCAGAACACAAACACTAAACCATGTCCTCACACGTACACTAACCCTAAGCCGTTGCCGTACCCTAAGCTGTACCCGAATCCCTCCCCATTCCCAAACCCTAACCCTAAAACGAACCCTAAACCAGACCCTCACCCAAAGCCTTACCCTCACCCTAGCCCTAATATTAACCAGTACACAAATATCACTCCGTGGTCTCACACGTCCTCTAACCGTAAACCACTCCCGTACCCTAAACTGTACCCTAAACCCTCCGCATTCCCTAACCCTAACCCTAACCCAAAACCTAATCCTGACCATCTCCGGAACCCTTACCCTCACCCGTGCCCTAATCTTAGCCAGTAAACCAACACTCACCCGTACCCTCACATGTATGCTAACACGAAACCATTGCCATACACTAACTTGTGCCTTATTCTCTCCGTATTCCCTAACCCTACACCTAACCGGAATCCTTACACTGACACTCACCGTAAGCCTTACCTCCACCCGTGCCCTAATCTTAACCAGTACACAAACACTAACCCATGCCCTCACACGTACACTAACCCTAAGCCGTTGCCGTTCCCTAGGCTGTACCGTAATCCCTACCCATTCCCTAAACCTAACCCTAACAAGAACCATAAACCTGACCATCACCCGAAGCCTTTCCCTCACTCGTGACCTAATACTAACCAGTAAACCCGCAATAACCCTTGCCCTCACACATACGCTCACCCTAAACCGTTGCCATACACTAAACTGTACCCTAAGCCCTCCCCATTCGCTTACACTAACGCTAACCCGAACGCTTACCCTGACCCTCACCCGAAGCCTTACACTCACCCGTGCCCTAATCATAACCAGAACACCAAAACTAACCCGTGCCTTCACACGTATGCTAACCCTAAACCGTTGCCGTACACTAAGCTGTACCCTATTCCCTCCCGATTCCCTAACCCTAACCCTAACACAAACCCTAACCCAGACCCTCACCCGAAGCCTTACCCTCACCCTTGCCCTAATCTTAACCAGTACCAAAATATTACTCTGTGCTCTCAAACCTCCTCTAACCCTAAACCACTCACATACCCTAACCTGTACCCTAAACCCTCCGCATTTCCTAACCCTAACCCTAACCCAAGCAGTAATCCTGACCCTCTCCCGAAACCTTACCCTCACCCGTGCCCTAATCATAACCAGAACACCAACACTAACCCGTGCCCTCAAACGTATGCTAACCCTAAACGGTTACCGTACACTAACCTGTACCCTATTCCTTCCCGATTCCCTAACCCTAACCCTAACACGAACCCTAACACAGACTCTCACCCGAAGCCTTACCCTCACCCTTGCCCTAAACTTAACCAGTAGACAAATATTTCTCCATGCTCTCAAACGTCCTCTAACCCTAAACCACTGCCATACCCTAACGTGTACCCTAAACCTTCCGCATTCCCTAACCCTAACCCTAACCCAAACCCTAAACCTGACCATCTCCGGAACCCTTACCCTCACCCGTGCCCTAATCTTAGCCAGTACACCAACACTCACCCGTACCCTCACATGTATGCTAACCCGAAACCATTGCCATACACTAACTTGTACCTTATTCTCTCCGTATTCCCTAACCCTACACCTAACCGGAACCCTTACACTGACACTCACCGTAAGCCTTACCTCCACCCGTGCCCTAATCTTAACCAGAACACAAACAGTAACCCATGCTCTCACACGTACACTAATCCTAAGCCGTTGCCTTTCCCTAAGCTGTACCGTAATCCCTACCCATTCCCTAAACCTACCCCTAACAAGAACCATAAACCTGACGATCACCCGAAGCCTTTCCCTCACCCGTGACCTAATCTTAACCAGTAAACCCGCAATAACCCTTGCCCTCACACATACGCTCACCCTAAACCGTTGCCATACACTAAACTGTACCCTAAGCCCTCCCCATTCGCTTACACTAACGCTAACCCGAACGCTTACCCTGACCCTCACCCGAAGCCTTACACTCACCCGTGCCCTAATCATAACCAGAACACCAAAACTAACCCGTGCCTTCACACGTATGCTAACCCTAAACCGTTGCCGTACACTAAGCTGTACCCTATTCCCTCCCGATTCCCTAACCCTAACCCTAACACAAACCCTAACCAAGACCCTCACCCGAAGCCTTACCCTCACCCTTGCCCTAATCTTAACCAGTACCAAAATATTACTCTGTGCTCTCAAACCTCCTCTAACCCTAAACCACTCACATACCCTAACCTGTACCCTAAACCCTCCGCATTTCCTAACCCTAACCCTAACCCAAGCAGTAATCCTGACCCTCTCCCGAAACCTTACCCTCACCCGTGCCCTAATCATAACCAGAACACCAACACTAACCCGTGCCCTCAAACGTATGCTAACCCTAAACGGTTACCGTACACTAACCTGTACCCTATTCCTTCCCGATTCCCTAACCCTAACCCTAACACGAACCCTAACACAGACTCTCACCCGAAGCCTTACCCTCACCCTTGCCCTAAACTTAACCAGTAGACAAATATTTCTCCATGCTCTCAAACGTCCTCTAACCCTAAACCACTGCCATACCCTAACGTGTACCCTAAACCTTCCGCATTCCCTAACCCTAACCCTAACCCAAACCCTAAACCTGACCATCTCCGGAACCCTTACCCTCACCCGTGCCCTAATCTTAGCCAGTACACCAACACTCACCCGTACCCTCACATGTATGCTAACCCGAAACCATTGCCATACACTAACTTGTACCTTATTCTCTCCGTATTCCCTAACCCTACACCTAACCGGAACCCTTACACTGACACTCACCGTAAGCCTTACCTCCACCCGTGCCCTAATCTTAACCACAACACAAACAGTAACCCATGCTCTCACACGTACACTAACCCTAAGCCGTTGCCTTTCCCTAAGCTGTACCGTAATCCCTACCCATTCCCTAAACCTACCCCTAACAAGAACCATAAACCTGACGATCACCCGAAGCCTTTCCCTCACCCGTGACCTAATCTTAACCAGTAAACCCGCAATAACCCTTGCCCTCACACATACGCTCACCCTAAACCGTTGCCATACACTAAACTGTACCCTAAGCCCTCCCCATTCCCTTACACTAACGCTAACCCGAACGCTTACCCTGACCATCACCCGAAGCCTTACACTCACCCGTGCCCTAATCATAACCAGAACACCAACACTAACCCGTGCCTTCACACGTATGCTAACCCTAAACGTTGCCGTACACTAAGCTGTACCCTATTCCCTCCCGATTCCCTAATCCTAACCCTAACACAAACCCTAAACCAGACCCTCACCCAAAGCCTTACCCTCACCCTTGCCCTAATCTTAACCAGTACAAAAATATTATTCCATGCTCTCAAACCTTCTCTAACCCTAAACCGTTGCCATACACTAACCTGTACCCTAAACCCTCCGCATTCCCTAACCCTAACCCTAACCCAAACTCTAATCCTGACCCTCTCCCGAACCCTTACCCTCAACCGTGCCCTAATCTTAGCCAGTACACCAACACTCACCCGTGCCCTCACATGTATGCTAACCCTAAACCATTGCCATACACTAACCTATACCCTATTCCCTCCCTATTCCCTAACCCTACACCTAACACGAATCCTTACACTGACCCTCACCGGAAGCCTGACCTCCACCCCTGTCATAATCTTAACCAGAACACAAACACTAAACCATGTCCTCACACGTACACTAACCCTGAGCCGTTGCCGTACCCTAAGCTGTACCCGAATCCCTCCCCATTCCCAAACCCTAACCCTAACAAGAACCCTAAACCTGACCCTCACCCGAAGCCTTTCCCTCACCCGTGACTTAATCTTAACCAGTACACCCACAATAACTCTTGCCCTCACACGTACGCTAACCCTAAACCGTTGCCATACACTAACCTGTACCATAAGCCCTCCCCATTCTCTAACACTAACGCTAACCCGAACTCTTACCCTGACCCTCACCCAAAGCCTTACACTCACCCGTGCCCTAATCATAACCAGAATACCAACAGTAACCCGTGCCTTCACACGTATGCTAACCCTAAACCGTTGCCGTACACTAAGCTGTACCCTATTCCCTCCCGATTCCCTAACCCTAACCCTAACACGAACCCTAAGCCAGACCCTCATCCAAAGCCTTACCCTCAACCTTGCCCTAATATTAACCAGTACACAAATATCACACCGTGGTCTCAAACGTCCTCTAACCCTAAACCACTGCCATACCCTAACCTGTACCCTAAACCCTCCGCATTCCCTAACCCTAACCCAAACCCTAATCCTGACCATCTCCGGAACCCTTACCCTCACCCGTGCCCTAATCTTAGCCAGTACACCAACACTCACCCGTACCCTCACATGTATGCTAACCCGAAACCATTGCCATACACTAACTTGTACCTTATTCTCTCCGTATTTCCTAACCCTACACCTAACCGGAACCCTTACACTGACCCTCATCGTAAGCCTTACCTCCACCCGTGCCCTAATCTTAACCAGTACACAAACACTAACCCATGCCCTCACACATACACTAACCCTAAGCCGTTGCCGTTCCCTAGGCTGTACCGTAATCCCTACCCATTCCCTAAACCTAACCCTAACAAGAACCATAAACCTGATCATCACCCGAAGCCTTTCTCTCACCCGTGACCAAATCTTAACCAGTAAACCCGCAATAACCCTTGCCCTCACACATACGCTCACCCTAAACCGTTGCCATACACTAAACTGTACCCTAAGCCCTCCCCATTCTCTAACACTAACGCTAACCCGAACTCTTAACCTGACCCTCACCCAAAGCCTTACACTCACCCGTGCCCTAACCATAACCAGAATACCAACACTAACCCGTGCCTTCACACGTATGCTAACCCTAAACCGTTGCCGTACACTAAGCTGTACCCTATTCCCTCCCGATTCCCTAACCCTAACCCTAACACGAACCCTAAGCCAGACCCTCATCCAAAGCCTTACCCTCACCCTTGCCCTAATATTAACCAGTACACAAATATCACACCGTGGTCTCAAACGTCCTCTAACCCTAAACCACTGCCATACCCTAACCTGTACCCTAAACCCTCCGCATTCCCTAACCCTAACCCTAACCCAAACCCTAATCCTGACCATCTCCGGAACCCTTACCCTCACCCGTGCCCTAATCTTAGCCAGTACACCAACACTCACCCGTACTCTCACATGTATGCTAACCCGAAACCATTGCCATACACTAACTTGTACCTTATTCTCTCCGTATTCCCTAACCTTACACCTAACCGTAACCCTTACACTGACCCTCATCGTAAGCCTTCCCTCCACCCGTGCCCTAATCTTAACCAGTACACAAACACTAACCCATGCCCTCACACGTACACTAACCCTAAGCCGTTGCCGTTCCCTAGGCTGTACCGTAATCCCTACCCATTCCCTAAACCTAACCCTAACAAGAACCATAAACCTGACCATCACCCGAAGCCTTTCTCTCACCCGTGACCAAATCTTAACCAGTAAACCCGCAATAACCCTTGCCCTCACACATACGCTCACCCTAAACCGTTGCCATACACTAAACTGTACCCTAAGCCCTCCCCATTCGCGTACACTAACGCTAACCCGAACGCTTACCCTGACCCTCACCCGAAGCCTTACGCTCACCCGTGCCCTAATCATAACCAGAACACCAACACTAACCCGTGCCGTCACACGTATGCTAACTCTAAACCGTTGCCGTACACTAAGCTGTACCCTATTCCCTCCCGATTCCCTAACCCTAACCCTAACACAAACCCTAACCCAGACCCTCACCCGAAGCCTTACCCTCACCCTTGCCCTAATCTTAACCAGTACAAAAATACTACTCCGTGCTCTCAAACCTCCTCTAACCCTAAACCACTCCCATAATCTAACCTGTACCCTAAACCCTCCGCATTCCCTAACCCTAACCCAAAAAGTAATCCTGACCCTCTCCCGAAACCTTACCCTCACCCGTGACCTAATCATAACCAGAACACCAACACTAACCCGTGCCCTCAAACGTATGCTAACCCTAAACGGTTACCGTACACTAACCTGTACCCTATTCCTTCCCGATTCCGTAACCCTAGCCCTAACACGAACCCTAACCAAGACCCTCACCCGAAGCCTTACCCTCACCCTTGAACTAAAGTTAACCAGTAGACAAATATTTCTCCATGCTCTCAAATGTCCTCTAACCCTAAACCACTGCCACACCGTAACGTGTACCCTAAACCTTCCGCATTCCCTAACCCTAACCCTAACCCAAACCCTAAACCTGACCATCTCCGGAACCCTTACCCTCACCCGTGCCCTAATCTTAGCCAGTACACCAACACTCACCCGTACCCTCACATGTATGCTAACGCGAAACCATTGCCATACACTAACTTGTACCTTATTCTCTCCGTATTCCCTAACCCTACACCTAACCGGAACCCTTACACTGACACTCACCGTAAGCCTTACCTCCACCCGTGCCCTAACCTTAACCAGAACACAAACAGTAACCCATGCCCTCACACGTACACTAACCCTAAGCCGTTGCCTTTCCCTAAGCTGTACCGTAATCCCTACCCATTCCCTAAACCTACCCCTAACAAGAACCATAAACCTGACGATCACCCGAAGCCTTTCCCTCACCCGTGACCTAATCTTAACCAGTAAACCCGCAATAACCCTTGCCCTCACACATACGCTCACCCTAAACCGTTGCCATACACTAAACTGTACCCTAAGCCCTCCCCATTCCCTTACACTAACGCTAACCCCAACGCTTACCCTGACCATCACCCGAAGCCTTACACTCACCCGTGCCTTAATCATAACCAGAACACCAACACAAACCCGTGCCTTCACACGTATGCTAACCCTAAACCGTTGCCGTACACTAAGCTGTACCCTATTCCCTCCCGATTCCCTAATCCTAACCCTAACACAAACCCTAACCCAGACGCTCACCCAAAGCCTTACCCTCACCCTTGCCCTAATCTTAACCAGTACAAAAATATTACTCCGTGCTCTCAAACCTCCTCTAACCCTAAACCGTTGCCATACACTAACCTGTACCCTAAACCCTCCGCATTCCCTAACCCTAACCCTAACCCAAACCCTAATCCTGACGCTCTCCCGAACCCTTACCCTCAACCGTGCCCTAATCTTAGCCAGTAAACCAACACTCACCCGTGCCCTCACATGTATGCTAACCCTAAACCATTGCCATACACTAACCTATACCCTATTCCCTCCCTATTCCCTAACCCTACACATAACACGAATCCTTACACTGACCCTCACCGGAAGCCTGACCTCCACCCCTGTCATAATCTTAACCAGAACACAAACACTAAACCATGTCCTCACACGT
This sequence comes from Inia geoffrensis, assembly GCA_036417435.1. Taxonomy (NCBI): domain Eukaryota; kingdom Metazoa; phylum Chordata; class Mammalia; order Artiodactyla; family Iniidae; genus Inia; species Inia geoffrensis. The sequence continues at coordinate 154,051,314 of CM070902.1, forward strand.
ACACTAACCCTAAGCCGTTGCCGTACCCTAAGCTGTTCCCGAATCCCTCTCCATTCCCAAACCCTAACCCTAACAAGAACCCTAAACCTGACCCTCACCCGAAGCCTTTCCCTCACCCGTGACTTAATCTTAACCAGTACACCCACAATAACTCTTGCCCTCACACGTACGCTAACCCTAAACCGTTGCCATGCACTAACCTGTACCCTAAGCCCTCCCCATTCTCTAACACTAACGCTAACCCGAACTCTTACCCTGACCCTCACCCAAAGCCTTACACTCACCCGTGCCCTAATCATAACCAGAATACCAACAGTAACCCGTGCCTTCACACGTATGCTAACTCTAAACCGTTGCCGTACACTAAGCTGTACCCTATTCCCTCCCGATTCCCTAACCCTAACCCTAACACGAACCCTAAGCCAGACCCTCACCCAAAGCCTTACCCTCACCCTTGCCCTAATATTAACCAGTACACAAATATCACTCCGTGGTCTGAAACGTCCTCCAACCCTAAACCACTCCCGTACCCTAACCTGTACCCTAAACCCTCCGCATTCGCTAACACTAACCTAACCCAAACCCTAATCCTGACCATCTCCGGAACCCTTACCCTCACCCGTGCCCTAATCTTAGCCAGTACACAAACACTCACCCGTACCCTCACATGTATGCTAACCCGAAACCATTGCCATACACTAACTTGTGCCTTATTCTCTCCGTATTCCCTAACCCTACACCTAACCGGAACCCTTACACTGACCCTCACCGTAAGCCTTAACTCCACCCGTGCCCTAATCTTAACCAGTACACAAACACTAACCCATGCCCTCACATGTACACTAACCCTAAGCCGTTGACTTTCCCTAAGCTGTACCGTAATCCCTACCCATTCCCTAAACCTAACCCTAACAAGAACCATAAACCTGACCATCACCCGAAGCCTTTCCCTCACCCGTGACCTAATCTTAACCACTAAACCCGCAATAACCCTTGTCCTCACACATACGCTCATCCTAAACCGTTGCAATACACTAAACTGTACCCTAATACTCCCCATTCCCTTACACTAACGCTAACCCGAACGCTTACCCTAACACTCACCCGAAGCCTTACACTCACCCGTGCCCTAATCATAACCAGAACACAAACACTAACCCGTGCCTTCACACGTATGCTAACCCTAAACCGTTGCCGTACACTAAGCTGTACCCTATTCCCCCCCGATTCCCTAACCCTAACCCTAACACAAACCCTAACGCCGACCCTCACCCGAAGCCTTACCCTCACCCTTGCCCTAATCTTAACCAGTAAAAAAATATTACTCCGTGCTCTAAAACCTCCTCTAACCCTAAACCGTTGCCATACACTAACCTGTACCCTAAACCCTCCGCATTCCCAAACCCTAACCCTAACCCAAACTCTAATCCTGACCCTCTCCCGAACCCTTACCCTCAACCGTGCCCTAATCTTAGCCAGTACACCAACACTCACCCGTGCCCTCACATGTATGCTAACCCTAAACCATTGCCATACACTAACCTATACCCTATTCCCTCCCTATTCCCTAACCCTACACCTAACACGAATCCTTACACTGACCCTCACCGGAAGCCTGACCTCCACCCCTGTCATAATCTTAACCAGAACACAAACACTAAACCATGTCCTCACACGTACACTAACCCTAAGCCGTTGCCGTACCCTAAGCTGTACCCGAATCCCTCCCCATTCCCAAACCCTAACCCTAACAAGAACCCTAAACCTGACCCTCACCCGAAGCCTTTCCCTCACCCGTGACTTAATCTTAACCAGTACACCCACAATAACTCTTGCCCTCACACGTACGCTAACCCTAAACCGTTGCCATACACTAACCTATACCATAAGCCCTCCCCATTCTCTAACACTAACGCTAACCCGAACTCTTACCCTGACCCTCACCCAAAGCCTTACACTCACCCGTGCCCTAATCATAACCAGAATACCAACAGTAACCCGTGCCTTCACACGTATGCTAACTCTAAACCGTTGCCGTACACTAAGCTGTACCCTATTCCCTCCCGATTCCCTAACCCTAACCCTAACACGAACCCTAAGCCAGACCCTCATCCAAAGCCTTACCCTCACCCTTGCCCTAATATTAACCAGTACACAAATATCACACCGTGGTCTCAAACGTCCTCTAACCCTAAACCAGTGCCATACCCTAACCTGTACCCTAAACCCTCCGCATTCCCTAACCCTAACCCAAACCCTAATCCTGACCATCTCCGGAACCCTTACCCTCACCCGTGCCCTAATCTTAGCCAGTACACCAACACTCACCCGTACCCTCACATGTATGCTAACCCGAAACCATTGCCATACACTAACTTGTACCTTATTCTCTCCGTATTTCCTAACCCTACACCTAACCGGAACCCTTACACTGACCCTCATCGTAAGCCTTACCTCCACCCGTGCCCTAATCTTAACCAGTACACAAACACTAACCCATGCCCTCACACGTACACTAACCCTAAGCCGTTGCCGTTCCCTAGGCTGTACCGTAATCCCTACCCATTCCCTAAACCTAACCCTAACAGGAACCATAAACCTGATCATCACCCGAAGCCTTTCTCTCACCCGTGACCAAATCTTAACCAGTAAACCCGCAATAACCCTTGCCCTCACACATACGCTCACCCTAAACCGTTGCCATACACTAAACTGTACCCTAAGCCCTCCCCATTCTCTAACACTAACGCTAACCCGAACTCTTAACCTGACCCTCACCCAAAGCCTTACACTCACCCGTGCCCTAATCATAACCAGAATACCAACACTAACCCGTGCCTTCACACGTATGCTAACCCTAAACCGTTGCCGTACACTAAGCTGTACCCTATTCCCTCCCGATTCCCTAACCCTAACCCTAACACAAACCATTATCATGACCCTCTCCCGAACCCTGACCCACAACCGTGCCCTAATCTTAGCCAGGACACCAACACTCACCCGTGCCCTCACATGTATGCTAACCCTAAACCATTGCCATACACTAAGCTATACCTTATTCCCTCCCTATTCCCTAACCCTACACCTAAACCGAATCCTTACACTGACCCTCACAGGAAGCCTGTCCTCCACCCCTGCCATAATCTTCACCAGAACACAAACACTAAACCATGTCCTCACACGTACACTAACCCTAAGCCGTTGCCGTACCCTAAGCTGTACCCGAAACCCTCCCCATTCCCAAACCCTAACCCTAACAAGAACCCTAAACCTGACCTTCACCCGAAGCCTTTCCCTCACCCGTGACCTAATCTTAACCAGTACACCCACAATAACTCTTGCCCTCACACGTACGCTAACCCTAAACCGTTGCCATACACTAACCTGTACCCTAAGCCCTCCCCATTCTCTAACACTAACGCTAACCCGAACCTTTACCCTGACCCTCACCCAAAGCCTTACACTCACCCGTGCCCTAATCATAACCAGAACACCAACACTAACCCGTGCCTTCACACGTATGCTAACCCTAAACCGTTGCCGTACACTAAGCTGTACCCTATTCCCTCCCGATTCCCTAACCCTAACCCTAACACGAAACCTAACCCAGACCCTCACCCAAAGCCTTACCCTCACACTTGCCCTAATATTAACCAGTACACAAATATCACTCCGTGGTCTCAAACGTCCTCTAACCCTAAACCACTCCCGTACCCTAACCTGTACCCTAAACCCTCCGCATTCCCTAACCCTAAACCTAACCCAAACCCTAATCCTGACCATCTCCGGAACCCTTACCCTCACCCGTGCCCTAATCTTAGCCAGTAAACCAACACTCACCCGTACCCTCACATGTATGCTAACCCGAAACCATTGCCATAAACTAACTTGTGCCTTATTCTCTCCGCATTCCCTAACCCTAACCCTAACCCAAACAGTAATCCTGACCCTCTCCCGAAACCTTACCCTCACCTGTGCCCTAATCATAACCAGAACACCAACACTAACCCGTGCCTTCACACGTATGCTAACCCTAAACCGTTGCCGTACACTAAGCTGTACCCTATTCCCTCCCGATTCCCTAACCCTAACCCTAACACAAACCCTAACCCAGACCCTCACCCGAAGCCTTACCCTCACCCTTGCCCTAATCTTAACCAGTAAAAAAATATTACTCCGTGCTCTCAAACCTCCTCTATCCCTAAACCGTTGCCATACACTAACCTGTACCCTAAACCCTCCGCATTCCCTAACCCTAACCCTAACCCAAACCCTAATCCTGACCCTCTCCCTAACCGTTACCCTCAACCGTGCCCTAATCTTAGCCAGTACACCAACACTCACCCGTGCCCTCACATGTATGCTAACCCTAAACCATTGCCATACACTAACCTATACCCTATTCCCTCCCTATTCCCTAACCCTACACCTAACCCGAATCCTTACACTGACCCTCACTGGAAGCCTGACCTCCACCCCTGCCATAATCTTAACCAGAACACAAGCACTAAACCATGTCCTCACACGTACACTAACCCTAAGCCGTTGCCGTACCCTAAGCTGTAACCGAATCCCCCCCCATTCCCAAACCCTAACCCTAACAAGAACCCTAAACCTGACACTCACCCGAAGCCTTTCCCTCACACGTGACTTAATCTTAACCAGTATACCCACAATAACTCTTGCCATCACACGTACGCTAACCCTAAACCGTTGCCGTACACTAACCTGTACCCTAAGCCCTCCCCATTTTCTAACACTAACCCTAACCCGAACTCTTACCCTGACCCTCACCCAAAGCCTTACACTCACCCGTGCCCTAATCAAAACCAGAACACCAACATTAACCCATGCCTTTACACGTATGCTAACCCTAAACCGTTGCCGTACACTAAGCTGTACCCTATTCCCTCCCGATTCCCTAACCCTAAACCTAACACGAACCCTAACCCAGACCCTCACCCAAAGCCTTACCCTCACCCTTGCCCTAATATTAACCAGCACACAAATATCACTCCGTGGTCTCAAACGTCCTCTAAACCTAAACCACTCCGGTACCCTAACCTGTACCATAAACCCTCCGCATTCCCTAACCCTAACCCTAACCCAAACCCTAATCCTGACCATCTCCGGAACCCTTACCCTCACCCGTGCCATAATCTTAGCCAGTACACCAACACTCACCCGTACCCTCACATGTATGCTAACCCGAAACCATTGCCATACACTAACTTGTACCTTATTCTCTCCGTATTCCCTAACCCTACACCTAACCGGAACCCTTACACTGACCCTCACCGTAAGTCTTACCTCCACCCGTGCCCTAATCTTAACCAGTACACAAACACTAACCCATGCCCTCACACGTACACTAACCCTAAGCCGTTGCCGTTCCCTAGGCTGTACCGTAATCCCTACCCATTCCCTAAACCTAACCCTAACAAGACCCATAAACCTGACCATCACCCGAAGCCTTTCCCTCACCCATGACCTAATCTTAACCAGTAAAACCGCAATAACCCTTGCCCTCACACATACTCTCACCCTAAACCGTTGCCATACACTAAACTGTACCCTAAGCCCTCCCCATTCGCTTACACTAACGCTAACCCGAACGCTTACCCTGACCCTCACCTGAAGCCTTACACTCACCCGTGCCCTAATCATAACCAGAACACCAACACTAACCCGTGCCTTCACACGTATGCTAACCCTAAACCGTTGCCGTACACTAAGCTGTACCCTATTCCCTCCCGATTCCCTAACCCTAAACCTAACACAAACCGTAACCCAGACCCTCACCCGAAGCCTTACCCTCACTCTTTCCCTAATCTTAACCAGTACAAAAATATTACTCCGGGCTCTCAAGCCTCCTCTAACCCTAAACCACTGCCATACCCTAACCTGTACCCTAAACCCTCCGCATTCCCTAACCCTAACCCTAACCCAAACAGTAATCCAGACCTTCTCCCGAAACCTTACCCTCACCCGTGCCCTACTCATAACCAGAACACCAACACTAACCCGTGCCCTCAAACGTATGCTAACCCTAAACGGTTACCGTACACTAACCTGTACCCTATTCCTTCCCGATTCCCTTACCCTAACCCTAACACGAACCCTAACCCAGACCCTCACCCGAAGCCTTACCCTCACCTTTGCACTAAACTTAACCAGAAGACAAATATTACTCCATGCTCTCAAACGTCCTCTAACCCTAAACCACTGCCATACCCTAACCTGTACCCTAAACCCTCCGCATTCCCTAACCCTAACCCTAACCCAAACCCTAATCCTGACCCTCTCCCGAACCCTTACCCTCACCCGTGCCCTAATCTTAGCCAGTACACCAACACTCACCCATACTCTCACATGTATGCTAACCCGAAACCATTGCCATACACTAACTTGTGCCTTATTCTCTCCGTATTCCCTAACCCTACACCTAACCGGAATCCTTACACTCACCCTCACCGTAAGCCTTACCTCCACCCGTGCCCTAAACTTAACCAGTACACAAACAGTAACCCATGCCCTCACACGTACACTAACCCTAAGCCGTTGATGTTCCCTAAGCTGTACCCTAATCCCTACCCATTCCCTAAACCTACCCCTAACAAGAACAATAAACCTGACGATCACCCGAAGCCTTTCCCTCACCCGTGACCTAATCTTAACCAGTAAACCCGCAATAACCCTTGCCCTCACACATACGCTCACCCTAAACCGTTGCAATACACTAAACTGTACCGTAAGCCCTCCCCATTCCCTTACACTAACGCTAACCTGAACGCTTACCCTGACCATCACCCGAAGCCTTACACTCACGCGTGCCCTAATCATAACCAGAACACCAACACTAACCCGTGCATTCACACGTATGCTAACCCTAAACCGTTGCCGTACACTAAGCTGTACCCTATTCCCTCCCGATTCCCTAACCCTAACCCTAACACAAACCCTTATCATGACCCTCTCCCGAACCCTGACCCTCAACCGTGCCCTAATCTTAGCCAGGACACCAACACTTACCCGTGCCCTCACATGTATGCTAACCCTAAACCATTGCCATACACTAAGCTATACCTTATTCCCTCCCTATTCCCTAACCCTACACCTAAACCGAATCCTTACACTGACCCTCACAGGAAGCCTGTCCTCCACCCCTGCCATAATCTTCACCAGAACACAAAAACTAAACCATGTCCTCACACGTACACTAACCCTAAGCCGTTGCCGTACCCTAAGCTGTACCCGAAACCCTCCCCATTCCCAAACCCTAACCCTAACAAGAACCCTAAACCTGACCTTCACCCGAAGCCTTTCCCTCACCCGTGACCTAATCTTAACCAGTACACCCACAATAACTCTTGCCCTCACACGTACGCTAACCCTAAACCGATGCCATACACTAACCTGTACCCTAAGCCCTCCCCATTCTCTAACACTAACGCTAACCCGAACCTTTACCCTGACCCTCACCCAAAGCCTTACACTCACCCGTGCCCTAATCATAACCAGAGCACCAACACTAACCCGTGCCTTCACACGTATGCTAACCCTAAACCGTTGCCGTACACTAAGCTGTACCCTATTCCCTCCCGATTCCCTAACCCTAACCCGAAACCTAACCCAGACCCTCACCCAAAGCCTTACCCTCACACTTGCCCTAATATTAACCAGTACACAAATATCACTCCGTGGTCTCAAACGCCCTCTAAACCTAAACCACTCCGGTACCCTAACCTGTACCCTAAACCCTCCGAATTCCCTAACCCTAACCCAAACCCTAATCCTGACCATCTCCGGAACCCTTACCCTCACCCTTGCCCTAATCTTAACAAGTACAAATATATTACTCCGTGCTCTCAAACCTTCTCTAACCCTAAACCGTTGCCATACACTAACCTGTACCCTAAACCCTCCGCATTCCCTAACCCTAACCCTAACCCAAACCCTAATCCTGACCATCTCCGGAACCCTTACCCTCACCCGTGCCCTAATCTTAGCCAGTACACCAACACTCACCCGTACTCTCACATGTATGCTAACCCGAAACCATTGCCGTACACTAACTTGTGCCTTATTCTTTAAGTATTCCCTAACCCTACACCTAACCGGAACCCTTACACTGACACTCACCGAAAGCCTTAACTCCACCCGTGCCCTAACCTTAACCAGTACACAAACACTAAACCATACCCTCACACGTACACTAACCCTAAGCCGTTGCCTTTCCCTAAGCTGTACCGTAATCCCTACCCATTCCCCAAACCTAACCCTAACAAGAACCATAAACTTGACCATCACCCGAAGCGTTTCCCTCACCCGTGACCTAATCTTAACCAGTAATCCCGCAATAACCCTTGCCCTCACACATACGCTCACCGTAAACCGTTGCCATACAATAAACTTTACCTTAAGCCCTCCTCATTCCCTTACACTAACGCTAACCCGAACGCTTACCCTGACCCTCACCCGAAGCCTTACACTCACCCGTGTCCTAATCAAAACCAGAACACCAACATTAACCCATGCCTTCACACGTATGCTAACCCTAAACCGTTGCCGTACACTAAGCTGTACCCTATTCCCTCCCGATTCCCTAACCCTAAACCTAAAACGAACCCTAAACCAGACCCTCACCCAAAGCCTTACCCTCACCCTTGCCCTAATATTAACCAGCACACAAATATCACTCCGTGGTCTCAAACGTCCTCTAAACCTAAACCACTCCGGTACCCTAACCTGTACCCTAAACCCTCCGCATTCCCTAACCCTAACCCTAACCCAAACCCTAATCCTGACCATCTCCGGAACCCTTACCCTCACCCGTGCCCTAATCTTAGCCAGTACACCAACACTCACCCGTACCCTCACATGTATGCTAACCTGAAACCATTGCCATACACTAACTTTTACCTTATTCTCTCCGTATTCCCTAACCCTACACCTAACCGGAACCCTTACACTGACCCTCACCGTAAGTCTTACCTCCACCCGTGCCCTAATCTTAACCAGTACACAAACACTAACCCATGCCCTCACACGTACACTAACCCTAAGCCGTTGCCGTTCCCTAGGCTGTACCGTAATCCCTACCCATTCCCTAAACCTAACCCTAACAAGACCCATAAACCTGACCATCACCCGAAGCCTTTCCCTCACCCATGACCTAATCTTAACCAGTAAAACCGCAATAACCTTTGCCCTCACACATACGCTCACCCTAAACCGTTGCCATACACTAAACTGTACCCTAAGCCCTCCCCATTCGCTTACACTAACGCTAACCCGAACGCTTACCCTGACCCTCACCCGAAGCCTTACACTCACCCGTGCCCTAATCATAACCAGAACACCAACACTAACCCGTGCCTTCACACGTATGCTAACCCTAAACCGTTGCCGTAAACTAAGCTGTACCCTATTCCCTCCCGATTCCCTAACCCTAACCCTAACACAAACCCTAACCGAGACCCTCACCCGAAGCCTTACCCTCACTCTTTCCCTAATCTTAACCAGTACAAAAATATTACTCCGTGCTCTCAAACCTCCTCTAACCCTAAACCACTCCCATACCCTAACCTGTACCCTAAACCCTCCTCATTCCCTAACCCTAACCCTAACCCAAACAGTAATCCAGACCCTCTCCCGAAACCTTACCCTCACCCGTGCCCTACTCATAACCAGAACACCAACACTAACCCGTGCCCTCAAACGTATGCTAACCCTAAACGGTTAACGTACACTAACCTGTACACTATTCCTTCCCGATTCCCTAACCCTAACCCTAACACGAACCCTAACCCAGACCCTCACCCGAAGCCTTACCCTCACCCTTGCACTAAACTTAACCAGAAGACAAATATTACTCCATGCTCTCAAACGTCCTCTAACCCTAAACCACTGCCATACCTTAACCTGTACCCTAAACCCTCCGCATTCCCTAACCCTAACCCTAACCCAAACCCTAATCCTGACCCTCTCCCGAACCCTTACCCTCACCCGTGCCCTAATCTTAGCCAGTACACCAACACTCACCCATACTCTCACATGTATGCTAACCCGAAACCATTGCCATACACTAACTTGTGCCTTATTCTCTCCGTATTCCCTAACCCTACACCTAACCGGAATCCTTACACTCACCCCCACCGTAAGCCTTACCTCCACCCGTGCCCTAAACTTAACCAGTACACAAACAGTAACCCATGCCCTCACACGTACACTAACCCTAAGCCGTTGATGTCCCCTAAGCTGTACCCTAATCCCTACCCATTCCCTAAACCTACCCCTAACAAGAACAATAAACCTGACGATCACCCGAAGCCTTTCCCTCACCCGTGACCTAATCTTAACCAGTAAACCCGCAATAACCCTTGCCCTCACACATACGCTCACCCTAAACCGTTGCAATACACTAAACTGTACCCTAAGCCCTCCCCATTCCCTTACACTAACGCTAACCCGAACGCTTACCCTGACCATCACCCGAAGCCTTACACTCACCCGTGCCCTAATCATAACCAGAACACCAACACTAACCCGTGCCTTCACACGTATGCTAACCCTAAACCGTTGCCGTACACTAAGCTGTACCCTATTCCCTCCTGATTCCCTAACCCTAACCCTAACACAAACCATTATCATGACCCTCTCCCGAAACCTGACCCTCAACCGTGCCCTAATCTTAGCCAGGACACCAACACTCACCCGTGCCCTCACATGTATGCTAACCCTAAACCATTGCCATACACTAAGCTATACCTTATTCCCTCCCTATTCCCTAACCCTACACCTAAACCGAATCCTTACACTGACCCTCACAGGAAGCCTGACCTCCACCCCTGCCATAATCTTCACCAGAACACAAACACTAAACCATGTCCTCACACGTACACTAACCCTAAGCCGTTGCCGTACCCTAAGCTGTACCCGAAACCCTCCCCATTCCCAAACCCTAACCCTAACAAGAACCCTAAACCTGACCTTCACCCGAAGCCTTTCCCTCACCCGTGACCTAATCTTAACCAGTACACCCACAATAACTCTTGCCCTCACACGTACGCTAACCCTAAACCGTTGCCATACACTAACCTGTACCCTAAGCCCTCCCCATTCTCTAACACTAACGCTAACCCGAACCTTTACACTGACCCTCACCCAAAGCCTTACCCTCACCCTTGCCCTAATGTTAACCAGTACACAAATATCACTCCGTGGTCTCTAACGTCCTCTAACCCTAAACCACTCCCGTACCCTAACCTGTACCCTAAACCCTCCGCATTCCCTAACCCTAACCCTAACCCAAACCCTAATCCTGACCATCTCCGGAACCCTTACCCTCACCCGTGCCCTAATCTTAGCCAGTACACCAACACTCACCCGTACTCTCACATGTATGCTAACCCGAAACCATTGCCGTACACTAACTTGTGCTTTATTCTTTAAGTATTCCCTAACCCTACACCTAACCGGAACCCTTACACTGACCCTCACTGTAAGCCTTAACTCAACCCGTGCCCTAATCTTAACCAGTACACAAACACTAAACCATACCCTCAGACGTACACTAACCCTAAGCCGTTGCCTTTCCCTAAGCTGTACCGTAATCCCTACCCATTCCCCAAACCTAACCCTAACAAGAAACATAAACTTGACCATCACCCGAAGCGTTTCCCTCACCCGTGACCTAATCATAACCAGTAATCCCGCAATAACCCTTGCCCTCACACATACGCTCACCGTAAACCGTTGCCATACACTAAACTTTACCTTAAGCCCTCCTCATTCCCTTACACTAACGCTAACCCGAACGCTTACCCTGACCCTCACCCGAAGCCTTACACTCACCCGTGCCCTAATCATAACCAGAACACCAACACTAACCCGTGCCTTCACACGTATGCTAACCCTAAACCGTTGCCGTACACTAAGCTGTAACCCATTCCCTCCCGATTCCCTAACACTAACCCTAACACAAACCCTAACCCAGACCCTCACCCAAAGCCTTACCCTCACCCTTGCCCTAATCTTAACCAGTACAAAAATATTACTCCGTGCTCTCAAACCTCCTCTAACCCTAAACCGTTGCCATACACTAACCTGTACCCTAAACCCTCCGCATTCCCTAACCCTAACCCTAACCCAAACCCTAATCCTGACCCTCTCCCGAACCCTTACCCTCAACCGTGCCCTAATCTTAGCCAGTACACCAACACTCACCCGTGCCCTCACATGTATGCTAACACTAAACCATTGCCGTACACTAACCTATACCCTATTCCCTCCCTATTCCCTAACCCTACACCTAACCCGAATCCTTACACTGACCCTCCCCGGAAGCCTGACCTCCACCCCTGCCATAATCTTAACCAGAACACAAACACTAAACCATGTCCTCACACGTACACTAACCCTAAGCCGTTGCCGTACCCTAAGCTGTACCCGAATCCCTCCCCATTCCCAAACCCTAACCCTAAAAAGAACCCTAAACCTGACCCTCACCCGAAGCCTTTCCCTCACCCGTAACTTAATCTTAACCAGTACACCCACAATAACTCTTGCCCTCACACGTACGCTAACCCTAAACCGTTGCCATACACTAACCTGTACCCTAAGCCCTCCCCATTCTCTAACACTAACGCTAACCCGAACTCTTACCCTGACCCTCACCCAAAGCCTTACACTCACCCGTGCCCTAATCATAACCAGAACACCAACACTAACCCGTGCCTTCACACGTATGCTAACCCTAAACCGTTGCCGTACACTAAGCTGTACCCTATTCCCTCCCGATTCCTTAACCCTAACCCTAACACGAACCCTAAACCAGACCCTCACCCAAAGCCTTACCCTCACCCTTGCCCTAATATTAACCAGTACACAAATATCACTCCGTGGTCTCAAACGTCCTCTAACCCTAAACCACTCCCGTACCCTAACGTGTACCCTAAACCCTCCGCATTCCCTAACCCTAACCCTAACCCAAACCCTAATCCTGACCATCCCCGGAACCCTTACCCTCACACGTGCCCTAATCTTAGCCAGTACACCAACACTCACCCGTACCCTCACATGTATGCTAACCCGAAACCATTGCCATACACTAACATGTGCCTTATTCTCTCCGTATTCCCTAACCCTACACCTAACCTGAACCCTTACACTGACGCTCACCGTAAGCCTTAACTCCACCCGTGCCCTAATCTTAACCAGTACACAAACACTAACCCATGCCCTCACACGTACACTAACCCTAAGCCGTTGCCTTTCCCTAAGCTGTACCGTAATCTCTACCCATTCCCTAAACCTAACCCTAACAAGAACAATAAACCTGACCATCACCCGAAGCCTTTCCCTCACCCGTGACCTAATCTTAACCAGTAAACCCGCAATAACCCTTGCCCTCACACATACGCTCACCCTAAACCGTTGCCATACACTAAACTGTACCCTAAGCCCTCCTCATTCCCGTACACTAACGCTAACCCGAACGCATACCCTGACCCTCACCCGAAGCATTACACTCACCCGTGCCCTAATCATAACCAGAACACCAACACTAACCCGTGCCTTCACACGTATGCTAACCCTAAACCGTTGCCGTACACTAAGCTGTACCCTATTCCCTCCCGATTCCCTAACCCTAATCTTAACAGAAACCCTAACCCAGACCCTCACCCGAAGCCTTACCCTCACCCTTGCCCTAATCTTAACCAGTACAAAAATATTACTCCGTGCTCTCAAACCTTCTCTAACCCTAAACCGTTGCCATACACTAACCTGTACCCTAAACCCTCCGCATTCGTTAACCCTAACCCTAACCCAAACCCTAATCCTGACCCTCTCCCGAAGCCTTACCCTCAACCGTGCCCTAATCTTAGCCAGTACACCAACACTCACCCGTGCCCTCACATGTATGCTAACCCTAAACCATTGCCATACACTAACCTATACCCTATTCCCTCCCTATTCCCTAACCCTGCACCTAACCCGAATCCTTACACTGACCCTCACCGGAAGCCTGACCTCCACACCTGCCATAATCTTAACCAGAACACAAACACTAAACCATGCCCTCACACGTACACTAACCTTAAGCCGTTGCCGTACCCTAAGCTGTACCCGAATCCCTCCCCATTCCCAAACCCTAACCCTAACAAGAACCCTAAACCTGACCCTCACCCGAAGCCTTTCCCTCACCCGTGACTTAATCTTAACCAGTACACCCACAATAACTCTTGCCCTCACACGTACGCTAACCCTAAACCGTTGCCATACACTAACCTGTACCCTAAGCCCTCCCCATTCTCTAACACTAACGCTAACCCGAACTCTTACCCTGACCCTCACCCAAAGCCTTACACTCACCCGTTCCCTAATCATAACCAGAACACAAACACTAACCCGTGCCTTCACACGTATGCTAACCCTAAACCGTTGCCGTACACTAAGCTGTACCCTATTCCCTCCTGATTCCCTAACCCTAACCGTAACACGAACCCTAACCCAGACCCTCACCCAAAGCCTTACCCTCACCCTTGCCCTAATATTAACCAGAACACAAATATCACTAAGTGGTCTCAAACGTACTCTAACCCTAAACCACTCCCGTACCCTAACCTGTACCCTAAACCCTCCGGATTCCCTAACCCTAACCCTAAACCAAACCCTAATCCTGACCATCTCCGGAACCCTTACCCTCACCCGTGCCCTAATCTTAGCCAGTACACCAACACTCACCCGTACCCTCACATGTATGCTAACCCGAAACCATTGCCATACACTAACTTGTGCCTTATTCTCTCCGTATTCCCTAACGCTACACCTAACCGGAACACTTACACTGACCCTCACCGTAAGCCTTAACTCCACCCGTGCCCTAATCTTAACCAGTACACAAACACTAACCTATACCCTCACACGTACACTAACCCTAAGCCGTTGCCTTTCCCTAAGCTGTACCGTAATCCATACCCATTCCCTAAACCTAACCCTAACAAGAACCATAAACCTGACCATCACCCGAAGCCTTTCCCTCACCCGTTACCTAATCTTAACCAGTAAACCCGCAATAACCCTTGCCCTCACACATACGCTCACCCTAAACCGTTGCCATACACTAAACTTTACCCTAAGCCCTCCCCATTCCCTTACACTAACGCTAACCCGAACGCTTACCCTGACCCTCACCCGAAGCCTTACACTCACCCGTGCCCTAATCATAACCAGAACACCAACACTAACCCGTGCCTTCACACGTATGCTAACCCTAAACCGTTGCGGTACACTAAGCTGTACCCCATTCCCTCCCGATTCCCTAACCCTAACCCTAACCCAAACCCTAATCCTAACCCTCTCCCGAAACCTTACCCTCACCCGTGCCCCAATCATAACCAGAAAACAAACACTAACCCGTCCCCTCAAACGTATGCTAACACTAAACGGTTACCGTACACTAACCTGTACCTTATTCCCTCCCGATTCCCTAACCCTAACCCTAACACGAACCCTAACCCAGGCCCTCACCCGAAGCCTTACCCTCACCCTTGCCCTAAACTTAACCAGTACACAAATATTACTCCATGCTCTCAAACGTCCTCTAACCCTAAACCACTGCCATACCCTAACCTGTACCCTAAACCCTCCGCATTCCCTAAACCTAACCCTAACCCAAACCCTAATCCTGACCGTCTCCGGAACCCTTACCCTCACCCGTGCCCTAATCTTAGCCAGTACACCAACACTCACCCGTACCCTCACATGTATGCTACCCCGAAACCATTGCGATACACTAACTTGAACCTTATTCTCTCCGTATTCCCTAACCCTACACCTAACCGGAACCCTTACACTGACCCTCACCGTAAGCCTTACCTCCACCCGTGTCCTAATCTTAACCAGTACACAAACACTAACCCATGCCCTCACACATATGCTCACCCTGAACCGTTGCCATACACTCAACTGTACCCTAAGCCCTCCCCGTTCCCTTACACTAACGCTAACCCGAACGCTTACCCTGACCATCACCCGAAGCCTTACACTCACCCGTGCCCTAATCATAACCAGAACACCAACACTAACCCGTGCCTTCACACGTATGCTAACCCTAAACCGTTGCCAAACACTAAGCTGTACTCTATTCCCTCCCGATTCCCTAACCCTAACCCTAACACAAACCCTAACCCAGACCCTCACCCGAAGCCTTACCCTCACCCTTGCCCTAATCTTAACCAGTACCAAAATATTACTCCGTGCTCTGAAACCTCCTCTCACCCTAAACAGTTGCCATACACTAACCTGTACCCTAAACCCTCCGCATTCCCTAACCCTAAGCCTAACCGAAACCCTAATCCTGACCCTCTCCCAAAACCTTACCTTCAACCGTGCCCTAACCTTAGCCAGTACACCAACACTCACCCGTGCCCTCACATGTATGCTAACCCTAAACCATTGCCATACACTAACCTATATCCTATTCCCTCCCTATTCCCTAACACTACACCAAACCCGAATCCTTACACTGACCCTCACCGGAAGCCTGACCTCGACCCCTGCCATAATCTTAATCAGAACACAAACACTAAACCATGTCCTCACACGTACACTAACCCTAAGCCGTTGCCGTACCCTAAGCTGTACCCGAATCCCTCCCCATTCCCAAACCCTAACCCTAAAACGAACCCTAAACCAGACCCTCACCCAAAGCCTTACCCTCACCTTAGCCCTAATATTAACCAGTACACAAATATCACTCCGTGGTCTCACACGTCCTCTAACCGTAAACCACTCCCATACCCTAAACTGTACCCTAAACCCTCCGCATTCCCTAACCCTAACCCTAACCCAAAACCTAATCCTGACCATCTCCGGAACCCTTACCCTCACCCGTGCCCTAATCTTAGCCAGTAAACCAACACTCACCCGTACCCTCACATGTATGCTAACACGAAACCATTGCCATACACTAACTTGTGCCTTATTCTCTCCGTATTCCCTAACCCTACACCTAACCGGAACCCTTACACTGACACTCACCGTAAGCCTTACCTCCACCCGTGCCCTAATCTTAACCAGTACACAAACACTAACCCATGCCCTCACACGTACACTAACCCTAAGCCGTTGCCGTTCCCTAGGCTGTACCGTAATCCCTACCCATTCCCTAAACCTAACCCTAACAAGAACCATAAACCTGACCATCACCCGAAGCCTTTCCCTCACTCGTGACCTAATATTAACCAGTAAACCCGCAATAACCCTTGCCCTCACACATACGCTCACCCTAAACCGTTGCCATACACTAAACTGTACCCTAAGCCCTCCCCATTCGCTTACACTAACGCTAACCCGAACGCTTACCCTGACCCTCACCCGAAGCCTTACACTCACCCGTGCCCTAATCATAACCAGAACACCAAAACTAACCCGTGCCTTCACACGTATGCTAACCCTAAACCGTTGCCGTACACTAAGCTGTACCCTATTCCCTCCCGATTCCCTAACCCTAACCCTAACACAAACCCTAACCCAGACCCTCACCCGAAGCCTTACCCTCACCCTTGCCCTAATCTTAACCAGTACCAAAATATTACTCTGTGCTCTCAAACCTCCTCTAACCCTAAACCACTCACATACCCTAACCTGTACCCTAAACCCTCCGCATTCCCTACCCCTAACCCTAACCCAAGCAGTAATCCTGACCCTCTCCCGAAACCTTACCCTCACCCGTGCCCTAATCATAACCAGAACACCAACACTAACCCGTGCCCTCAAACGTATGCTAACCCTAAACGGTTACCGTACACTAACCTGTACCCTATTCCTTCCCGATTCCCTAACCCTAACCCTAACACGAACCCTAACCCAGACTCTCACCCGAAGCCTTACCCTCACCCTTGCCCTAAACTTAACCAGTAGACAAATATTTCTCCATGCTCTCAAACGTCCTCTAACCCTAAACCACTGCCATACCCTAACGTGTACCCTAAACCTTCCGCATTCCCTAACCCTAACCCTAACCCAAACCCTAAACCTGACCATCTCCGGAACCCTTACCCTCACCCGTGCCCTAATCTTAGCCAGTACACCAACACTCACCCGTACCCTCACATGTATGCTAACCCGAAACCATTGCCATACACTAACTTGTACCTTATTCTCTCCGTATTCCCTAACCCTACACCTAACCGGAACCCTTACACTGACACTCACCGTAAGCCTTACCTCCACCCGTGCCCTAATCTTAACCAGAACACAAACAGTAACCCATGCTCTCACACGTACACTAACCCTAAGCCGTTGCCTTTCCCTAAGCTGTACCGTAATCCCTACCCATTCCCTAAACCTACCCCTAACAAGAACCATAAACCTGACGATCACCCGAAGCCTTTCCCTCACCCGTGACCTAATCTTAACCAGTAAACCCGCAATAACCCTTGCCCTCACACATACGCTCACCCTAAACCGTTGCCATACACTAAACTGTACCCTAAGCCCTCCCCATTCCCTTACACTAACGCTAACCCGAACGCTTACCCTGACCATCACCCGAAGCCTTACACTCACCCGTGCCCTAATCATAACCAGAACACCAACACTAACCCGTGCCTTCACACGTATGCTAACCCTAAACGTTGCCGTACACTAAGCTGTACCCTATTCCCTCCCGATTCCCTAATCCTAACCCTAACACAAACCCTAACCCAGACCCTCACCCAAAGCCTTACCCTCACCCTTGCCCTAATCTTAACCAGTACAAAAATATTATTCCGTGCTCTCAAACCTCCTCTAACCCTAAACCGTTGCCATACACTAACCTGTACCCTAAACCCTCCGCATTCCCTAACCCTAACCCTAACCCAAACTCTAATCCTGACCCTCTCCCGAACCCTTACCCTCAACCGTGCCCTAATCTTAGCCAGTACACCAACACTCACCCGTGCCCTCACATGTATGCTAACCCTAAACCATTGCCATACACTAACCTATACCCTATTCCCTCCCTATTCCCTAACCCTACACCTAACACGAATCCTTACACTGACCCTCACCGGAAGCCTGACCTCCACCCCTGTCATAATCTTAACCAGAACACAAACACTAAACCATGTCCTCACACGTACACTAACCCTAAGCCGTTGCCGTACCCTAAGCTGTACCCGAATCCCTCCCCATTCCCAAACCCTAACCCTAACAAGAACCCTAAACCTGACCCTCACCCGAAGCCTTTCCCTCACCCGTGACTTAATCTTAACCAGTACACCCACAATAACTCTTGCCCTCACACGTACGCTAACCCTAAACCGTTGCCATACACTAACCTGTACCATAAGCCCTCCCCATTCTCTAACACTAACGCTAACCCGAACTCTTACCCTGACCCTCACCCAAAGCCTTACACTCACCCGTGCCCTAATCATAACCAGAATACCAACAGTAACCCGTGCCTTCACACGTATGCTAACCCTAAACCGTTGCCGTACACTAAGCTGTACCCTATTCCCTCCCGATTCCCTAACCCTAACCCTAACAGGAACCCTAAGCCAGACCCTCATCCAAAGCCTTACCCTCACCCTTGCCCTAATATTAACCAGTACACAAATATCACACCGTGGTCTCAAACGTCCTCTAACCCTAAACCACTGCCATACCCTAACCTGTACCCTAAACCCTCCGCATTCCCTAACCCTAACCCAAACCCTAATCCTGACCATCTCCGGAACCCTTACCCTCACCCGTGCCCTAATCTTAGCCAGTACACCAACACTCACCCGTACCCTCACATGTATGCTAACCCGAAACCATTGCCATACACTAACTTGTACCTTATTCTCTCCGTATTTCCTAACCCTACACCTAACCGGAACCCTTACACTGACCCTCATCGTAAGCCTTACCTCCACCCGTGCCCTAATCTTAACCAGTACACAAACACTAACCCATGCCCTCACACGTACACTAACCCTAAGCCGTTGCCGTTCCCTAGGCTGTACCGTAATCCCTACCCATTCCCTAAACCTAACCCTAACAAGAACCATAAACCTGACCATCACCCGAAGCCTTTCTCTCACCCGTGACCAAATCTTAACCAGTAAACCCGCAATAACCCTTGCCCTCACACATACGCTCACCCTAAACCGTTGCCATACACTAAACTGTACCCTAAGCCCTCCCCATTCTCTAACACTAACGCTAACCCGAACTCTTAACCTGACCCTCACCCAAAGCCTTACACTCACCCGTGCCCTAATCATAACCAGAATACCAACACTAACCCGTGCCTTCACACGTATGCTAACCCTAAACCGTTGCCGTACACTAAGCTGTACCCTATTCCCTCCCGATTCCCTAACCCTAACCCTAACACGAACCCTAAGCCAGACCCTCATCCAAAGCCTTACCCTCACCCTTGCCCTAATATTAACCAGTACACAAATATCACACCGTGGTCTCAAACGTCCTCTAACCCTAAACCACTGCCATACCCTAACCTGTACCCTAAACCCTCCGCATTCTCTAACCCTAACCCTAACCCAAACCCTAATCCTGACCATCTCCGGAACCCTTACCCTCACCCGTGCCCTAATCTTAGCCAGTACACCAACACTCACCCGTACTCTCACATGTATGCTAACCCGAAACCATTGCCATACACTAAGTTGTACCTTATTCTCTCCGTATTCCCTAACCTTACACCTAACCGTAACCCTTACACTGACCCTCATCGTAAGCCTTACCTCCACCCGTGCCCTAATCTTAACAAGTACACAAACACTAACCCATGCCCTCACACGTACACTAACCCTAAGCCGTTGCCGTTCCCTAGGCTGTACCGTAATCCCTACCCATTCCCTAAACCTAACCCTAACAAGAACCATAAACCTGACCATCACCCGAAGCCATTCTCTCACCCGTGACCAAATCTTAACCAGTAAACCCGCAATAACCCTTGCCCTCACCCATACGCTCACCCTAAACCGTTGCCATACACTAAACTGTACCCTAAGCCCTCCCCATTCGTTTACACTAACGCTAACCCGAACGCTTACCCTGACCCTCACCCGAAGCCTTACGCTCACCCGTGCCCTAATCATAACCAGAACACCAACACTAACCCGTGCCCTCACACGTATGCTAACTCTAAACCGTTGCCGTAGACTAAGCTGTACCCTATTCCCTCCCGATTCCCTAACCCTAACCCTAACACAAACCCTAACCCAGACCCTCACCCGAAGCCTTACCCTCACCCTTGCCCTAATCTTAACCAGTACAAAAATACTACTCCGTGCTCTCAAACCTCCTCTAACCCTAAACCACTCCCATAACCTAACCTGTACCCTAAACCCTCCGCATTCCCTAACCCTAACCCTAACCCAAACAGTAATCCTGACCCTCTCCCGAAACCTTACCCTCACCCGTGCCCTAATCATAACCAGAACACCAACACTAACCCGTACCCTCAAACGTATGCTAACCCTAAACGGTTGCCGTACACTAACCTGTACCCTATTCCTTCCCAATTCCCTAACCCTAACCCTAACACGAACCCTAACCCAGACCCTCACCCGAAGCCTTACCCTCACCCTTGCCCTAAACTTAACCAGTAGACAAATATTACTCCATGCTCTCAAACGTCCTCTAACCCTAAACCACTTCCATACCCTAACGTGTACCCTAAACCTTCCGCATTCCCTAACCCTAACCCAAACCCTAAACCTGACCATCTCCAGAACCCTTACACTCACCCGTGCCCTAATCTTAGCCAGTACACCAACACTCACCTGTGTACTCACATGTATGCTAACCCTAAACCATTGCCATACACTAACCTATACCCTATTACCTCCCTATTCCCTAACCCTACACCTAACCCGAATCCTTACACTGACCCTCACCGGAAGCCTGACCTCCACCCCTGCCATAATCTTAACCAGAACGCAAACACTAAACCATGTCCTCAGACGTACACTAACCCTAAGATGTTGCCGTACCCTAAGCTGTACCCGAATCTCTCCCCATTCCCAAACCCTAACCCTAACAAGAACCCTAAACCTGACCCTCACCCGAAGCCTTTCCCTCACGCGTGACTTAATCTTAACCAGTACACCCACAATAACTCTTGCCCTCACACGTACGCTAACCCTAAACCGTTGCCATACACTAACCTGTACCCTAAGCCCTCCCCATTCTCTAACACTAACGCTAACCCGAACTCTTACCCTGACCCTCACCCAAAGCCTTACACTCACCCGTGCCCTAATCATAACAAGAACACCAACACTAACCCGTGCCTTCACACGTATGCTAACCCTAAACCGTTGCCGTACACTAAGCTGTACCGTATTCCCTCCCGATTCCCTAACCCTAACCCTAAAACAAACCCTAACCCAGACCCTCACCCGAAGCCTTACCCTCACCCTTGCCCTAATATTAACCAGTACACAAATATCACTCCGTGGTCTCAAACGTCCTCTAACCCTAAACCACTCCTGTACCCTAACCTGTTCCCTAAACCCTCCGCATTCCCTAACCCTAACCCTAACACAAACCCTAACCCAGACCCTCACCCGAAGCCTTACCCTCACCCTTGCCCTAATCTTAACCAGTGCCAAAATATTACTCTGTGCTCTCAAACCTCCTCTAACCCTAAACCACTCACATACCCTAACCTGTACCCTAAACCCTCCGCATTCCCTAACCCTAACCCTAACCCAAGCAGTAATCCTGACCCTCTCCCGAAACCTTACCCTCACCCGTGCCCTAATCATAACCAGAACACCAACACTAACCCGTGCCCTCAAACGTATGCTAACCCTAAACGGTTACCGTACACTAACCTGTACCCTATTCCTTCCCGATTCCCTAACCCTAACCCTAACACGAACCCTAACCCAGACTCTCACCCGAAGCCTTACCCTCACCCTTGCCCTAAATTTAACCAGTAGACAAATATTTCTCCATGCTCTCAAACGTCCTCTAACCCTAAACCACTGCCATACCCTAACGTGTATCCTAAACCTTCCGCATTCCCTAACCCTAACCCTAACCCAAACCCTAAACCTGACCATCTCCGGAACCCTTACCCTCACCCGTGCCCTAATCTTAGCCAGTACACCAACACTCACCCGTACCCTCACATGTATGCTAACCCGAAACCATTGCCATACACTAACTTGTACCTTATTCTCTCCGTATTCCCTAACCCTACACCTAACCGGAACCCTTACACTGACACTCAACGTAAGCCTTACCTCCACCCGTGCCCTAATCTTAACCAGAACACAAACAGTAACCCATGCTCTCACACGTACACTAACCCTAAGCCGTTGCCTTTCCCTAAGCTGTACCGTAATCCCTACCCATTCCCTAAACCTACCACTAACAAGAACCATAAACCTGACGATCACCCGAAGCCTTTCCCTCACCCGTGATCTAATCTTAACCAGTAAACCCGCAATAACCCTTGCCCTCACACATACGCTCACCCTAAACCGTTGCCATACACTAAACTGTACCCTAAGCCCTCCCCATTCCCTTACACTAACGCTAACCCGAACGCTTACCCTGACCATCACCCGAAGCCTTACACTCACCCGTGCCCTAATCATAACCAGAACACCAACACTAACCCGTGCCTTCACACGTATGCTAACCCTAAACGTTGCCGTACACTAAGCTGTACCCTATTCCCTCCCGATTCCCTAATCCTAACCCTAACACAAACCCTAAACCAGACCCTCACCCAAAGCCTTACCCTCACCCTTGCCCTAATCTTAACCAGTACAAAAATATTATTCCATGCTCTCAAACCTCCTCTAACCCTAAACCGTTGCCATACACTCACCTGTACCCTAAACCCTCCGCATTCCCTAACCCTAACCCTAACCCAAACTCTAATCCTGACCCTCTCCCGAACCCTTACCCTCAACCGTGCCCTAATCTTAGCCAGTACACCAACACTCACCCGTGCCCTCACATGTATGCTAACCCTAAACCATTGCCATACACTAACCTATACCCTATTCCCTCCCTATTCCCTAACCCTACACCTAACACGAATCCTTACACTGACCCTCACCGGAAGCCTGACCTCCACCTCTGCCGTAATCTTAACCAGAACACAAACACTAAACCATGTCCTCACACGTACACTAACCCTAAGCCGTTGCCGTACCCTAAGCTGTACCCGAATCCCTCCCCATTCCAAAACCCTAACCCTAACAACAACCCTAAACCTGAACCTCACCCGAAGCCTTTCCCTCACCCGTGACTTAATCTTAACCAGTACACCCACAATAACTCTTGCCCTCACACGTACGCTAACCCTAAACCGTTGCCATACACTAACCTGTACCCTAAGCCCTCCCCATTCTCTAACACTAACGCTAACCCGAACTCTTACCCTGACCCTCACTCAAAGCCTTACACTCACCCGTGCCCAAATCATAACCAGAATACCAACACTAACCCGTACCTTCACACGTATGCTAACCCTAAACCGTTGCCGTACACTAAGCTGTACCCTATTCCCTTCTGATTCCCTTACCCTAACCCTAACACGAACCCTAAGCCAGACCCTCACCCAAAGCCTTACCCTCACCCTTGCCCTAATATTAACCAGTACACAAATATCACACCGTGGTCTCAAACGTCCTCTAACCGTAAACCACTGCCATACCCTAACCTGTACCCTAAACCCTCCGCATTCCCTAACCCTAACCCTAACCCAAACCCTAATCCTGACCGTCTCCGGAACCCTTACCCTCACCCATGCCCTAATCTTAGCCAGTACACCAACACTCACCCGTACTCTCACATGTATGCTAACACGAAACCATTGCCATACACTAACTTGTACCTTATTCTCTCCGTATTCCCTAACCCTACACCTAACCGTAACCCTTACACTGACCCTCATCGTAAGCCTTACCTCCACCCGTGCCCTAATCTTAACCAGTACACAAACACTAACCCATGCCCTCACACGTACACTAACCCTAAGCCTTTGCCGTTCCCTAGGCTTTACCGTAATCCCTACCCATTCCCTAAACCTAACCCTAACAAGAACCATAAACCTGACCATCACCCGAAGCCTTTCTCTCACCCGTGACCTAATCTTAACCAGTAAACCCGCAATAACCATTGCCCTCACACATACGCTCACCCTAAACCGTTGCCATACACTAAACTGTACCCTAAGCCCTCCCCATTCGCTTACACTAACGCTAACCCGAACGCTTACCCTGACCCTCACCCGAAGCCTTACACTCACCCGTGCCCTAATCATAACCAGAACACCAACACTAACCCGTGCCTTCACACGTATGCTAACCCTAAACCGTTGCCGTACACTAAGCTGTACCCTATTCCCTCCCGATTCCCTAACCCTAACCCTAACACAAACCCTAACCCAGACCCTCACCCGAAGCCTTACCCTCACCCTTGCCCTAATCTTAACCAGTACAAAAATATTACTCCGTGCTCTAAAACCTCCTCTAACCCTAAACCGTTGCCATACACTAACCTGCACCATAAAATCTCCGGATTCCCTAACCCTAACCCTAACCCAAACCCTAATCCTGACCCTCTCCCGAACCCTTACCCTCAACCGTGCCCTAATCTTAGCCAGTACACCAACACTCACCCGTGCCCTCACATGTATGCTAACCCTAAACCATTGCCATACACTAACCTATACCCTATTCCCTCCCTATTCCCTAACCCTACACCTAACCCGAATCCTTACAGTGACCCTCACCGGAAGCCTGACCTCCACGACTGCCATAATCTTAACCAGAACACAAACACTAAACCATGTCCTCACACGTACACTAACCCTAAGCCGTTGCCGTACCCTAAGCTGTACCCGAATCATTCCCATTCCCAAACCCTAACCCTAACAAGAACCCTAAACCTGACCCTCACCCGAAGCCTTTCCCTCACCCGTGACTTAATCTTAACCAGTAAACCCACAATAACTCTTGCCCTCACACGAACGCTAACCCTAAACCGTTGCCATACACTAAACTGTACCCTAAGCCCTCCCCATTCTCTAACACTAACGCTAACCCGAACTCTTACCCTGACCCTCACCCAAAGCCTTACACTCACCCGTGCCCTAATCAAAACCAGAACACCAACCTTAACCCGTGCCTTCACACGTATGCTAACCCTAAACCTTTGCCGTACACTAAGCTGTACCCTATTCCCTCCCGATTCCCTAACCCTAAACCTAACACGAACCCTAACCCAGACCCTCACCCAAAGCCTTACCCTCACCCTTGCCCTAATATTAACCAGTACACAAATATCACTCCGTGGTCTCAAACGTCCTCTAAACCTAAACCACTCCGGTACCCTAACCTGTACCCTAAACCCTCCGCATTCCCTAACCCTAACCCTAACCCAAACCCTAACCCAGACCCTCAGCCGAAGCTTTACCCTCACCCTTGCCCTAATCTTAACAAGTACAAAAATATTACTCCGTGCTCTCAAACCTCCTCTAACCCTAAACCACTCTCATACCCTAACCTGTACCCTAAACCCTCCGCATTCCCTAACCCTAACCCTAACCCAAACCCTAATCCTGACCATCTCCGGAACCCTTACCCTCACCCGTGCCCTAATCTTAGCCAGTACACCAACACTCACCCGTACCCTCACATGTATGCTAACCTGAAACCATTGCCATACACTAACTTGTACCTTATTCTCTCCGTATTCCCTAACCCTACACCTAACCGGAACCCTTACACTGACCCTCACCGTAAGCCTTACCTCCACCCGTGCCCTAATATTAACCAGTACACAAACACTAACCCATGCCCTCACACGTACACTAACCCTAAGCCGTTGCCGTTCCCTAAGGTGTACCGTAATCCCTACCCATTCCCTAAACCTAACGCTAACAAGAACCATAAACCTGACCATCACCCGAAGACTTTCCCTCACCCGTGACCTAATCTTAACCAGTAAACCCGCAATAACCCTTGCCCTCACACATACGCTCACCCTAAACCGTTGCCATACACTAAACTGTACCCTAAGCCCTCCCCATTCCCTTACACTAACGCTAACCCGAACGCTTACCCTGACCCTCACCCGAAGCCTTACACTCACCCTTGCCCTAATCATAACCAGGACACCAACACTAACCCGTGCCTTCACACGTATGCTAACCCTAAACCGTTGCCGTACACTAAGCTGTACCCTATTCCCTCCCGATTCCCTAACCCTAACCCTAACACAAACCCTAACCCAGACTCTCACCCGAAGCCTTACCCTCACCCTTGCCCTAATATTAACCAGTACACAAATATCACTCCGTGCTCTAAAACCTCCTCTAACCCTAAACCGTTGCCATACACTAACCTGTACCCTAAACCCTCCGCATTCCCTAACCCTAACCCTAACCCAAACCCTAATCCTGACCCTCTCCCGAACCCTTACCCTCAACCGTGCCCTAATCTTAGCCAGTACATCAACACTCACCCGTGCCCTCACATGTATGCTAACCCTAAACCATTGCCATACACTAACCTATACCCTATTCCCTCCCTATTCCCTAACCCTACACCTAACCCGAATCCTTACACTGACCCTCACCGGAAGCCTGACCTCCACCCCTGCCATAATCTTAACCAGAACACAAACACTAAACCATGTCCTCACACGTACACTAACCCTAAGCCGTTGCCGTACCCTAAGCTGTACCCGAATCCCTCCCCATTCCCAAACCCTAACCCTAACAAGAACCCTAAACCTGACCCTCACCCGAAGCCTTTCCCTCACCCGTGACTTAATCTTAACCACTACACCCACAATAACTCTTGCCCTCACACGTACGCTAACCCTAAACCGTTGCCATACACTAACATGTACCCTAAGCCCTCCCCATTCTCTAACACTAACGCTAACCCGAACTCTTACCCTGACCCTCACCCAAAGCCTTACACTCACCCGTGCCCTAATCAAAACCAGAACACCAACATTAACCCGTGCCTTCACACGTATGCTAACCCTAAACCGTTTCCGTACCCTAACCCGTACCCTAAACCCTCTGCATTCCCTAAACCTAACCCTAACACAAACCCTAACCCAGACCCTCACACGAAGCCTTACCCTCACCCTTGCCCTAATACTAACCAGTACACAAATATCACTCCGTGGTCTGAAACGTCCTCCAACCCTAAACCACTCCCGTACCCTAACCTGTACCCTAAACCCTCCGCATTCCCTAACCCTAACCCTAACCCAAACCCTAATCCTGACCCTCTCCCGAAACCTTACCCTCACCCGTGCCCTAATAATAACCAGAACACCACCACTAACCCGTGCCCTCAAACGTATGCTACCCTTAAACGGTTACCGTACACTAACCTGTACCCTATTACTTCCGGATTCCCTAACCCTAACCGTAACACGAACCCTAACCCAGACACTCACCCGAAGCCTTACCCTCACCCTTGCCCTAAACTTAACCAGTACACAAATATTACTCCATGCTCTCAAACGTCCTCTAACCCTAAACCACTGCCATACCCTAACCTGTACCCTAAACACTCCGCATTCCCTAACCCTAACCCTAACCCAAACCCTACTCCTGACCATCTCCGGAACCCTTACCCTCACCCGTGCCCTAATCTTAGCCAGTACACCAACACTCACCCGTACCCTCACATGTATGCTAACCCGAAACCATTGCCATACACTAACTTGTGCCTTATTCTCTCCGTATTCCCTAACCCTACACCTAACCGGAACCCTTACACTGACCCTCACTGTAAGCCTTAACTCCACCCGTGCCCTAATCTTAACCAGTATACAAACACTAAACCATACCCTCACACGTACACTAACCCTAAGCCGTTGCCTTTCCCTAAGCTGTACCGTAATCCCTACCCATTCCCTAAACCTAACCCTAACAAGAACCATAAACCTGACCATCACCTGAAGCCTTTCCCTCACCCGTGACCTAATCTTAACCAGTAAACCCGCAATAACCCTTGCCCTCACACATACGCTCACCCTAAACCGTTGCCATACACTAAACTGTACCCTAAGCCCTCCCCATTCCCTTACACTAACCCTAACCTGAACAATTACCCTGACCCTCACCTGACACCTTACACTCACCCGTGCCCTAATCATAACCAGAACACCAACACTAACCCGTGCCTTCACACGTATGCTGACCCTAAACCATTGCCGTACACTAAGCTGTACCCCATTCCCTCCCAATTCCCTAACCCTAACCCTAACACAAACTCTAACCCAGACCCTCACACAAAGCCTTGCCCTCACCCTTGCCCTAATCTTAACCAGTACAAAAATATTACTCCGTGCTCTCAAACCTCCTCTAACCCTAAACCACTCCCATACCCTAACCTGTACCCTAATCCCTCCGCATTCCCTAATCCTAACCCTAACTGAAACCCTAATCCTGACCCTCTCCCGAAACCTTACCCTCACCCGTGCCCTAATCATAACCAGAACACAAACACTAACCCGTGCCCTCAAACGTATGCTAACCCTAAACGGTTACCGTACAGTAACCTGTACCCTATTCCGTCCCGATTCTCTAACCCTAAACATAACACGAACCCTAACTCAGGCCCTCACCCGAAGCCTTACCCTCACCCTTGCCTTAAACTTAACCAGTACACAAATATTACTCCATGCTCTCAAACGTCCTCTAACCCTAAACCACTGCCATACCCTAACCTGTACCCTAAACCTTCCGCATACCCTAAACCTAACCCTAACCCAAACCCTAATCCTGACCATCTCCGGAACCCTTACCCTCACCCGTGCCCTAATCTTAGCCAGTACACCAAAACTCACCTGTACCCTCACATGTATGCTAACCGAAACCATTGCCATACACTAACTTGTACCTTATTCTCTCCGTATTCCGTAACCCTACACCTAACCGGAACCCTTACACTCACCCTCACCGTAAGCCTTACCTCCACCCGTGCCCTAATCTTAACCAGTACACAAACAGTAACCCATGCCTTCACACGTACACTAACCCTAAGCCGTTGCCTTTCCCTAAGCTGTACCGTAATCCCTACCCATTCCCTAAACCTAGCCCTAACAAGAACCATAAACCTGACGATCACCCGAAGCCTTTCCCTCACCCGTGACATAATCTTAACCAGTAAACCCGCAATAACCCTTGCCCTCACACATATGCTTACCCTAAACCGTTGCCATACACTAAACTGTACCCTAAGCCCTCCCCATTCCCTTACACTAACGCTAACCCGAACGCTTACCCTGACCCTCACCCGAAGCCTTACACTCACGCGTGCCCTAATCATAACCAGAACACCAACACTAACCCGTGCCTTCACACGTATGCTAACCCTAAACCGTTGTCGTACACTAAGCTGTACCCTATTTCCTCCCGATTCCCTAATCCTAACCCTAACACAAACCCTAACCCAGCCCCTCACCCAAAGCCTTACCCTCACCCTTGCCCTAATCTTAACCAGTACAAAAATATTACTCCGTGCTCTCAAACCTCCTCTAACCCTAAACCGTTGCCATACACTAACCTGTACCCTAAACCCTCCGCATTCCCTAACCCTAACCCTAACCCAAACCCTAATTCTGACCCTCTCCCGAACCCTTACCCTCAACCATGCCCTAATCTTAGCCAGTACACCAACACTCACCCATGCCCTCACATGTATGCTAACTCTAAACCATTGCCATACACTAACCTATACCCTATTCCCTCCCTATTGCCTAACCCTACACCTAACCCGAATCCTTACACTGACCCTCACCGGAAGCCTGACCTCCACCTCTGCCATAATCTTAACCAGAACACAAACACTAAACCATGTCCTCACACGTACACTAACCCTAAGACGTTGCCGTACCCTAAGCTGTACCCGAATCCCTCACCATTCCAAAACCCTAACCCTAACAACAACCCTAAACCTGAACCTCACCCGAAGCCTTTCCCTCACCCGTGACTTAATCTTAACCAGTACACCCACAATAACTCTTGCCCTCACACGTACGCTAACCCTAAACCGTTGCCATACACTAACCTGTACCCTAAGCCCTCCCCATTCTCTAACACTAACGCTAACCCGAACTCTTACCCTGACCCTCACTCAAAGCCTTACACTCACCCGTGCCCTAATCATAACCAGAATACCAACACTAACCCGTACCTTCACACGTATGCTAACCCTAAACCGTTGCCGTACACTAAGCTGTACCCTATTCCCTTCTGATTCCCTTACCCTAACCCTAACACGAACCCTAAGCCAGACCCTCACCCAAAGCCTTACCCTCACCCTTGCCCTAATATTAACCAGTACACAAATATCACACCGTGGTCTCAAACGTCCTCTAACCCTAAACCACTGCCATACCCTAACCTGTACCCTAAACCCTCCGCATTCCCTAACCCTAACCCTAACCCAAACCCTAACCCAAACCCTAACCCAGACCCTCACCCGAAGCTTTACCCTCACCCTTGCCCTAATCTTAACAAGTACAAAAATATTACTCCGTGCTCTCAAACCTCCTCTAACCCTAAACCACTCTCATACCCTAACCTGTACCCTAAACCCTCCGCATTCCCTAACCCTAACCCTAACCCAAACCCTAATCCTGACCATCTCCGGAACCCTTACCCTCACCCGTGCCCTAATCTTAGCCAGTACACCAACACTCACCCGTACCCTCACATGTATGCTAACCTGAAACCATTGCCATACACTAACTTGTACCTTATTCTCTCCGTATTCCCTAACCCTACACCTAACCGGAACCCTTACACTGACCCTCACCGTAAGCCTTACCTCCACCCGTGCCCTAATATTAACCAGTACACAAACACTAACCCATGCCCTCACACGTACACTAACCCTAAGCCGTTGCCGTTCCCTAAGGTGTACCGTAATCCCTACCCATTCCCTAAACCTAACGCTAACAAGAACCATAAACCTGACCATCACCCGAAGACTTTCCCTCACCCGTGACCTAATCTTAACCAGTAAACCCGCAATAACCCTTGCCCTCACACATACGCTCACCCTAAACCGTTGCCATACACTAAACTGTACCCTAAGCCCTCCCCATTCGCTTACACTAACGCTAACCCGAACGCTTACCCTGAACCTCACCCGAAGACTTACACTCACCCGTGCCCTAATCATAACCAGAACACCAACACTAACCCGTGCCTTCACACGTATGATAACCCTAAACCGCTGCCGTACACTAAGCTGTACCCTATTCCCTCCCGATTCCCTAACCCTAACCCTAACACAAACCCTAACCCAGACCCTCACCCGAAGCCATACCCTCACCCTTGCCCTAATCTTAACCAGTACAAAAATATTACTCCGTGCTCTCAAACCTCCTCTAACTCTAAACCACTCTCATACCCTAACCTGTACCCTAAACCCTCCGCATTCCCTAACCCTAACCCTAAACCAAATAGTAATCCTGACCCTCTCCAGAAACCTTACCCTCACCCGTGCCCTAATCATAACCAGAACACCAACACTAACACGTGCCCTCAAACGTATGCTAACCCTAAACGGTTACCGTACACTAACCTGTACCCTATTCCTTCCCGATTCCCTAACCCTAACCCTAGCACGAACCCTAACCCAGACCCTCACCCGAAGCCTAACCCTCACTCTTGCCCTAAACTTAACCAGTACACAAATATTACTCCATGCTCTCAAACGTCCTCTAACCCTAAACCACTGCCCTACCCTAACCTGTACCCTAAACCCTCGTCATTCCCTAACCCTAACCCTAACCCAAACCCTACTCCTGACCATCTCCGGAACCCTTACCCTCACCCGTGCCCTAATCTTAGCCAGTACACCAACACTCACCCGAATCCTCACATGTATGCTAACCCGAAACCATTGCCATACACTAAATTGTACCTTATTCTCTCCGTATTTCCTAACCCTACACCTAACCGGAACCCTTATACTGACCCTCACCGTAAGCCTTACCTCCACCCATGCCCTAATCTTAACCAGTACACAAACACTAACCCATACCCTCACACGTACACTAACCCTAAGCCGTTGCCGTTCCCTAAGCTGTACCCTAATCCCTTCCCATTCCCTAAACCTACCCCTAACAAGAACCATAAACCTGACCATCACCCGAAGCCTTTCCCTCACCCGTGACCTAATCTTAACCAGTAAACCCGCAATAACCCTTGCCCTCACACATACGCTCACACTAAACCGTTGCCATACACTAAACTGTACCCTAAGCCCTCCCCATTCCCTTACACTAACGCTAACCAGAACGCTTACCCTGACCATCACCAGAAGCCTTACACTCACCCGTGCCCTAATCATAACCAGAACACCAACACTAACCCGTGCCTTCACACGTATGCTAACCCTAAACCGTTGCCATACACTAAGCTGTACCCTATTCCCTCCCGATTCCCTAACCCTAACCATAACACAAACCCTAACCCAGACCCTCACCCGAAGCCTTACCCTCACCCTTGCCCTAATCTTAACCAGTACAAAAATATTACTCCGTGCTCTCAAACCTCCTTTAACCCTAAACCGTTGCCATACACTAACCTGTACCCTAAACCCTCCGCATTCCCTAACCCTAACCCTAACCCAAACCCTAATCCTGACCCTCTCCCGAACCGTTACCCTCAACCGTGCCCTAATCTTAGCCAGTACACCAACACTCACCCGTGCTCTCACATGTATGCTAACCCTAAACCATTGCCATACACTAACCTATACCCTATTCCCTCCCTATTCCCTAACCCTACACCTAACCCGAATCCTTACACTGACCCTCACCGGAAGCCTGACCTCCACCCCTGCCATAACCTTAACCAGAACACAAACACTAAACCATGTCGTCACACGTACACTAACCCTAAGCCGTTGCCGTACCCTAAGCTATACCCGAATCCCTCCCCATTCCCAAACACTAACCCTAACAAGAACCCTAAACCTGACCCTCACCCGAAGCCTTTCACTTACCCGTGACTTAATCTTAACCAGTACACCCACAATAACTCTTGCCCTCACACGTACGCTAACCCTAAACAGTTGCCATACACTAACCTGTACCCTAAGCCCTCCCCATTCTCTAACACTAACGCTAACCCGAACTCTTACCCTGACCCTCACCCAAAGCCTTACACTCACCCGTGCCCTAATCATAACCAGAACACCAACACTAACCCGTGCCTTCACACGTATGCTAACCCTAAACCGTTGCCGTACACTAAGCTGTACCGTATTCCCTCCCGATTCCCTAACCCTAACCCTAACACAAACCCTAACCCAGACCCTCACCCAAAGCCTTACCCTCACCCTTGCCCTAATATTAACCAGTACACAAATATCACTCCGTGGTCTCAAACGTCCTCTAACCCTAAACCACTCCCGTACCCTAACCTGTTCCCTAAACCCTCCGCATTCCCTAACCCTAACCCTAACCCAAACCCTAATCCTGACCATCTCCGGAACCCTTACCCTCACCCGTGCCCTAATCATAACCAGAACACAAACACTAACCCGTGCCCTCAAACGTATGCTAACCCTAAACGGTTACCGTACAGTAACCTGTACCCTATTCCCTCCCGATTCTCTAACCCTAAACATAACACGAACCCTAACTCAGGCCCTCACCCGAAACCTTACCCTCACCCTTGCCCTAAACTTAACCAGTACACAAATATTACTCCATGCTCTCAAACGTCCTCTAACCCTAAACCACTGCCATACCCTAACCTGTACCCTAAACCCTCCGCATTCCCTAAACCTAACCCTAACCCAAACCCTAATCCTGACCATCTCTGGAACCCTTACCCTCACCCGTGCCCTAATCTTAGCCAGTACACCAAAACTCACCTGTACCCTCACATGTATGCTAACCGAAACCATTGCCATACACTAACTTGTACCTTATTCTCTCCGTATTCCGTAACCCTACACCTAACCGGAACCCTTACACTCACCCTCACCGTAAGCCTTACCTCCACCCGTGCCCTAATCTTAACCAGTACACAAACAGTAACCCATGCCTTCTCACGTACACTAACCCTAAGCCGTTGCCTTTCCCTAAGCTGTACCGTAATCCCTACCCATTCCCTAAACCTACCCCTAACAAGAACCATAAACCTGACGATCACCCGAAGCCTTTCCCTCACCCGTGACCTAATCTTAACCAGTAAACCCGCAATAACCCTTGCCCTCACACATATGCTTACCCTAAACCGTTGCCATACACTAAACTGTACCCTAAGCCCTCCCCATTCCCTTACACTAACGCTAACCCGAACGCTTACCCTGACCCTCACCCGAAGCCTTACACTCACCCGTGCCCTAATCATAACCAGAACACGAACACTAACCCGTGCCTTCACACGTATGCTAACCCTAAACCGTTGTCGTACACTAAGCTGTACCCTATTCCCTCCCTATTGCCTAACCCTACACCTAACCCGAATCCTTACACTGACCCTCACCGGAAGCCTGACCTCCACACCTGCCATAATCTTAACCAGAACACAAACACTAAACCATGTCCTCACACGTACACTAACCCTAAGACGTTGCCGTACCCTAAGCTGTACCCGAATCCCTCCCCATTCCCAAACCCTAACCCTAACAACAACCCTAAACCTGACCCTCACCCGAATCCTTTCCCTCACCCGTGACTTAATCTTAACCAGTAAACCCACAATAACTCTTGCCCTCACACGAACGCTAACCCTAAACCGTTGCCATACACTAAACTGTACCCTAAGCCCTCCCCATTCTCTAACACTAACGCTAACCCGAACTCTTACCCTGACCCTCACCCAAAGCCTTACACTCACCCGTGCCCTAATCAAAACCAGAACACCAACATTAACCCGTGCCTTCACACGTATGCTAACCCTAAACCTTTGCCGTACACTAAGCTGTACCCTATTCCCTCCCGATTCCCTAACCCTAAACCTAACACGAACCCTAACCCAGACCCTCACCCAAAGCCTTACCCTTACCCTTGCCCTAATATTAACCAGTACACAAATATCACTCCGTGATCTCAAACGTCCTCTAAACCTAAACCACTCCGGTACCCTAACCTGTACCCTAAACCCTCCGCATTCCCTAACCCTAACCCTAACCCAAACCCTAATCCTGACCATCTCCGGAACCCTTACACTCACCCGTGCCCTAATCTTAGCCAGTAAACCAACACTCACCCGTACCCTCACATGTATGCTAACCCTAAACCATTGCCATACACTAACCTATACCCTATTCCCTCCCTATTCCCTGACCCTACACCTAACCCGAATCCTTACACTGACACTTACCGGAAGCCTGACCTCCACCCCTGCCATAATCTTAACCAGAATACAAACACTAAACCATGTCGTCACACGTACACTAACCCTAAGCCGTTGCCGTACCCTAAGCTATACCCGAATCCCTCCCCATTCCCAAACACTAACCCTAACAAGAACCCTAAACCTGACTCTCACCCGAAGCCTTTCACTGACCCGTGACTTAATCTTAACCAGTACACACACAATAACTCTTGCCCTCACACGTACGCTAACCCTAAACCGTTGCCATACACTAACCTGTACCCTAAGCCCTCCCCATTCTCTAACACTAACGCTAACCCGAACTCTTACCCTGACCCTCACCCAACGCCTTACACTCACCGGTGCCCTAATCATAACCAGAACACCAACACTAACCCGTGCCTTCACACGTATGCTAACCCTAAACCGTTGCCGTACACTAAGCTGTACCGTATTCCCTCCCGATTCCCTAACCCTAACCCTAACACAAACCCTAACCCAGACCCTCAGCCAAAGCCTTACCCTCACCCTTGCCCTAATATTAACCAGTACACAAATATCACTCCGTGGTCTCAAACGTCCTCTAACCCTAAACCACTCCGGTACCCTAACGTGTTCCCTAAACCCTCCGCATTCCCTAACCCTAACCCTAACCCAAACCCTAATCCTGACCATCTCCGGAACCCTTACCCTCACCCGTGCCCTAATCTTAGCCAGTACACCAACACTCACCCGTACCCTCACATGTATGCTAACCGGAAACCATTGCCATACACTAACTTGTACCTTATTCTCTCCGTATTCCCTAACCCTACACCTAACCGGAACCCTTACACTGACACTCACCGTAAGCCTTACCTCCACCCGTGCCCTAACCTTAACCAGAACACAAACAGTAACCCATGCCCTCACACGTACACTAACCTTAAGCCGTTGCCTTTCCCTAAGCTGTACCGTAATCCCTACCCATTCCCTAAACCTACCCCTAACAAGAACCATAAACCTGACGATCACCCGAAGCCTTTCCCTCACCCGTGACCTAATCTTAACCAGTAAACCCGCAATAACCCTTTCCCTCAAACATACGCTCACCCTAAACCGTTGCCATACACTAAACTGTACCCTAAGCCCTCCCCATTCGCTTACACTAACGCTAACCCGAACGCTTACCCTGACCCTCACCCGAAGCCTTACACTCACCCGTGCCCTAATCATAACCAGAACACCAACACTAACCCGTGCCTTCACACGTATGCTAACTCTAAACAGTTGCCGTACACTAAGCTGTACCCTATTCCCTCCCGATTCCCTAACCCTAACCCTAACACAAACCATAAACCAGACCCTCACCCGAAGCCTTACCCTCAACCTTGCCCTAATCTTAACCAGTACAAAAATATTACTCCGTGCTCTCAAACCTCCTCCTACCCTAAACCACTCCCATGCCCTAACCTGTACCCTAAACCCTCCGCATTCCCTAACCCTAACCCAAACAGTAATCCTGACCCTCTCCCGAAACCTTACCCTCACCCGTGCCCTAATCATAACCAGAACACCAACACTAACCCGTGCCCTCAAACGTATGCTAACCCTAAACGGTTACCGTACACTAACCTGTACCCTATTCCTTCCCGATTCCCTAACCCTAACCCTAACACGAACCCTAACCAAGACCCTCACCCGAAGCCTTACCCTCACCCTTGCCCTAAACTTAACCAGTAGACAAATATTTCTCCATGCTCTCAAACGTCCTCTAACCCTAAACCACTGCCATACCCTAACGTGTACCCTAAACCTTCCGCATTCCCTAACCCCAACCCTAACCCAAACCCTAAACCTGACCATCTCCGGAACCCTTACCCTCACCCGTGCCCTAATCTTAGCAAGTACACCAACACTCACCCGTACCCTCACATGTATGCTAACCCGAAACCATTGCCATACACTAACTTGTACCTTATTCTCTCCGTATTCCCTAACCCTACACCTAACCGGAACCCTTACACTGACACTCACCGTAAGCCTTACCTCCACCCGTGCCCTAACCTTAACCAGAATACAAACAGTAACCCATGCCCTCACACGTACACTAACCCTAAGCCGTTGCCTTTCCCTAAGCTGTACCGTAATCCCTACCCATTCCCTAAACCTACCCCTAAGAAGAACCATAAACCTGACGATCACCCGAAGCCTTTCCCTCACCCGTGACCTAATCTTAACCAGTAAACCCGCAATAACCCTTGCCCTCACACATACGCTCACCCTAAACCGTTGCCATACACTAAACTGTACCCTAAGCCCTCCCCATTCCCTTACACTAACGCTAACCCGAACGCTTACCCTGACCCTCACCCGAAGCCTTACACTCACCCGTGCCCTAATCATAACCAGAACACCAACACAAACCCGTGCCTTCACACGTATGCTAACCCTAAACCGTTGCCGTACACTAAGCTGTACCCTATTCCCTCCCGATTCCCTAATCCTAACCCTAACACAAACCCTAACCCAGACCCACACCCGAAGCCTTACCCTCACCCTTGCCCTAATCTTAACCAGTACAAAAATATTACTCCGTGCTCTAAAACCTCCTCTAACCCTAAACCGTTGCCATACACTAACCTGTACCCTAAACCCTCCGCATTCCCTAACCCTAACCCTAACCCAAACCCTAATCCTGACCCTCTCCCGAACCCTTACCCTCAACCGTGCCCTAATCTTAGCCAGTACACCAACACTCACCCGTGACCTCACATGTATGCTAACCCTAAACCATTGCCATACACTAACCTATACCCTATTCCCTCCATATTCCCTAACCCTACACCTCACCCGAATCCTTACACTGACCCTCACCGGAAGCCTGACCTCCACCCCTGCCATAATCTTAACCAGAACACAAACACTAAACCATGTCCTCACACGTACACTAACCCTAAGCCGTTGCCGTACCCTAAGCTGTACCCGAATCCCTCCCCATTCCCAAACACTAACCCTAACAAGAACCCTAAACCTGACCCTCACCCGAAGACTTTCCCTCACCCGTGACTTAATCTTAACCACTACACCCACAATAACTCTTGCCCTCACACGTACGCTAACCCTAAACCGTTGCCATACACTAACATGTACCCTAAGGCCTCCCCATTCTCTAACACTAACGCTAACCCGAACTCTTACCCTGACCCTCACCCAAAGCCTTACACTCACCCGGGCCCTAATCAAAACCAGAACACCAACATTAACCCGTGCCTTCACACGTATGCTAACCCTAAACCATTGCCGTACCCTAGCCTGTACCCTAAACCCTCTGCATTCCCTAACCCTAACCCTAACACAAACCCTAACCCAGACCCTCACACGAAGCCTTACCCTCACCCTTGCCCTAATACTAACCAGTACACAAATATCACTCCGTGGTCTCAAACGTCCTCCAACCCTAAACCACTCCCGTACCCTAACCTGTACCCTAAACCCTCTGCATTCCCTAACACTAACCCTAACCCAAACCCTAATCCTGACCATCTCCGGAACCCTTACCCTCACCCGTGCCCTAATCTTAGCCAGTACACCAACACTCACCCGTACCCTCACATGTATGCTAACCCGAAACCTTTGCCATACACTAACTTGTGCCTTATTCTCTCCGTATTTCGTAACCCTACACCTAACCGGAACCCTTACACTGACCCTCACCGTAAGCCTTAACTCCACCCGTGCCCTAATCTTAACCAGTACACAAACACTAACCCATGCCCTCACACGTACACTAACCCTAAGCCGTTGCCTTTCCCTAAGCTGTACCGTAATCCCTACCCATTCCCTAAACCTAACCTTAACAAGAACCATAAACCTGACCATCACCCGAAGCCTTTCCCTCAGCCGTGACCTAATCTTAACCAGTAAACCCGCAATAACCCTTGTCCTCACATATACGCTCACCCTAAACCGTTGCCATACACTAAACTGTACCCTAAGCCCTCCCCATTCCCTTACACTAACGCTAACCCGAACGCTTACCCTGACCCTCACCCGAAGCCTTACACTCACCCGTGCCCTAATCATAACCAGAACACCAACACTAACCCGTGCCTTCACACGTATGCTAACCTTAAACCGTTGCCGTACACTAAGCTGTACCCTATTCCCCCCCGATTCCCTAACCCTAACCCTAACACAAACCCTAACCCAGACCCTCACCCGAAGCCTTACCCTCACCCTTGCCCTAATCTTAACCAGTACAAAAATATTACTCGGTGCTCTAAAACCTCCTCTAACCCTAAACCGTTGCCATACACTAACCTGTAC
Organism: Inia geoffrensis; assembly: GCA_036417435.1. Taxonomy (NCBI): domain Eukaryota; kingdom Metazoa; phylum Chordata; class Mammalia; order Artiodactyla; family Iniidae; genus Inia; species Inia geoffrensis. The sequence goes on from CM070902.1 coordinate 154,091,977, forward strand.
ACCAAACCCTCCGCATTCCCTAACCCTAACCCTAACCCAAACCCTAATCCTGACCCTCTCCCGAACCCTTACCCTCAACTGTGCCCTAATCTTAGCCAGTACACCAACACTCACCCGTTCCCTCACATGTATGCTAACTCTAAATCATTGCCATACACTAACCTATACCCTATTCACTCCCTATTCCCTAACCCTACACCTAACCCGAATCCTTACACTGACCCTCACCGGAAGCCTGACCTCCACCCCTGCCATAATCTTAACCAGAACACAAACACTAAACCATGTCCTCACACGTACACTAACCCTAAGCCGTTGCCATACCCTAAGCTGTACCCGAATACCTCCCCATTCCCAAACCATAACCCTAACAAGAACCCTAAACCTGACCCTCACCCGAAGCCTTTCCCTCACCCGTGACTTAATCTTAACCAGTACACCCACAATAACTCTTTCTCTCACACGTACGCTAACCCTAAACCGTTGCCATACACTAACCTGTACCCTAGGCCCTCCCCATTCTCTAACACTAACGCTAACCCGAACTCTTACCCTGACCCTCACCCAAAGCCTTACACTCATCCGTGCCCTAATCATAACCAGAACACCAACACTAACCCGTGCCTTCACACGTATGCTAACCCTAAACCATTGCCGTACACTAAGCTGTACCCCATTCCCTCCCAATTCCCTAACCCTAACCCTAACACAAACCCTAACCCAGACCCTCACACAAAGCCTTGCCCTCACCCTTGCCCTAATCTTAACCAGTACAAAAATATTACTCCGTGCTCTCAAACCTCCTCTAACCCTAAACCACTCCCATACACTAACCTGTACCCTAATCACTCCGCATTCCCTAATCCTAAACCTAACTCAAACCCTAATCCTGACCCTCTCCCGAAACCTTACCCTCACCCGTGCCCTAATCATAACGAGAACACAAACACTAACCCGTGCCCTCAAACGTATGCTAACCCTAAACGGTTACCGTACAGTAACCTGTACCCTATTCCCTCCCGATTCTCTAACCCTAAACATAACACGAACCCTAACTCAGGCCCTCACCCGAAGCCTTACCCTCACCCTTGCCCTAAACTTAACCAGTACACAAATATTACTCCATGCTCTCAAACGTCCTCTAACCCTAAACCACTGCCATACCCTAACCTGTACCCTAAACCCTCCGCATTCCCTAAACCTAACCCTAACCCAAACCCTAATCCTGACCATCTCTGGAACCCTTACCCTCACCCGTGCCCTAATCTTAGCCAGTACACCAAAACTCACCTGTACCCTCACATGTATGCTAACCCGAAACCATTGCCATACACTAACTTGTACCTTATTCTCTCCGTATTCCGTAAACCTACACCTAACCGGAACCCTTACACTCACCCTCACCGTAAGCCTTACCTCCACCCGTGCCCTAATCTTAACCAGTACACAAAGAGTAACCCATGCCTTCACACGTACACTAACCCTAAGCCGTTGCCTTTCCCGAAGCTGTACCGTAATCCCTACCCATTCCCTAAACCTACCCCTAACAAGAACCATAAACCTGACGATCACCCGAAGCCTTTCCCTCACCCGTGACCTAATCTTAACCAGTAATCCCGCAATAACCCTTGCCCTCACACATATGCTTACCCTAAACCGTTGCCATACACTAAACTGTACCCTAAGCCCTCCCCATTCCCTTACACTAACGCTAACCCGAACGCTTACCCTGACCCTCACCCGAAGCCTTACACTCACCCGTGCCCTAATCATAACCAGAACACGAACACTAACCCGTGCCTTCACACGTATGCTAACCCTAAACCGTTGTCGTACACTAAGCTGTACCCTATTTCCTCCCGATTCCCTAATCCTAACCCTAACACAAACCCTAACCCAGCCCCTCACCCAAAGCCTTACCCTCACCCTTGCCCTAATCTTAACCAGTACAAAAATATTACTCCGTGCTCTCAAACCTCCTCTAACCCTAAACCGTTGCCATACACTAACGTGTACCCTAAACCCTCCGCATTCCCTAACCCTAACCCTAACCCAAACCCTAATTCTGACCCTCTCCCGAACCCTTACCCTCAACCATGCCCTAATCTTAGTCAGTACACCAACACTCACCCGTGCCCTCACATGTATGCTAACTCTAAACCATTGCCATACACTAACCTATACCCTATTCCCTCCCTATTGCCTAACCCTACACCTAACCCGAATCCTTACACTGACCCTCACCGGAAGCCTGACCTCCACCCCTGCCATAATCTTAACCAGAACACAAACACTAAACCATGTCCTCACACGTACACTAACCCTAAGACGTTGCCGTACCCTAAGCTGTACCCGAATCCCTCCCCATTCCCAAACCCTAACCCTAATAAGAACCCTAAACCTGAACCTCACCCGAAGCCTTTCCCTCACCCGTGACTTAATCTTAACCAGTACACCCACAATAACTCTTGCCCTCACACGTACGCTAACCCTAAACCGTTGCCATACACTAACCTGTACCCTAAGCCCTCCCCATTCTCTAACACTAACGCTAACCCGAACTCTTACCCTGACCCTCACCCAAAGCCTTACACTCACCCGTGCCCTAATCATAACCAGAATACCAACACTAACACTTACCTTCACACATATGCTAACCCTAAACCGTTGCCGTACACTAAGCTGTACCCTATTCCTTCCCGATTCCCTTACCCTAACCCTAACACGAACCCTAAGCCAGAACCTCACCCAAAGCCTTACCCTCACCCTTGCCCTAATATTAACCAGTACACAAATATCACACCGTGGTCTCAAACGTCCTCTAACCCTAAACCACTGCCATACCCTAACCTGTACCCTAAACCCTCCGCATTCCCTAACCCTAACCCTAACCCAAACCCTAACCCAGACCCTCACCCGAAGCTTTACCCTCACCCTTGCCCTAATCTTAACCAGTACAAAAATATTACTCCGTGCTCTCAAACCTCCTCTAACCCTAAACCACTCTCATTCCCTAACCTGTACCCTAAACCCTCCGCATTCCCTAACCCTAACCCTAACCCAAACCCTAATCCTGACCATCTCCGGAACCCTTACCCTCACCCGTGCCCTAATCTTAGCCAGTACACCAACACTCACCCGTACCCTCACATGTATGCTAACCTGAAACCATTGCCATACACTAACTTGTACCTTATTCTCTCCGTATTCCCTAACCCTACACCTAACCGGAACCCTTACACTGACCCTCACCGTAAGCCTTACCTCCACCCATGCCCTAATCTTAACCAGTACACAAACACTAACCCATACCCTCACACGTACACTAACCCTAAGCCGTTGCCGTTCCCTAAGCTGTACCCTAATCCCTTCCCATTCCCTAAACCTACCCCTAACAAGAACCATAAACCTGACCATCACCCGAAGCCTTTCCCTCACCCGTGACCTAATCTTAACCAGTAAACCCGCAATAACCCTTGCCCTCACACATACGCTCACACTAAACCGTTGCCATACACTAAACTGTACCCTAAGCCCTCCCCATTCCCTTACACTAACGCTAACCAGAACGCTTACCCTGACCATCACCAGAAGCCTTACACTCACCCGTGCCCTAATCATAACCAGAACACCAACACTAACCCGTGCCTTCACACGTATGCTAACCCTAAACCGTTGCCATACACTAAGCTGTACCCTATTCCCTCCCGATTCCCTAACCCTAACCATAACACAAACCCTAACCCAGACCCTCACCCGAAGCCTTACCCTCACCCTTGCCCTAATCTTAACCAGTACAAAAATATTACTCCGTGCTCTCAAACCTCCTCTAACCCTAAACCGTTGCCATACACTAACCTGTACCCTAAACCCTCCGCATTCCCTAACCCTAACCCTAACCCAAACCCTAATCCTGACCCTCTCCCGAACCGTTACCCTCAACCGTGCCCTAATCTTAGCCAGTACACCAACACTCACCCGTGCTCTCACATGTATGCTAACCCTAAACCATTGCCATACACTAACCTATACCCTATTCCCTCCCTATTCCCTAACCCTACACCTAACCCGAATCCTTACACTGACCCTCACCGGAAGCCTGACCTCCACCCCTGCCATAACCTTAACCAGAACACAAACACTAAACCATGTCGTCACACGTACACTAACCCTAAGCCGTTGCCGTACCCTAAGCTATACCCGAATCCCTCCCCATTCCCAAACACTAACCCTAACAAGAACCCTAAACCTGACCCTCACCCGAAGCCTTTCACTTACCCGTGACTTAATCTTAACCAGTACACCCACAATAACTCTTGCCCTCACACGTACGCTAACCCTAAACAGTTGCCATACACTAACCTGTACCCTAAGCCCTCCCCATTCTCTAACACTAACGCTAACCCGAACTCTTACCCTGACCCTCACCCAAAGCCTTACACTCACCCGTGCCCTAATCATAACCAGAACACCAACACTAACCCGTGCCTTCACACGTATGCTAACCCTAAACCGTTGCCGTACACTAAGCTGTACCGTATTCCCTCCCGATTCCCTAACCCTAACCCTAACACAAACCCTAACCCAGACCCTCACCCAAAGCCTTACCCTCACCCTTGCCCTAATATTAACCAGTACACAAATATCACTCCGTGGTCTCAAACGTCCTCTAACCCTAAACCACTCCCGTACCCTAACCTGTTCCCTAAACCCTCCGCATTCCCTAACCCTAACCCTAACCCAAACCCTAATCCTGACCATCTCCGGAACGCTTACCCTCACCCGTGCCCTAATCATAACCAGAACACAAACACTAACCCGTGCCCTCAAACGTATGCTAACCCTAAACGGTTACCGTACAGTAACCTGTACCCTATTCCCTCCCGATTCTCTAACCCTAAACATAACACGAACCCTAACTCAGGCCCTCACCCGAAGCCTTACCCTCACCCTTGCCCTAAACTTAACCAGTACACAAATATTACTCCATGCTCTCAAACGTCCTCTAACCCTAAACCACTGCCATACCCTAACCTGTACCCTAAACCCTCCGCATTCCCTAAACCTAACCCTAACCCAAACCCTAATCCTGACCATCTCTGGAACCCTTACCCTCACCCGTGCCCTAATCTTAGCCAGTACACCAAAACTCACCTGTACCCTCACATGTATGCTAACCGAAACCATTGCCATACACTAACTTGTACCTTATTCTCTCCGTATTCCGTAACCCTACACCTAACCGGAACCCTTACACTCACCCTCACCGTAAGCCTTACCTCCACCCGTGCCCTAATCTTAACCAGTACACAAACAGTAACCCATGCCTTCTCACGTACACTAACCCTAAGCCGTTGCCTTTCCCTAAGCTGTACCGTAATCCCTACCCATTCCCTAAACCTACCCCTAACAAGAACCATAAACCTGACGATCACCCGAAGCCTTTCCCTCACCCGTGACCTAATCTTAACCAGTAAACCCGCAATAACCCTTGCCCTCACACATATGCTTACCCTAAACCGTTGCCATACACTAAACTGTACCCTAAGCCCTCCCCATTCCCTTACACTAACGCTAACCCGAACGCTTACCCTGACCCTCACCCGAAGCCTTACACTCACCCGTGCCCTAATCATAACCAGAACACGAACACTAACCCGTGCCTTCACACGTATGCTAACCCTAAACCGTTGTCGTACACTAAGCTGTACCCTATTCCCTCCCTATTGCCTAACCCTACACCTAACCCGAATCCTTACACTGACCCTCACCGGAAGCCTGACCTCCACACCTGCCATAATCTTAACCAGAACACAAACACTAAACCATGTCCTCACACGTACACTAACCCTAAGACGTTGCCGTACCCTAAGCTGTACCCGAATCCCTCCCCATTCCCAAACCCTAACCCTAACAACAACCCTAAACCTGACCCTCACCCGAATCCTTTCCCTCACCCGTGACTTAATCTTAACCAGTAAACCCACAATAACTCTTGCCCTCACACAAACGCTAACCCTAAACCGTTGCCATACACTAAACTGTACCCTAAGCCCTCCCCATTCTCTAACACTAACGCTAACCCGAACTCTTACCCTGACCCTCACCCAAAGCCTTACACTCACCCGTGCCCTAATCAAAACCAGAACACCAACATTAACCCGTGCCTTCACACGTATGCTAACCCTAAACCTTTGCCGTACACTAAGCTGTACCCTATTCCCTCCCGATTCCCTAACCCTAAACCTAACACGAACTCTAACCCAGACCCTCACCCAAAGCCTTACCCTTACCCTTGCCCTAATATTAACCAGTACACAAATATCACTCCGTGATCTCAAACGTCCTCTAAACCTAAACCACTCCGGTACCCTAACCTGTACCCTAAACCCTCCGCATTCCCTAACCCTAACCCTAACCCAAACCCTAATCCTGACCATCTCCGGAACCCTTACACTCACCCGTGCCCTAATATTAGCCAGTAAACCAACACTCACCCGTACCCTCACATGTATGCTAACCCTAAACCATTGCCATACACTAACCTATACCCTATTCCCTCCCTATTCCCTGACCCTACACCTAACCCGAATCCTTACACTGACACTTACCGGAAGCCTGACCTCCACCCCTGCCATAATCTTAACCAGAATACAAACACTAAACCATGTCGTCACACGTACACTAACCCTAAGCCGTTGCCGTACCCTAAGCTATACCCGAATCCCTCCCCATTCCCAAACACTAACCCTAACAAGAACCCTAAACCTGACTCTCACCCGAAGCCTTTCACTGACCCGTGACTTAATCTTAACCAGTACACACACAATAACTCTTGCCCTCACACGTACGCTAACCCTAAACCGTTGCCATACACTAACCTGTACCCTAAGCCCTCCCCATTCTCTAACACTAACGCTAACCCGAACTCTTACCCTGACCCTCACCCAACGCCTTACACTCACCGGTGCCCTAATCATAACCAGAACACCAACACTAACCCGTGCCTTCACACGTATGCTAACCCTAAACCGTTGCCGTACACTAAGCTGTACCGTATTCCCTCCCGATTCCCTAACCCTAACCCTAACACAAACCCTAACCCAGACCCTCAGCCAAAGCCTTACCCTCACCCTTGCCCTAATATTAACCAGTACACAAATATCACTCCGTGGTCTCAAACGTCCTCTAACCCTAAACCACTCCGGTACCCTAACGTGTTCCCTAAACCCTCCGCATTCCCTAACCCTAACCCTAACCCAAACCCTAATCCTGACCATCTCCGGAACCCTTACCCTCACCCGTGCCCTAATCTTAGCCAGTACACCAACACTCACCCGTACCCTCACATGTATGCTAACCGGAAACCATTGCCATACACTAACTTGTACCTTATTCTCTCCGTATTCCCTAACCCTACACCTAACCGGAACCCTTACACTGACACTCACCGTAAGCCTTACCTCCACCCGTGCCCTAACCTTAACCAGAACACAAACAGTAACCCATGCCCTCACACGTACACTAACCTTAAGCCGTTGCCTTTCCCTAAGCTGTACCGTAATCCCTACCCATTCCCTAAACCTACCCCTAACAAGAACCATAAACCTGACGATCACCCGAAGCCTTTCCCTCACCCGTGACCTAATCTTAACCAGTAAACCCGCAATAACCCTTTCCCTCAAACATACGCTCACCCTAAACCGTTGCCATACACTAAACTGTACCCTAAGCCCTCCCCATTCGCTTACACTAACGCTAACCCGAACGCTTACCCTGACCCTCACCCGAAGCCTTACACTCACCCGTGCCCTAATCATAACCAGAACACCAACACTAACCCGTGCCTTCACACGTATGCTAACTCTAAACAGTTGCCGTACACTAAGCTGTACCCTATTCCCTCCCGATTCCCTAACCCTAACCCTAACACAAACCATAAACCAGACCCTCACCCGAAGCCTTACCCTCAACCTTGCCCTAATCTTAACCAGTACAAAAATATTACTCCGTGCTCTCAAACCTCCTCCTACCCTAAACCACTCCCATGCCCTAACCTGTACCCTAAACCCTCCGCATTCCCTAACCCTAACCCAAACAGTAATCCTGACCCTCTCCCGAAACCTTACCCTCACCCGTGCCCTAATCATAACCAGAACACCAACACTAACCCGTGCCCTCAAACGTATGCTAACCCTAAACGGTTACCGTACACTAACCTGTACCCTATTCCTTCCCGATTCCCTAACCCTAACCCTAACACGAACCCTAACCAAGACCCTCACCCGAAGCCTTACCCTCACCCTTGCCCTAAACTTAACCAGTAGACAAATATTTCTCCATGCTCTCAAACGTCCTCTAACCCTAAACCACTGCCATACCCTAACGTGTACCCTAAACCTTCCGCATTCCCTAACCCCAACCCTAACCCAAACCCTAAACCTGACCATCTCCGGAACCCTTACCCTCACCCGTGCCCTAATCTTAGCAAGTACACCAACACTCACCCGTACCCTCACATGTATGCTAACCCGAAACCATTGCCATACACTAACTTGTACCTTATTCTCTCCGTATTCCCTAACCCTACACCTAACCGGAACCCTTACACTGACACTCACCGTAAGCCTTACCTCCACCCGTGCCCTAACCTTAACCAGAATACAAACAGTAACCCATGCCCTCACACGTACACTAACCCTAAGCCGTTGCCTTTCCCTAAGCTGTACCGTAATCCCTACCCATTCCCTAAACCTACCCCTAAGAAGAACCATAAACCTGACGATCACCCGAAGCCTTTCCCTCACCCGTGACCTAATCTTAACCAGTAAACCCGCAATAACCCTTGCCCTCACACATACGCTCACCCTAAACCGTTGCCATACACTAAACTGTACCCTAAGCCCTCCCCATTCCCTTACACTAACGCTAACCCGAACGCTTACCCTGACCCTCACCCGAAGCCTTACACTCACCCGTGCCCTAATCATAACCAGAACACCAACACAAACCCGTGCCTTCACACGTATGCTAACCCTAAACCGTTGCCGTACACTAAGCTGTACCCTATTCCCTCCCGATTCCCTAATCCTAACCCTAACACAAACCCTAACCCAGACCCACACCCGAAGCCTTACCCTCACCCTTGCCCTAATCTTAACCAGTACAAAAATATTACTCCGTGCTCTAAAACCTCCTCTAACCCTAAACCGTTGCCATACACTAACCTGTACCCTAAACCCTCCGCATTCCCTAACCCTAACCCTAACCCAAACCCTAATCCTGACCCTCTCCCGAACCCTTACCCTCAACCGTGCCCTAATCTTAGCCAGTACACCAACACTCACCCGTGACCTCACATGTATGCTAACCCTAAACCATTGCCATACACTAACCTATACCCTATTCCCTCCATATTCCCTAACCCTACACCTCACCCGAATCCTTACACTGACCCTCACCGGAAGCCTGACCTCCACCCCTGCCATAATCTTAACCAGAACACAAACACTAAACCATGTCCTCACACGTACACTAACCCTAAGCCGTTGCCGTACCCTAAGCTGTACCCGAATCCCTCCCCATTCCCAAACCCTAACCCTAACAAGAACCCTAAACCTGACCCTCACCCGAAGACTTTCCCTCACCCGTGACTTAATCTTAACCACTACACCCACAATAACTCTTGCCCTCACACGTACGCTAACCCTAAACCGTTGCCATACACTAACATGTACCCTAAGGCCTCCCCATTCTCTAACACTAACGCTAACCCGAACTCTTACCCTGACCCTCACCCAAAGCCTTACACTCACCCGGGCCCTAATCAAAACCAGAACACCAACATTAACCCGTGCCTTCACACGTATGCTAACCCTAAACCATTGCCGTACCCTAGCCTGTACCCTAAACCCTCTGCATTCCCTAACCCTAACCCTAACACAAACCCTAACCCAGACCCTCACACGAAGCCTTACCCTCACCCTTGCCCTAATACTAACCAGTACACAAATATCACTCCGTGGTCTCAAACGTCCTCCAACCCTAAACCACTCCCGTACCCTAACCTGTACCCTAAACCCTCTGCATTCCCTAACACTAACCCTAACCCAAACCCTAATCCTGACCATCTCCGGAACCCTTACCCTCACCCGTGCCCTAATCTTAGCCAGTACACCAACACTCACCCGTACCCTCACATGTATGCTAACCCGAAACCTTTGCCATACACTAACTTGTGCCTTATTCTCTCCGTATTTCGTAACCCTACACCTAACCGGAACCCTTACACTGACCCTCACCGTAAGCCTTAACTCCACCCGTGCCCTAATCTTAACCAGTACACAAACACTAACCCATGCCCTCACACGTACACTAACCCAAAGCCGTTGCCTTTCCCTAAGCTGTACCGTAATCCCTACCCATTCCCTAAACCTAACCCTAACAAGAACCATAAACCTGACCATCACCCGAAGCCTTTCCCTCAGCCGTGACCTAATCTTAACCAGTAAACCCGCAATAACCCTTGTCCTCACATATACGCTCACCCTAAACCGTTGCCATACTCTAAACTGTACCCTAAGCCCTCCCCATTCCCTTACACTAACGCTAACCCGAACGCTTACCCTGACCCTCACCCGAAGCCTTACACTCACCCGTGCCCTAATCATAACCAGAACACCAACACTAACCCGTGCCTTCACACGTATGCTAACCTTAAACCGTTGCCGTACACTAAGCTGTACCCTATTCCCCCCCGATTCCCTAACCCTAACCCTAACACAAACCCTAACCCAGACCCTCACCCGAAGCCTTACCCTCACCCTTGCCCTAATCTTAACCAGTACAAAAATATTACTCGGTGCTCTAAAACCTCCTCTAACCCTAAACCGTTGCCATACACTAACCTGTACACCAAACCCTCCGCATTCCCTAACCCTAACCCTAACCCAAACCCTAATCCTGACCCTCTCCCGAACCCTTACCCTCAACTGTGCCCTAATCTTAGCCAGTACACCAACACTCACCCGTTCCCTCACATGTATGCTAACTCTAAATCATTGCCATACACTAACCTATACCCTATTCACTCCCTATTCCCTAACCCTACACCTAACCCGAATCCTTACACTGACCCTCACCGGAAGCCTGACCTCCACCCCTGCCATAATCTTAACCAGAACACAAACACTAAACCATGTCCTCACACGTACACTAACCCTAAGCCGTTGCCATACCCTAAGCTGTACCCGAATACCTCCCCATTCCCAAACCATAACCCTAACAAGAACCCTAAACCTGACCCTCACCCGAAGCCTTTCCCTCACCCGTGACTTAATCTTAACCAGTACACCCACAATAACTCTTTCTCTCACACGTACGCTAACCCTAAACCGTTGCCATACACTAACCTGTACCCTAGGCCCTCCCCATTCTCTAACACTAACGCTAACCCGAACTCTTACCCTGACCCTCACCCAAAGCCTTACACTCATCCGTGCCCTAATCATAACCAGAACACCAACACTAACCCGTGCCTTCACACGTATGCTAACCCTAAACCATTGCCGTACACTAAGCTGTACCCCATTCCCTCCCAATTCCCTAACCCTAACCCTAACACAAACCCTAACCCAGACCCTCACACAAAGCCTTGCCCTCACCCTTGCCCTAATCTTAACCAGTACAAAAATATTACTCCGTGCTCTCAAACCTCCTCTAACCCTAAACCACTCCCATACACTAACCTGTACCCTAATCACTCCGCATTCCCTAATCCTAACCCTAACTCAAACCCTAATCCTGACCCTCTCCCGAAACCTTACCCTCACCCGTGCCCTAATCATAACGAGAACACAAACACTAACCCGTGCCCTCAAACGTATGCTAACCCTAAACGGTTACCGTACAGTAACCTGTACCCTATTCCCTCCCGATTCTCTAACCCTAAACATAACACGAACCCTAACTCAGGCCCTCACCCGAAGCCTTACCCTCACCCTTGCCCTAAACTTAACCAGTACACAAATATTACTCCATGCTCTCAAACGTCCTCTAACCCTAAACCACTGCCATACGCTAACCTGTAACCTAAACCCTCCGCATTCCCTAAACCTAACCCTAACCCAAACCCTAATCCTGACCATCTCTGGAACCCTTACCCTCACCCGTGCCCTAATCTTAGCCAGTACACCAAAACTCACCTCTACCCTCACATGTATGCTAACCCGAAACCATTGCCATACACTAACTTGTACCTTATTCTCTCCGTATTCCGTAAACCTACACCTAACCGGAACCCTTACACTCACCCTCACCGTAAGCCTTACCTCCACCCGTGCCCTAATCTTAACCAGTACACAAAGAGTAACCCATGCCTTCACACGTACACTAACCCTAAGCCGTTGCCTTTCCCGAAGCTGTACCGTAATCCCTACCCATTCCCTAAACCTACCCCTAACAAGAACCATAAACCTGACGATCACCCGAAGCCTTTCCCTCACCCGTGACCTAATCTTAACCAGTAATCCCGCAATAACCCTTGCCCTCACACATATGCTTACCCTAAACCGTTGCCATACACTAAACTGTACCCTAAGCCCTCCCCATTCCCTTACACTAACGCTAACCCGAACGCTTACCCTGACCCTCACCCGAAGCCTTACACTCACCCGTGCCCTAATCATAACCAGAACACGAACACTAACCCGTGCCTTCACACGTATGCTAACCCTAAACCGTTGTCGTACACTAAGCTGTACCCTATTTCCTCCCGATTCCCTAATCCTAACCCTAACACAAACCCTAACCCAGCCCCTCACCCAAAGCCTTACCCTCACCCTTGCCCTAATCTTAACCAGTACAAAAATATTACTCCGTGCTCTCAAACCTCCTCTAACCCTAAACCGTTGCCATACACTAACCTGTACCCTAAACCCTCCGCATTCCCTAACCCTAACCCTAACCCAAACCCTAATTCTGACCCTCTCCCGAACCCTTACCCTCAACCATGCCCTAATCTTAGTCAGAACACCAACACTCACCCGTGCCCTCACATGTATGCTAACTCTAAACCATTGCCATATACTAACCTATACCCTATTCCCTCCCTATTGCCTAACCCTACACCTAACCCGAATCCTTACACTGACCCTCACCGGAAGCCTGACCTCCACCCCTGCCATAATCTTAACCAGAACACAAACACTAAACCATGTCCTCACACGTACACTAACCCTAAGACGTTGCCGTACCCTAAGCTGTACCCGAATCCCTCCCCATTCCCAAACCCTAACCCTAATAAGAACCCTAAACCTGAACCTCACCCGAAGCCTTTCCCTCACCCGTGACTTAATCTTAACCAGTACACCCACAATAACTCTTGCCCTCACACGTACGCTAACCCTAAACCGTTGCCATACACTAACCTGTACCCTAAGCCCTCCCCATTCTCTAACACTAACGCTAACCCGAACTCTTACCCTGACCCTCACCCAAAGCCTTACACTCACCCGTGCCCTAATCATAACCAGAATACCAACACTAACCCTTACCTTCACACATATGCTAACCCTAAACCGTTGCCGTACACTAAGCTGTACCCTATTCCTTCCCGATTCCCTTACCCTAACCCTAACACGAACCCTAAGCCAGAACCTCACCCAAAGCCTTACCCTCACCCTTGCCCTAATATTAACCAGTACACAAATATCACACCGTGGTCTCAAACGTCCTCTAACCCTAAACCACTGCCATACCCTAACCTGTACCCTAAACCCTCCGCATTCCCTAACCCTAACCCTAACCCAAACCCTAACCCAGACCCTCACCCGAAGCTTTACCCTCACCCTTGCCCTAATCTTAACCAGTACAAAAATATTACTCCGTGCTCTCAAACCTCCTCTAACCCTAAACCACTCTCATTCCCTAACCTGTACCCTAAACCCTCCGCATTCCCTAACCCTAACCCTAACCCAAACCCTAATCCTGACCATCTCCGGAACCCTTACCCTCACCCGTGCCCTAATCTTAGCCAGTACACCAACACTCACCCGTACCCTCACATGTATGCTAACCTGAAACCATTGCCATACACTAACTTGTACCTTATTCTCTCCGTATTCCCTAACCCTACACCTAACCGGAACCCTTACACTGACCCTCACCGTAAGCCTTACCTCCACCCGTGCCCTAATATTAACCAGTACACAAACACTAACCCATGCCCTCACACGTACACTAACCCTAAGCCGTTGCCGTTCCCTAAGGTGTACCGTAATCCCTACCCATTCCCTAAACCTAACGCTAACAAGAACCATAAACCTGACCATCACCCGAAGTCTTTCCCTCACCCGTGACCTAATCTTAACCAGTAAACACGCAATAACCCTTGCCCTCACACATACGCTCACCCTAAACCGTTGCCATACACTAAACTGTACCCTAAGCCCTCCCCATTCGCTTACACTAACGCTAACCCGAACGCTTACCCTGAACCTCACCCGAAGACTTACACTCACCCGTGCCCTAATCATAACCAGAACACCAACACTAACCCGTGCCTTAAAACGTATGATAACCCTAAACCGTTGCCGTACACTAAGCTGTACCCTATTCCCTCCCGATTCCCTAACCCTAACCCTAACACAAACCCTAACCCAGACCCTCACCCGAAGCCTTACCCTCACCCTTGCCCTAATCTTAACCAGTACAAAAATATTACTCCGTGCTCTCAAACCTCCTCTAACCCTAAACCACTCCCATACCCTAACCTGTACCCTAAACCCTCCGCATTCCCTAACCCTAACACTAAACCAAATAGTAATCCTGACCCTCTCCCGAAACCTTACCCTCACCCGTGCCCTAATCATAACCAGAACACCAACACTAACCCGTGCCCTCAAACGTATGCTAACCCTAAACGGTTACCGTACACTAACCTGTACCCTATTCCTTCCCGATTCCCTAACCCTAACCCTAACACGAACCCTAACCCAGACCCTCACCCGAAGCCTAACCCTCACCCTTGCCCTAAACTTAACCAGTACACAAATATTACTCCATGCTCTCAAACGTCCTCTAACCCTAAACCACTGCCATACCCTAACCTGTACCCTAAACCCTCGTCATTCCCTAACCCTAACCCTAACCCAAACCCTACTCCTGACCATCTCCGGAACCCTTACCCTCACCCGTGCCCTAATCTTAGCCAGTACACCAACACTCACCCGTACCCTCACATGTATGCTAACCCGAAACCATTGCCATACACTAACTTGTACCTTATTCTCTCCGTATTTCCTAACCCTACACCTAACCGGAACCCTTACACTGACCCTCACCGTAAGCCTTACCTCCACCCGTGCCCTAATCTTAACCAGTACACAAACACTAACCCATACCCTCACACGTACACTAACCCTAAGCCGTTGCCGTTCCCTAAGCTGTACCCTAATCCCTACCCATTCCCTAAACCTACCCCTAACAAGAACCATAAACCTGACCATCACCCGAAGCCTTTCCCTCACCCGTGACCTAATCTTAACCAGTAAACCCGCAATAACCCTTGCCCTCACACATACGCTCACCCTAAACCGTTGCCATACACTAAACTGTACCCTAATCCCTCCCCATTCCCTTACACTAACGCTAATCCGAACGCTTACCCTGACAATCACCAGAAGCCTTACACTCACCCGTGCCCTAATCATAACCAGAACACCAACACTAACCCGTGCCTTCACATGTAGGCTAACCCTAAACCGTTGCCGAACACTAAGCTGTACCCTATTCCCTCCCGATTCCCTAACCCTAACCCTAACACAATCCCTAACCCAGACCCTCACCCGAAGCCTTACCCTCACCCTTGCCCTAATCTTAACCAGTACAAAAATATTACTCCATGCTCTCAAACCTCCTCTAACCCTAAACCGTTGCCATACACTAACCTGTACCCTAAACCCTCCGCATTCCCTAACACTAACCCTAACCCAAACCCTAATCCTGACCCTCTCCCGAACCCTTACCCTCAACCGTGCCCTAATCTTAGCCAGTACACCAACACTCACCCGTGCTCTCACATGTATGCTAACCCTAAACCATTGCCACACACTAACCTATACCCTATTCCCTCCCTATTCCCTAACCCTACACCTAACCCGAATCCTTACACTGACCCTCACCGGAAGCCTGACCTCCACCCCTGCCATAATCTTAACCAGAACACAAACACTAAACCATGTCGTCACACGTACACTAACCCTAAGCCGTTGCCGTACCCTAAGCTATACCCGAATCCCTCCCCATTCCCAAACACTAACCCTAACAAGAACCCTAAACCTGACCCTCACCCGAAGCCTTTCACTTACCCGTGACTTAATCTTAACCAGTACACCCACAATAACTCTTGCCCTCACACGTACGCTAACCCTAAACTGTTGCCATACACTAACCTGTACCCTAAGCCCTCCCCATTCTCTAACACTAACGCTAACCCGAACTCTTACCCTGACCCTCACCCAAAGCCTTACACTCACCCGTGCCCTAATCATAACCAGAACACCAACACTAACCCGTGCCTTCACAAGTATGCTACCCCTAAACCGTTGCCGTACACTAAGCTGTACCGTATTCCCTCCCGATTCCCTAACCCTAACCCTAACACAAACCCTAACTCAGAACCTCACCCAAAGCCTTACCCTCACCCTTGCCCTAATATTAACCAGTACACAAATATCACTCCGTGGTCTCAAACGTCCTCTAACCCTAAACCACTCCCGTACCCTAACCTGTTCCCTAAATCCTCCGCATTCCCTAACCCTAACCCTAACCCAAACCCTAATCCTGACCATCTCCGGAACCCTTACCCTCACCCGTGCCCTGATCTTAGCCAGTACACCAACACTCACCCGTACCCTAACATGTATGCTAACCCAAAACCATTGCATACACTAACTTGTGCCTAATTCTCTCCGTATTCGCTAACCCTACACCTAACCGGAACCCTTACACTGACCCTCACTGTAAGCCTTAACTCAACCCGTGCCCTAATCTTAACCAGTACACAAACACTAAACCATACCCTCACACGTACACTAACCCTAAGCCGTTGCCTTTCCCTAAGCTCTACCGTAATCCCTACCCATTCCCTAAACCTAACAGTAAGAAGAACCATAAACCTAACCATCACCCGAAGCCTTTCCCTCACCCGTGACCTAATCTTAACCAGTAAACCCGCAATAACCCTTGCCCTCACACATACGCTCACCCTAAACCGTTGCCATACACTAAACTGTACCCTAAGCCCTCCCCATTCGCTTACACTAACGCTAACCCGAACGCTTACCCTGACCCTCACCCGAAGCCTTACACTCACCCGTGCCCTAATCATAACCAGAACACCAACACGAACCCGTGCCTTCACACGTATGCTAACTCTAAACCGTTGCCGTACACTAAGCTGTACCCTATTCCCTCCCGATTCCCTAACCCTAACCCTAACACAAACCCTAACCCAGACCCTCACCCGAAGCCTTACCCTCACCCTTGCCCTAATCTTAACCAGTACAAAAATATTACTCCGTGCTCTCAAACCTCCTCTAACCCTAAACCACTCCCATACCCTAACCTGTACCCTAAACCCTCCGCATTCCCTAACCCTAACCCTAACCCAAACAGTAATCCTGTCCCTCTCCCGAAACCTTACCCTCACCCGTGCCCTAATCATAACCAGAACACCAACACTAACCCGTGCCCTCAAACGTATGCTAACCGTAAACGGTTACCGTACACTAACCTGTACCCTATTCCTTCCCGATTCCCTAACCCTAACCCTAACACGAACCCTAACTCAGACACTCACCCGAAGCCTTACCCTCACCCTTGCCCTAAACTTAACCAGTAGACAAATATTACTCCATGCTCTCAAACGTCCTCTAACCCTAAACCACTGCCATACCCTAACGTGTACCCTAAACCTTCCGCATTCCCTAACCCTAACCCTAACCCAAACCCTAAACCTGACCATCTCCAGAACCCTTACCCTCACCCGTGCCCTAAGCTTAGCCAGTACACCAACACTCACCCGTACCCTCACATGTATGCTAACCCGAAACCATTGCCATACACTAACTTGTACCTTATTCTCTCCGTATTCCCTAACCCTACACCTAACCGGAACCCTTACACTGACACTCACCGTAAGCCTTACCTCCACGCGTGCCCTAATCTTAACCAGTACACAAACAGTAATCCATGCCCTCACACGTACACTAACCCTAAGCCATTGCCTTTCCCTAAGCTGTACCGTAATCCCTACCCATTCCCTAAACCTACCCCTAACAAGAACCATAAACCTGACGATCACCCGAAGCCTTTCCCTCACCCGTGACCTAATCTTAACCAGTAAACCCGCAATAACCCTTGCCCTCACACATACGCTAACCCCAAACCGTTGCCATATACTAAACTGTACCCTAAGCCCTCCCCATTCCCTTATACTAACGCTAACCCGAACGCTTACCCTGACCCTCACCCGAAGCCTTACACTCACTCGTGCCCTAATCATAACCAGAACACCAACACTAACCCGTGTCTTCACACGTAAGCTAACCCTAAACCGTTGCCGTACACTAAGCTGTACCCTATTCCCTCCCGATTCCCTAATCCTAACCCTAACACACACCCTAACCCAGACCCTCAACCAAAGCCTTACCCTCACCCTTGCCCTAATCTTAACCAGTACAAAAATATTACTCCGTGCTCTCAAACCTTCTCTAACCCTAAACCGTTGTCATACACTAACCTGTACCCTAAACCCTCCGCATTCCTTAACCCTAACCCTAACCCAAACCCTAATCCTGACCCTCTCCCGAACCCTTACCCTCACCCGTGCCCTAATCTTAGCCAGTACACCAAAACTCACCCGTGCCCTCACATGTATGCTAACCCTAAACCATTGCCATACACTAACTTATACCCTATTCCCTCCCTATTCCCTAACCCTGCACCTAACCCGAATCCTTACACTGACCCTCACCGGAAGCCTGACTTCCACACCTGCCATAATCTTAACCAGAACGCAAACACTAAACCATGTCCTCACACGTACACTAACCCTAAGCCGTTACCGTACCCTAAGCTGTACCCGAATCCCTCCCCATTCCCAAACCTTAACCCTAACAAAAACCCTAAACCTGACCCTCACCCGAAGCCTTTCCCTCACCCGTGACTTAACCTTAACCAGTACACCCACAATAACTCTTGCCCTCACACGTACGCTAACCCTAAACCGTTGCCATACACTCACCTGTAGCCTAAGCCCTCCCCATTCTCTAACACTAACGCTAACCTGAACTCTTACCCTGACCCTCACCCAAAGCCTTACACTCACCCGTGCCCTAATCATAACCAGAAAACAAACACTAACCCGTGCCTTCACACGTATGCTAACTCTAAACCGTTGCCGTACACTAAGCTGTACCCTATTCCCTCCCGATTCCCTAACCCTAACCCTAACACAAACCCTAACCCAGACACTCACCCGAAGCCTTACCCTCACCCTTGCCCTAATCTTAACCAGTACAAAGATACTACTCCGTGCTCTCAAACCTCCTCTAACCCTAAACCACTCCCATACCCTAACCTGTACCCTAAACCCTCCGCATTCCCTAACACTAACCCTAACCCAAACAGTAATCCTGACCCTCTCCCGAAACCTTACCCTCACCCGTGCCCTAATGATAACGAGAACACCAACACTAACCCGTGCCCTCAAACGTATGCTAACCCTAAACGGTTACCGTACACTAACCTGTACCCTATTCCTTCCCAATTCCCTAACCCTAACCCTAACACGAACCCTAACCCAGACCCTCACCCGAAGCCTTACCCTCACCCTTGCCCTAAACTTAACCAGTAGACAAATATTACTCCATGCTCTCAAACGTCCTCTAACCCTAAACCACTGCCATACCCTAACGTGTACCCTAAACCTTCCGCATTCCCTAACCCTAACCCTAACCCAAACCCTAAACCTGACCATCTCCGGAACCCTTACCCTCACCCGTGCCCTAATCTTAGGCAGTACACCAACACTCACCCATGTACTCACATGTATGCTAACCCTAAACCATTGCCATACACTAACCTATACACTATTCCCTCCCTATTCCCTAACCCTACACCTAACCCGAATCCTTACACTGACCCTCACCGGAAGCCTGACCTCCACCCCTGCCATAATCTTAAGCAGAACGCAAACACTAAACCATGTCCTCACACGTACACTAACCCTAAGACGTTGCCGTACCCTAAGCTGTACCCGAATCCCTCACCATTCCCAAACCCTAACCCTAAGAAGAACCCTAAACCTGACCCTCACCCGAAGCCTTTCCCTCACCCGTGACTTAATCTTAACCAGTACACCCACAATAACTCTTGCCCTCACACGTACGCTAACCCTAAACTGTTGCCATACACTAACCTGTACCCTAAGCCTTCCCCATTCTCTAACACTAACGCTAACCCGAACTCTTACCCTGACCCTCACCCAAAGCCTTACCCTCACCCTTGCCCTAATATTAACCAGTACACAAATATCACTCCGTGGTCTCAAACGTCCTCTAACCCTAAACCACTCCCGTACCATAACCTGTACCCTAAACCCTCCGCATTCCCTAACCCTAACCCTAACCCAAACCTTAATCCTGACCATCTCCGGAACCCTTACCCTCACCCGTGCCCTACTCATAACCAGAACACCAACACTAACCCGTGCCCTCAAACGTATGCTAACCCTAAACGGTTACCGTACACTAACCTGTACCCTATTCCTTCCCGATTCCCTAACCCTAACCCTAACACGAACCCTAACCCAGACCCTCACCCGAAGCCTTACCCTCACAATTGCCCTAAACTTAACCAGAAGACAAATATTACTCCATGCTATCAAACGTCCTCTAACCCTAAACCACTGCCATACCCTAACCTGTACCCTAAACCCTCCGCATTCCCTAACCCTAACCCTAACCCAAACCCTAATCCTGACCCTCTCCCGAACCCTTACCCTCACCCGTGCCCTAATCTTAGCCAGTACACCAACACTCACCCGTACCCTCACATGTATGCTAACACGAAACCATTGCCATACACTACCTTGTACCTTATTCTCTCCGTATTTCCTAACCCTACACCTAACCGGAAACCTTACACTCACCCTCACCGTAAGCCTTACCTCCACCTGTCCCCTAATCTTAACCAGTACACAAACAGTAACCCATGCCCTCACACGTACACTAACCCTAAGCCGTTGTTGTTCCCTAAGCTGTACCCTAATCCCTACCCATTACCTAAACCTAACCCTAACAAGAACAATAAACCTGACGATCACCCGAAGCCTTTCCCTCACCCGTGACCTAATCTTAACCAGTAAACCCGCAATAACCCTTGCCCTCACACATACGCTCACCCTAAACCGTTGCAATACACTAAACTGTACCCTAAGCCCTCCTCATTCCCTTACACTAACGCTAACCCGAACGCTTACCCTGACCATCACCCGAAGCCTTACACTCACCCGTGCCCTAATCATAACCAGAACACCAACACTAACCCATGCCTTCACACGTATGCTAACCCTAAACCGTTGCCGTACACTAAGCTGTACCCTATTCCCTCCCGATTCCCTAACCCTAACCCTAACACTAACCCTTATCATGACCCTCTCCCGAACCCTTACCCTCAACCGTGCCCTAATCTTAGCCAGTACACCAACACTCACCCGTGCCCTCACATGTATGCTAACCCTAAACCATTGCCATACACTAACCTATACCCTATTCCCTCCCTATTCCCTAACCCTACACCTAACCCGAATCCTTACACTGACCCTCACCTGAAGCCTGACCTCCACCCCTGACATAATCTTAACCAGAACACAAACACTAAACCATGTCCTCACACGTACACTAATCCTAAGCCGTTGCCGTACCCTAAGCTGTACCCGAAACCCTCCCCATTCCCAAACCCTAACCCTAACAAGAACCCTAAACCTGACCTTCACCCGAAGCCTTTCCCTCACCCGTGACTTAATCTTAACCAGTACACCCACAATAACTCTTGCCCTCACACGTACGCTAACCCTAAACCGTTGCCATACACTAAACTGTACCCTAAGCCCTCCCCATTCTCTAACACTAACGCTAACCCGAACCTTTACCCTGACCCTCACCCAAAGCCTTACACTCACCCGTGCCCTAATCATAACCAGAACACCAACACTAACCCGTGCCTTCACACGTATGCTAACCCTAAACCGTTGCCGTACACTAAGCTGTACCGTATTCCCTCCCGATTCCCTAACCCTAACCCTAACACGAAACCTAACCCAGACCCTCACCCAAAGCCTTATCCTCACACTTGCCCTAATATTAACCAGTACAAAAATATCACTCCGTGGTCTCAAACGTCCTCTAAACCTAAACCACTCCGGTACCCTAACCTGTACCCTAAACCCTTCGCATTCCCTAACCCTAACCCAAACCCTAATCCTGACCATCTCCGGAAACCTTACCCTCACCTTTGCCCTAATCTTAACCAGTACAAAAATATTACTCCATGCTCTCAAACCTTCTCTAACCCTAAACCGTTGCCATACACTAACCTGTACCCTAAGCCCTCCCCATTCTCTAACACTAACGCTAACCCGAACCTTTACCCTGACCCTCACCCAAAGCCTTTCCCTCACCCGTGCCCTAATCTTAGCCAGTACACCAACACTCACCCGTACTTCCACATGTATGCTAACCCGAAACCATTGCCATACACTAACTTGTGCCTTATTCTTTCCGTATTCCCTAACCCTACACCTAACCGGAACCCTTACACTGACACTCACCGTAAGCCTTAACTCCACACGTGCCCTAATCTTAACCAGTACACAAACACTAAACCATACCCTCACACGTACACTAACCCTAAGCCGTTGCCTTTCTCTAAGCTGTACCGTAATCCCTACCCATTCCCTAAACCTAACCCTAACAAGAACCATAAACCTGACCATCACCCGAAGCCTTTCCCTCACCGGTGACCTAATCTTAACCAGTAATCCCGGAATAACCCTTGCCCTCACACAAACGCTCACCGTAAACCGTTGCCATACACTAAACTGTACCTTAAGCCCTCCTCATTCCCTTACACTAACGCTAACCCGAACGCTTACCCTGACCCTCACCCGAAGCCTTACACTCACCCGTGCCCTAATCATAACCAGAACACCAACACTAACCCGTGCCTTCACACGTATGCTAACCCTAAACCGTTGCCGTACACTAAGCTGTACCCCATTCCCTCCCGATTCCCTAACCCTAACCCTAACACAAATCCTAACCCAGACCCTCACCCGAAGCCTTACCCTCACCCTTGCTCTAATCTTAACCAGTACAAAAATATTACTCCGTGCTCTCAAACCTCCTCTAACCCTAAACCCTTGCCATACACTAACCTGTACCCTAAACCCTCCGCATTCCCTAACCCTAACCCTAACCCAAACCCTAATCCTGACCATCTCCGGAACCCTTACCCTCACCTGTGCCCTAAACTTAGCCAGTATACCAACACTCACCCGTGCCCTCACATGTATGCTAACCCTAAACCATTGCCATACACTAACGTATACCCTATTCCCTCCCTATTCAATAACCCTACACCTAACCCGAATCCTTACACTGACCCTCACGGAAGCCTGAACTCCACCCCTGCCATAATCTTAACCAGAACACAAACACTAAACCATGTCCTCACACGTACACTAACCATAAGCCGTTGCCGTACCCTAAGCTGTACCTGAATCCCTCCCCATTCCCAAACCCTAACTCTAACAAGAACCCTAAACCTGACCCTCACCCGAAGCCTTTCCCTCACCCGTGACTTAATCTTAACCAGTACACCCACAATAACTCTTGCCCTCACACGTACGCTAACCCTAAACCGTTGCCATACACTAACCTATACCCTAAGCCCTCCCCATTCTCTAACACTAACGCTAACCCGAACTCTTACCCTGACCCTCACCCAAAGCCTTACACTCACCCGTGCCCTAATCATAACCAGAACACCAACACTAACCCGTGCCTTCACACATATGCTAACCCTAAACCGTTGCCGTACACTAAGCTGTACCCTATTCCCTCCCGATTCCCTAACCCTAACCCTAACACGAACCCTAACCCAGACACTCACCCAAAGCCTTACCCTCACCCTTGCCCTAATATTAACCAGAACACAAATATCACTCCGTGGTCTCAAACGTCCTCTAACCCTAAACCACTCCCGTACCATAACCTGTACCCTAAACCCTCCGCATTCCCTAACCCTAACCCTAACCCAAACCCTAATCCTGACCATCTCCGGAGCCCTTACCATCACCCGTGCCCTAATCTTAGCCAGTACACCAACACTCACCCGTACCCTCACATGTATGCTAACCCGAAACCATTGCCATACACTAACTTGTGCCTTATTCTCTCCGTATTCCCTAACGCTACACCTAACCGGAACCCTTACACTGACCCTCACCGTAAGCCTTAACTCCACCCGTTCCCTAATGTTAACCAGTACACAAACACTAACCCATACCCTCACACGTACACTAACCCTAAGCCGTTGCCTTTCCCTAAGCTGTACCGTAATCCATACCCATTCCCTAAACCTAACCCTAACAAGAACCATAAAACTGACAATCACCCGAAGTCTATCCCTCACCCGTGACCTAATCTTAACCAGTAAACCCGCAATAACCCTTGCCCTCACACATACGCTCACCCTAAACCGTTGCCATACACTAAACTGTACCCTAAGCCCTCCCCATTCCCTTACACTAACGCTAACCCGAACGCTTACCCTGACCCTCACCCGAAGCCTTACACTCACCCGTGCCCTAATCATAACCAGAACACCAACACTAACCCGTGCCTTCACACGTATGCTAACCCTCAACCGTTGCGGTACACTAAGCTGTACCCCATTCCCTCCCGATTCCCTAACCCTAACCCTAACACAAACCTTAACCCAGACCCTCACACAAAGCCTTACCCTCAACCTTGCCCTAATCTAAACCAGTACAAAAATATTACTCCGTGCTCTCAAACGTCCTCTAACCCTAAACCACTCCCATACCCTAACCTGTACCCTAAACCCTCCGCATTCCCTAACAGTAACCCAAACCCAAACACTAATCCTGACCCTCTCCTGAAACTTTACCCTCACCCGTGCCCTAATCATAACCACAACACAAACACTAACCCGTGCCCTCAAACGTATGCTAACACTAAACGGTTACCGTACACTAACCTGTACCCTATTCCCTCCCGATTCCCTAACCCTAACCCTAACACGAACCCTAACCCAGGCCCTCACCCGAATCCTTACCCTCACCCTTGCCCTAAACTTAACCAGTACACAAATATTACTCCATGCTCTCAAACGTCCTCTAACCCTAAACCACTGCCATACCCTAACATGTACCCTAAACCCTCCGCATTCCCTAAACCTAACCCTAACCCAAACCCTAATCCTGTCCATCTCCGGAACCCTTACCCTCACCCGTGCCCTAATCTTAGCCAGTACACCAACACTCACCCGTACCCTCACATGTATGCTACCCCGAAACCATTGCGATACACTAACATGAACCTTATTCTCTCCGTATTCCCTAACCCTACACCTAACCGTAACCCTTACACTGACCCTCACCGTAAGCCTTACCTCCACCCGCGCCCTAATCTTAACCAGTACACAAACACTAACCCATGCCCTCACACATACGCTCACCCTGAACCGCTGCCATACACTAAACTGTACCCTAAGCCCTCCCCATTCCCTTACACTAACGCTAACCCGAACGCTTACCCTGACCATCACCCGAAGCCTTACACTCACCCGTGCCCTAATCATAACCAGAACACCAACACTAACCCGTGACTTCACACGCATGCTAACCCTAAACCGTTGCCGAACACTAAGCTGTACCCGATTCCCTCCCGATTCCCTAACCCTAACCCTAACACAAACCCTAACCCAGACCCTCACCCGAAGCCTTACCCTCACCCTTGCCCTAATCTTAACCAGTACAAAAATATTACTCTGTGCTCTCAAACCTCCTCTAACCCTAAACAGTTGCCATACACTAACCTGTTCCCTAAACCCTCCGGATTTCCTAACCCTAACCCTGACCCAAACCCTAATCCTGATCGTCTCCCGATACCTTACCTAAAACCGTGCCCTAACCTTAGCCAGTTCACCAACACTCACCCGTGCCCTCACATGTATGCTAACCCTAAACCATTGCCATACACTAACCTATACCCTATTCCCTCCCTATTCCCTAACACTACACCAAACCCGAATCCTTACACTGACGCTCACCGGAAGCCTGACCTCGACCCCTGCCATAATCTTAACCAGAACACAAACACTAAACCATGTCCTCACACGTACACTAACCCTAAGCCTTTGCCGTACCCTAAGCTGTACCCGAATCCCTCCCCATTCCCAAACCCTAACCCTAACAAGAACCCTAAACCTGACCCTAACCCGAAGCCTTTCCCTCACCCGTGACTTAATCTTAACCAGTACACCCACAATAACTCTTGCCCTCACACGTACGCTGACCCTAAACCGTTGCCATACACTAACCTGTACCCTAAGCCCTCCACATTCTCTAACACTAACGCTAACCCGAACTCTTACCCTGACCCTCACCCAAAGCCTTACACTCACCCGTGCCCTAATCATAACCAGAACACCAACACTAACCCGTGCCTTCACACGTATGCTAACCCTAAAGCGTTGCCGTACACTAAGCTGTACCCTATACCCTCCAGATTCCCTAACCCTAACCGTAACACGAACCCTAACCCAGACCCTCACCCAAAG
This sequence comes from Inia geoffrensis, assembly GCA_036417435.1. Lineage (NCBI taxonomy): Eukaryota > Metazoa > Chordata > Mammalia > Artiodactyla > Iniidae > Inia > Inia geoffrensis. The sequence goes on from CM070902.1 coordinate 154,118,908, forward strand.
CCTTACCCTCACCCTTGCCCTAATATTAACCAGTACACAAATATCACTCCGTGGTCTCAAACGTCCTCTAACCGTAAACCACTCCCGTACCCTAAACTGTACCCTAAACCCTCCGCATTCCCTAACCCTAACCCTAAACCAAACCCTAATCCTGACCATCTCGGGAACCCTTACCCTCACCCGTGCCCTAAACTTAGCCAGTAAACCAACACTCACCCGTACCCTCACATGTATGCTAACCCGAAACCATTGCCATACACTAACTTGTGCCTTATTCTCTCCGTATTCCCTATCCCTACACCTAACCGGAACCCTTACACGGACCCTCACCGTAAGCCTTACCTCCACCCGTGCCCTAATCTTAACCAGTACACAAACAGTAACCCATGCCCTCACACGTACACTAACCCTAAGCCGTTGCCTTTCCCTAAGCTGTACCGTAATCCATACCCATTCCCTAAACCTACCCCTAACAAGAACCATAAACCTGACGATCACCCGAAGCCTTTCCCTCACCCGTGACCTAATCTTAACCAGTAAACCCGCAATAACCCTTGCCCTCACACATACGCTCACCCTAAACCGTTGCCATACACTAAACTGTACCCTAAGCCCTCCCCATTCGTTTACACTAACGCTAACCCGAACGCTTACCCTGACCCTCACCCGAAGCCTTACACTCACCCTTGCCCTAATCATAACCAGAACACCAACACTAACCCGTTCCTTCACACGTATGCTAACCCTAAACCGTTGCCGTACACTAAGCTGTACCCTATTCCCTCCCGATTCCCTCACCCTAACCTAACACAAACCCTAACCCAGACCCTCACCCGAAGCCTTACCCTGACCCTTGCCCTAATCTTAACCAGTACAAAAATATTACTCCATGCTCTCGAACCTCCTCTAACCCTAAACCACTTCCGTACCCTAACCTGTACCCTAAAGCCTCCGCATTCCCTAACACTAACCCTAACCCAAACAGTAATCCTGACTCTCTCCCGAAACCTTACCCTCACCCGTGCCCTAATCATAACCAGAACACCAACACTAACCCGTTCCCTCAAACGTATGCTAACCCTAAACGGTTACCGTACACTAACCTGTACCCTATTCCTTCCCGATTCCCTAACCCTAACCCTAACACGAACCCTAACCCAGACCCACACCCGAAGCCTTACCCTCACCCTTGCCCTAAACTTAACCAGTACACAAATATTACTCCATGCTCTCAAACATCCTCTAACCGTAAACCACTGCCATACCCTAACCTGTACCCTAAACCCGCCGCATTCCCTAACCCTAACCCTAACCCAAACCCTAATCCTGACCATCTCCGGAACCCTTACCCTCACCCGTGCCCTAATCTTAGCCAGTACACCAACACTCACCTGTACCCTCACATGTATGCTAACCCGAAACCATTGCCATACACTAACTTGTACCTTATTCTCTCCGTATTTCCTAACCCTACACCTAACTGGATCCCTTACACTGACCCTCACCGTAAGCCTTACCTCCACCCGTGACCTAATCTTAACCAGTACCCAAACACTAACCCAAGCCCTCACACGTACACTAACCCTAAGCCGTTGCCGTTCCCTAAGCTGTACCGTAATCCCTACCCATTCCCTAAACCTAACCCTAATAAGAACCATAAACCTGACCATCACCCGAAGCCTTTCCCTCACCCGTGACCTAATCTTAACCAGTAAACTCGCAATAACCCTTGCCCTCACACATACGCTCACCCTAAACCGTTGCCATACACTAAACTGTACCCTAAGCCCTCCCCATTCCCTGACACTAACGCTAACCCGAACGCTTACCCTGACCATCACCCGAAGCCTTACACTCACCCGTGCCCTAATCATAACCAGAACACCAACACTAACCCGTGCCTTCACACGTATGCTAACCCTAAACCGTTGCCGTACACTAAGCTGTACCCTATTCCCTCCCGATTCCCTAACCCTAACCGTAACACAAACCCTAACGCAGACCCTCACCCAAAGCCTTACCCTCACCCTTGCCCTAATCTTAACCAGTACAAAAATATTACTCCGTGCTCTCAAACCTCCTCTAACCCTAAACCGTTGCCATACACTAACCTGTACCCTAAACCCTCAGCATTCCCTAACCCTAACCCTAACCCAAACCCTAATCCTGACTCTCTCCCGAACCCTTACCCTCAACCGTGCCCTAATCTTAGCCAGTACACCAACACTCACCCGTGCCCTCACATGTATGCTAACCCTAAACCATTGCCATACACTAACCTATACCCTATTCCCTCCCTATTCCCTAACCCTACACCTAACCCGAATCCTTACACTGACCCTCACCGGAAGCCTGACCTCCACCCCTGCCATAATCTTAACCAGAACACAAACACTAAACCATGTCCTCACACGTACACTAACCCTAAGCCGTTGCCGTACCCTAAGCTGTAACCGAATCCCTCCCCATTCCCAAACCCTAACCCTAAGAAGAACCCTAAACCTGACACTCGCCTGAAGCCTTTCCCTCACCCGTGACTTAATCTTAACCAGTACACCCACAATAACTCGTGCCCTCACACGTACGCTAACCCTAAACCGTTGCCATACACTAACCTGTACCCTAAGCCCTCCCCATTCTCTAACACTAACGCTAACCCGAACTCTTACCCTGACCCTCACCCAAAGCCTTGCACTCACCCGTGCCCTAATCATAACCAGAACACAATCACTAACCCGTGCCTTCACAGGTATGCTAACCCTAAACCGTTGCCGTACTCTAAGCTGTAGCCTATTCCCTCCTGATTCCCTAACCCTAACCCTAACACGAACCCTAACCCAGACCCTCACCCAAAGCCTTACCCTCACCCTTGCCCTAATATTAACCAGTACACAAATATCACTCCGTGGTCTCAAACGTCCTCTAACCCTAAACCACTCCCGTACCATAACCTGTACCCTAAACCCTCCGCATTCCCTAACCCTAACCCTAACCCAAACCCTAATCCTGACCATCTCTGGAACCCTTACCCTCACCCGTGCCCTAATCTTAGCCAGTACACCAACACTCACCCGTACCCTCACATGTATGCTAACCCGAAACCATTGCCATACACTAACTTGTGCCTTATTCTCTCCGTATTCCCTAACGCTACACCTAACCGGAACCCTTACACTGACCCTCACCGTAAGCCTTAACTCCACCCGTTCCCTAATCTTAACCAGTACACAAACACTAACCCATACCCTCACACCTACACTAACCCTAAGCCGTTGCCTTTCCCTAAGCTGTACCGTAATCCATACCCATTCCCTAAACCTAACCCTAACAAGAACCATAAAACTGACCATCACCCGAAGTCTTTCCCTCACCCGTGACCTAATCTTAACCAGTAAACCCGCAATAACCCTTGCCCTCACACATACGCTCACCCTAAACCGTTGCCATACACTAAAATGTACCCTAAGCCGTCCCCACTCCCTTACACTAACGCTAACCCGAACGCTTACCCTGACCCTCACCCGAAGCCTTACACTCACCCGGGCCGTAATCATAACCAGAACACCAACACTAACCCGTGCTTTCACACGTATGCTAACCCTAAACCGTTGCCGTACACTAAGCTGTACCCCATTCCCTCCCGATTCCCTAACCCTAACCCTAACACAAACCCTAAACCAAACCCTCACCCGAAGCCTCACCCTCACCCTTGCCCTAATCTTAACCAGTACAAAAATATTACTCCGTGCTCTCAAACCTCCTCTAACCCTAAACACTTGCATACACTAACCTGTACCCTAAACCCTCCGCATTCCCTAACCCTAACCCTAACCCAAACCCTAATCCTGACCCTCTCCCGAAACCTAACCCTGAACCGTGCCCTAATCTTAGCGAGTACACCAACACTCACCCGTGCCCTCACATGTATGCTAACCCTAAACCATTGCCATACACTAACCTATACCCTATTCCCTCCCTATTCCCTAACCCTACACCTAACCGGAACCCTTACACTGACCCTCACCGTAAGCCTTACCTCCACCCGTGCCCTAATCTTAACCAGTACACAAACACAAACCCATGCCCTCACACGTACACTAACCCTAAGCCGTTGCCGTACCCTAAGCTTTACCTGAATCCCTCCCCATTCCCAAAGCCTAACTCTAACAAGAACCCTAAACCTGACCCTCACCCGAAGCCTTTCCCTCACCCGTGACTTAATCTTAACCAGTACACCCACAATAACTCTTGCCCTCACACGTACGCTAACCCTAAACCGTTGCCATACACTAACCTATACCCTAAGCCCTCCCCATTCTCTAACACTAACGCTAACCCGAACTCTTACCCTGACCCTCACCCAAAGCCTTACACTCACCCGTGCCCTAATCATAACCAGAACACCAACACTAACCCGTGCCTTCACACATATGCTAACCCTAAACCGTTGCCGTACACTAAGCTGTACCCTTTTCCCTCCCGATTCCCTAACCCTAACCCTAACACGAACCCTAACCCAGACACTCACCCAAAGCCTTACCCTCACCCTTGCCCTAATATTAACCAGAACACAAATATCACTCCGTGGTCTCAAACGTCCTCTAACCCTAAACCACTCCCGTACCATAACCTGTACCCTAAACCCTCCGCATTCCCTAACCCTAACCCTAACCCAAACCCTAATCCTGACCATCTCCGGAGCCCTTACCATCACCCGTGCCCTAATCTTAGCCAGTACACCAACACTCACCCGTACCCTCACATGTATGCTAACCCGAAACCATTGCCATACACTAACTTGTGCCTTATTCTCTCCGTATTCCCTAACGCTACACCTAACCGGAACCCTTACACTGACCCTCACCGTAAGCCTTAACTCCACCCGTTCCCTAATCTTAACCAGTACACAAACACTAACCCATACCCTCACACGTACACTAACCCTAAGCCGTTGCCTTTCCCTAAGCTGTACCGTAATCCATACCCATTCCCTAAACCTAACCCTAACAAGAACCATAAAACTGACCATCACCCGAAGTCTATCCCTCACCCGTGACCTAATCTTAACCAGTAAACCCGCAATAACCCTTGCCCTCACACATACGCTCACCCTAAACCGTTGCCATACACTAAACTGTACCCTAAGCCCTCCCCATTCCCTTACACTAACGCTAACAGGAACGCTTACCCTGACCCTCACCCGAAGCCTTACACTCACCCGTGCCCTAATCATAACCAGAACACCAACACTAACCCGTGCCTTCACACGTATGCTAACCCTCAACCGTTGCGGTACACTAAGCTGTACCCCATTCCCTCCCGATTCCCTAACCCTAACCCTAACACAAACCTTAACCCAGACCCTCACACAAAGCCTTACCCTCAACCTTGCCCTAATCTAAACCAGTACAAAAATATTACTCCGTGCTCTCAAACGTCCTCTAACCCTAAACCACTCCCATACCCTAACCTGTACCCTAAACCCTCCGCATTCCCTAACACTAACCCAAACCCAAACACTAATCCTGACCCTCTCCTGAAACTTTAGCCTCACCCGTGCCCTAATCATAACCACAACACAAACACTAACCCGTGCCCTCAAACGTATGCTAACACTAAACGGTTACCGTACACTAACCTGTACCCTATTCCCTCCCGATTCCCTAACACTAACCCTAACACGAACCCTAACCCAGGCCCTCACCCGAATCCTTACCCTCACCCTTGCCCTAAACTTAACCAGTACACAAATATTACTCCATGCTCTCAAACGTCCTCTAACCCTAAACCACTGCCATACCCTAACATGTACCCTAAACCCTCCGCATTCCCTAAACCTAACCCTAACCCAAACCCTAATCCTGTCCATCTCCGGAACCCTTACCCTCACCCGTGCCCTAATCTTAGCCAGTACACCAACACTCACCCGTACCCTCACATGTATGCTACCCCGAAACCATTGCGATACACTAACTTGAACCTTATTCTCTCCGTATTCCCTAACCCTACACCTAACCGTAACCCTTACACTGACCCTCACCGTAAGCCTTACCTCCACCCGCGCCCTAATCTTAACCAGTACACAAACACTAACCCATGCCCTCACACATACGCTCACCCTGAACCGCTGCCATACACTAAACTGTACCCTAAGCCCTCCCCATTCCCTTACACTAACGCTAACCCGAACGCTTACCCTGACCATCACCCGAAGCCTTACACTCACCCGTGCCCTAATCATAACCAGAACACCAACACTAACCCGTGACTTCACACGCATGCTAACCCTAAACCGTTGCCGAACACTAAGCTGTACCCGATTCCCTCCCGATTCCCTAACCCTAACCCTAACACAAACCCTAACCCAGACCCTCACCCGAAGCCTTACCCTCACCCTTGCCCTAATCTTAACCAGTACAAAAATATTACTCTGTGCTCTCAAACCTCCTCTAACCCTAAACAGTTGCCATACACTAACCTGTACCCTAAACCCTCCGGATTTCCTAACCCTAACCCTGACCCAAACCCTAATCCTGATCGTCTCCCGATACCTTACCTTCAACCGTGCCCTAACCTTAGCCAGTACACCAACACTCACCCGTGCCCTCACATGTATGCTAACCCTAAACCATTGCCATACACTAACCTATACCCTATTCCCTCCCTATTCCCTAACACTACACCAAACCCGAATCCTTACACTGACGCTCACCGGAAGCCTGACCTCGACCCCTGCCATAATCTTAACCAGAACACAAACACTAAACCATGTCCTCACACGTACACTAACCCTAAGCCTTTGCCGTACCCTAAGCTGTACCCGAATCCCTCCCCATTCCCAAACCCTAACCCTAACAAGAACCCTAAACCTGACCCTAACCCGAAGCCTTTCCCTCACCCGTGACTTAATCTTAACCAGTACACCCACAATAACTCTTGCCCTCACACGTACGCTGACCCTAAACCGTTGCCATACACTAACCTGTACCCTAAGCCCTCCACATTCTCTAACACTAACGCTAACCCGAACTCTTACCCTGACCCTCACCCAAAGCCTTACACTCACCCGTGCCCTAATCATAACCAGAACACCAACAATAACCCGTGCCTTCACACGTATGCTAACCCTAAAGCGTTGCCGTACACTAAGCTGTACCCTATACCCTCCAGATTCCCTAACCCTAACCCTAACACGAACCCTAACACAGACCCTCACCCAAAGCCTTACCCTCACCCTTGCCCTAATATTAACCAGTACACAAATATCACTCCGTGGTCTCAAACGTCCTCTAACCGTAAACCACTCCCGTACCCTAAACTGTACCCTAAACCCTCCGCATTCCCTAACCCTAACCCTAAACCAAACCCTAATCCTGACCATCTCCGGAACCCTTACCCTCACCCGTGCCCTAAACTTAGCCAGTAAACCAACACTCACCCGTACCCTCACATGTATGCTAACCCGAAACCATTGCCATACACTAACTTGTGCCTTATTCTCTCCGTATTCCCTAACCCTACACCTAACCGGAACCCTTACACGGACCCTCACCGTAAGCCTTACCTCCACCCGTGCCCTAATCTTAACCAGTACACAAACAGTAACCCATGCCCTCACACGTACACTAACCCTAAGCCGTTGCCTTTCCCTAAGCTGTACCGTAATCCCTACCCATTCCCTAAACCTACCCCTAACAAGAACCATAAACCTGACGATCACCCGAAGCCTTTCCCTCACCCGTGACCTAATCTTAACCAGTAAACCCGCAATAACCCTTGCCCTCACACATACGCTCACCCTAAACCGTTGCCATACACTAAACTGTACCCTAAGCCCTCCCCATTCGTTTACACTAACGCTAACCCGAACGCTTACCCTGACCCTCACCCGAAGCCTTACACTCACCCGTGCCCTAATCATAACCAGAACACCAACACTAACCCGTGCTTTCACACGTATGCTAACCCTAAACCGTTGCCGTACACTAAGCTGTACCCTAATCCCTCCCGATTCCCTCACCCTAACCTAACACAAACCCTAACCCAGACCCTCACCCGAAGCCTTACCCTGACCCTTGCCCTAATCTTAACCAGTACAAAAATATTACTCCATGCTCTCGAACCTCCTCTAACCCTAAACCACTTCCGTACCCTAACCTGTACCCTAAAGCCTCCGCATTCCCTAACACTAACCCTAACCCAAACCCTAATCCAGACCCTCTCCTGAAACCTAACCCTCAACCGTGCCCTAATCTTAGCGAGTACACCAACACTCACCCGTGCCCTCACATGTATGCTAACCCTAAACCATTGCCATACACTAACCTATACCCTATTCCCTCCCTATTCCCTAACCCTACACCTAACCGGAACCCTTACACTGACCCTCACCGTAAGCCTTACCTCCACCCGTGCCCTAATCTTAACCAGTACACAAACACAAACCCATGCCCTCACACGTACACTAACCCTAAGCCGTTGCCGTTCCCTAGGCTGTACCGTAATCCCTACCCATTCCCTAAATCTAACCCTAACAAGAACCATAAACCTGACCATCACCCGAAGCCTTTCCCTCTCTCATGACCTAATCTTAACCAGTAAACCCGCAATAACCCTTGCCCTCACACATACGCTCACTCTAAACCGTTGCCATACACAAAACTGTACCCTAAGCCCTCCCCATTCACTTACACTAACTCTAACCCGAACGCTTACCCTGACCCTCACCCGAAGCCTTACACTCACCCGTGCCCTAATCATAACCAGAACACCAACACTAACCCGTGCCTTCACACGTATGCTAACCCTAAACCGTTGCCGTACACTAAGCTGTACCCTATTCCCTCCCGATTCCCTAACCCTAACCCTAACACAAACCCTAACCCAGACCCTCACCCGAAGCCTTACCCTCACTCTTGCCCTAATCTTAACCAGTATAAAAATATTACTCCGTGCTCTCAAACCTCCTCTAACCCTAAAACACTCCCATACCCTAACCTGTACCCTAACCCTCCGCATTCCCTAACCCTACCCCTAAACCAAACATTAATCCTGACCCTCTCCCGAAACCTTACCCTCACCCGTGCCCTATTCATAACCAGAACACCAACACTAACCCGTGCCCTCAAACGTATGCCAACCCTAAACGGTTACCGTACACTAACCTGTACCCTATTCCTTCCCGATTCCTTAACCCTAACCCTAACACGAACCCTTACCCAGGCCCTCACCCGAAGCCTTACCCTCACCCTTGCCCTAAACTTAACCAGGACACAAATATTACTCCATGCTCTCAAACGTCCTCTAACAATAAACCACTGCCATACCCTAACCTGTACCCTAAACCCTCCGCATTCCCTAAACCTAACCCTAACACAAACCCTAATCCTGACCATCTCCGGAACCCTTACCCTCACCTGTGCCCTAATGTTAGGCAGTACACCAACACTCACCCGTACCCTCACATGTATGCTAACCCGAAACCATTGCCATACACTAACTTCTACCTTATTCTCTCCGTATTTCCTAACCCTACACCTAACCGGATGCCTTACACTGAAGCTCACCGAAAGCCTTACCTCCACCCGTGCCCTAATCTTAACCAGTACACAAACACTAACCCATGCCCTCACACGTACACTAACCCTAAGCCGTTGCCTTTCCCTAAGCTGTACCGTAATCCCTACCCATTCCCTAAACCTAACCCTAACAAGAACCATAAACCTGACCATCACCCGAAGCCTTTCCCTCACCCGTGCCCTAATCTTAACCAGTAAACCCGCAATAACCCTTGCCCTCACACATACGCTCACCCTAAACCGTTGCCATACACTAAACTGTACCCTAAGCCCTCCCCATTCCCTGACACTAACGCTAACCCGAACGCTTACCCTGACCCTCACCCAAAGCCTTACACTCACCCGTGCCCTAATCAAAACCAGAACACCAACATTAACCCGTGCCTTCACACGTATGCTAACCCTAAACCGTTGCCGTACACTAAGCTGTACCCTATTCCCTCCCGATTCCCTAACCCTAAACCTAACACGAACCCTAACCCAGACCCTCACCCAAAGCCTTACCCTCACCCTTGCCCTAATATTAACCAGTACACAAATATCACTCCGTGGTCTCAAACGTCCTCTAAACCTAAACCACTCCGGTACCCTAACCTGTACCCTAAACCCTCCGCATTCCCTAACCCTAACCCTAACACAAACCCTAACCCAGACCCTCACCCGAAGCCTTACCCTCACCCTTGCCCTAATCTTAACCAGTACAAAAATATTACTCCGTGCTCTCAAACCTCCTCTAACCCTAAACCACTCCCATACACTAACCTGTACCCTAAACCCTCCGCATTCCCTAACCCTAACCCTAACCCAAACCCTAATCCTGACCATCTCCGGAACCCTTACCCTCACCCGTGCCCTAATCTTAGCCAGTACACCAACACTCACCCGTACCCTCACATGTATGCTAACCTGAAACCATTGCCATACACTAACTTGTACCTTATTCTCTCCGTATTCCCTAACCCTACACCTAACCGGAACCCTTACACTGACCCTCACCGTAAGCCTTACTTCCACCCGTGCCCTAATCTTAACCAGTACAGAAACACTAACCCATGCCCTCACACGTACACTAACCCTAATCCGTTGCCGTTCCCTAAGGTGTACCGTAATCCCTATCCATTCCCTAAACCTAACCCTAAGAAGAACCATAAACCTGACCATCACCCGAAGCCTTTCCCTTACCCGTGACCTAATCTTAACCAGTAAACCCGCAATAACCCTTGCCCTCACACATACGCTCACCCTAAACGGTTGCCATACACTAAACTGTACCCTAAGCCCTCCCCATTCCCTTACACTAACCCTAACCTGAACGCTTACCCTGACCCGCACCTGACACCTTACACTCACCCGTGCCCTAATCATAACCAGAACACCAACACTAACCCGTGCCTTCACACGTATGCTAACCCTAAACCGTTGCTGTACACTAAGCTGTACCCCATTCCCTCCCGATTCCCTAACCCTAAACCTAACACAAACCCTAACCCAGACCCTCACACAAAGCCTTACCCTCACCCTTGCCCTAATCTTAACCAGTACAAAAATATTACTCCGTGCTCTCAAACCTCCTCTAACCCTAAACCACTCCCATACCCGAACCTGTACCCTAATCCCTCCGCATTCCCCAATCCTAACCCTAACTCAAACCCTAATCCTGACCCTCTCCCGAAACCTTACCCTCACTCGTGCCCTAATCATAACCAGAACACAAACACTAACCCGTGCCCTCAAACGTATGCTAACCCTAAACGGTTACCGTACTGTAACCTGTACCCTATTCCCTCCCGATTCCCTAACACTAAACATAACACGAACCGTAACCCAGGCCCTCACCCGAAGCCTTACCCTCACCCTTTCCCTAAACTTAACCAGTACACAAATATTACTCCATGCTCTCAAACGTCCTCTAACCCTAAACCACTGCCATACCCTAACCTGTACCCTAAACCCTCCGCATTCCCTAACCCTAACCCTAACCCAAACCCTAATCCTGACCATCTCCGGAACCCTTACCCTCACCCGTGCCCTAATCTTAGCCAGTACACCAACATTCACCCGTACCCTCACATGTATGCTAACCCGAAAACATTGCCATACACTAACTTGTACCTTATTCTCTCCGTATTCCCTAACCCTACACCTAACCGGAACCCTTACACTGACACTCACCGTAAGCCTTACCTCCACCCGTGCCCTAATCTTAACCAGTACACAAACAGTAACCCATGCCCTCACACGCACACTAACCCTAAGCCGTTGCCTTTCCCTAAGCTGTACCGTAATCCCTACCCATTCCCTAAACCTACCCATAACAAGAACCATAAACCTGATGATCACCCGAAGCCTTTCCCTCTCTCGTGACCTAATCTTAAACAGTAAACCCGCAATAACCCTTGCCCTCACACATACGCTCACTCTAAACCGTTGCCATACACTAAACTGTACCCTAAGCCCTCCCCATTCACTTACACTAACTCTAAACCGAACGCTTACCCTGACCCTCACCCAAAGCCTTACACTCACCCGTGCCCTAATCATAACCAGAACACCAACACTAACCCGTGCCTTCACACGTATGCTAACCCTAAACCGTTGCCGTACCCTAAGCTGTACCCTATTCCCTCCCGATTCCCTAACCCTAACCCTAACACAAACCCTAACCCAGACCCTCACCCGAAGCCTTACCCTCACCCTTGCCCTAATCTTAACCAGTATAAAAATATTACTCCGTGCTCTCAAACCTCCTCTAACCCTAAAACACTCCCATACCCTAACCTGTACCCTAAACCCTCCGCATTCCCTAAACCTACCCCTAACCCAAACATTAATCCTGACCCTCTCCCGAAACCTTACCCTCACCCGTGCCCTAATCTTAACCAGTACAAAAATATTACTCCGTGCTCTAAAACCTCCTCTTACCCTAAACCGTTGCCATACACTAACCTGTACCCTAAACTCTCTGGATTCCCTAACCCTAACCCTAACCCAAACAGTAATCCTGACCCTCTCCCGAAACCTTACCCTCACCCGTGCCCTAATCATAACCAGAACACCAACACTAACCCGTGCCCTCAAACGTATGCTAACCCTAAACGGTTACCGTACACTAATCTGTACCCTATTCCTTCCCAATTCCCTAACCCTAACCCTAACACGAACCCTAACCCAGACCCTCACCCGAAGCCTTACCCTCACACTTGCCCTAAACTTAACCAGTAGACAAATATTACTCAATGCTCTCAAACGTCCTCTAACCCTAAACCACTGCCATACCCCAACGTGTACCCTAAACCTTCCGCATTCCCTAACCCTAACCCTAACCCAAACCCTAAACCTGACCATCTCCGGAAACCTTACCCTCACCCGTGCCCTAATCTTAGCCAGTACACCAACACTCACCCGTGTACTCACATGTATGCTAACCCTAAACCATTGCCATACACTAACCTATACCCTATACCCTCCCTATTCCCTAACCCTACACCTAACCCGAATCCTTACACTGACCCTCACCGGAAGCCTGACCTCCACCCCTGCCATAATCTTAACCAGAACGCAAACTCTAAACCATGTCCTCACACGTACACTAACCCTAAGACGTTGCCGTACCCTAAGCTGTACCCGAATCCCTCCCCATTCCCAAACCCTAACCCTAACAAGAACCCTAAACCTGACCCTCACCCGAAGCCTTTCCCTCACCCGTGACTTAATCTTAACCAGTACACCCACAATAACCCTTGCCCTCACACGTACGCTAAACCTAAACCGTTGCCATACACTAACCTGTACCCTAAGCCCTCCCCATTCTCTAACACTAACGCTAACCCGAACTCTTACCCTGACCCTCACCCAAAGCCTTACACTCACACGTGCCCTAATCATAACCAGAACACCAACACTAACCCATGACTTCACACGTATGCTAACCCTAAACGGTTGCCGAACACTAAGCTGTAGCCTATTCCCTCCTGATTCCCTAACCCTAACCCTAACACGAACCCTAACCGAGACCCTCACCCAAAGCCTTACCCTCACCCTTGCCCTAATATTAACCAGTACACAAATATCACTCCGTGGTCTCAAACGTCCTCTAACCCTAAACCACTCCCGTACCATAACCTTTACCCTAAACCCTCCGCATTCACTAACCCTAACCCTAACCCAAACCCTAATCCTGACCATCTCCGGAACCCTTACACTCACCCGTGCCCTAATCTTAGCCAGAAACCAACACTCACCCGTACCCTCACATGTATGCTAACCCGAAACCATTGCCATACACTAACTTGTGCCTTATTCTCTCCGCATTCCCTAACCCTAACCCTAACACAAACAGTAATCCTGACCCTCTCCCGAAACCTTACACTCACACGTGCCCTAATCATAACCAGAACACCAACACTAACCCGTGCCTTCACACGTATGCTAACCCTAAACCGTTGCCGTACACTAAGCTGTACCCTATTCCCTCCCGATTCCCTAACCCTAACCCTAACACAAACCTTAACCCAGACCCTCACCCGAAGCCCTACACTCACCCTTGCCCTAATCTTAACCAGTACAAAAATATTACTCCGTGCTCTCAAATATCCTCTAAACCTAAACCGTTGGCATACACTAACCTGTACCCTAAACCCTCCGCATTCCCTAACCCTAACCCTAACCCAAACCCTAATCCTGACCCTCTCCCGAACCCTTACCCTCAACCGTGCCCTAATCTTAGCCAGTACACCAACACTCACCCGTGCCCTCACATGTATGCTAATCCTAAACCATTGCCATACACTAACCTATACCCTATTCCCTCCCTATTCCCTAACCCTACACCTAACCCGAATCCTTACACTGACCCTCACCGGAAGCCTGACCTCCACCCCGGCCGTAATCTTAACCAGAACACAAACACTAAACCATGTCCTCACACGTACACTAACCCTAAGCCGTTGCCGTACCCTAAGCTGTACCCGAATCCCTCCACATTCCCAAACCCTAACCCTAACAAGAACCCTAAACCTGACCCTCACCCGAAGCCTTTCCCTCACCCGTGACTTAATCTTAATCAGTACACCCACAATAACTCTTGCCCTCACACGTACGCTAACCCTAAACCGTTGCCATACACTAACCTGTACCCTAAGCCCTCCCCATTCTCTAACACTATCGCTAACCCGAACTCTTACACTGACCCTCACCCAAAGCCTTACACTCACCCGTGCCCTAATCAAAACCAGAACACCAACATTAACCCGTGCCTTCACACGTATGCTAACCCTAAACCGTTGCCGTACACTAAGCTGTACCCTATTCCCTCCCGATTCCCTAACCCTAAACCTAACACGAACCCTAACCCAGACCCTCACCCAAAGCCTTACCCTCACCCTTGCCCTAATATTAACCAGTACACAAATATCACTCCGTGCTCTCAAACGTCCTCTAAACCTAAACCACTCCGGTACCCTAACCTGTACCCTAAACCCTCCGCATTCCCTAACCCTAACCCTAACACAAACCCTAACCCAGACCCTCACCCGAAGCCTTACCCTCACCCTTGCCGTAATCTTAACCAGTACAAAAATATTACTCCGTGCTCTCAAACCTCCTCTAACCCTAAACCACTCCCATACCCTAACCTGTACCCTAAACCCTCCGCATTCCCTAACCCTAACCCTAACCCAAACCCTAATCCTGACCATCTCCGGAACCCTTACCCTCACCCGTGCACTAATCTTAGCCAGTACACCAACACTCACCCGTACCCTCACATGTATGCTAACCCGAAACCATTGCCATACACTAACTTGTGCCTTATTCTCTCCGTATTCCCTAACCCTACACCTAACCGGAACCCTTACACTGACCCTCACTGTAAGCCTTAACTCCACCCGTGCCCTAATCTTAACCAGTATACAAACACTAAACCATACCCTCACACGTACACTAACCCTAAGCCGTTGCCTTTCCCTAAGCTGTACCGTAATCCCTACCCATTCCCTAAACCTAACCCTAACAAGAACCATAAACCTGACCATCACCTGAAGCCTTTCCCTCACCCGTGACCTAATCTTAACCAGTAAACCCGCAATAACCCTTGCCCTCACACATACGCTCACCCTACACCGTTGCCATACACTAAACTGTACCCTAAGCCCTCCCCATTCCCTTACACTAACCCTAACCTGAACAATTACCCTGACCCTCACCTGACACCTTACACTCACCCGTGCCCTAATCATAACCAGAACACCAACACTAACCCGTGCCTTCACACGTATGCTAACCCTAAACCATTGCCGTACACTAAGCTGTACCACATTCCCTCCCAATTCCCTAACCCTAACCCTAACACAAACCCTAACCCAGACCCTCACACAAAGCCTTGCCCTCACCCTTGCCCTAATCTTAACCAGTACAAAAATATTACTCCGTGCTCTCAAACCTCCTCTAACCCTAAACCACTCCCATACCCTAACCTCTACCCTAATCCCTCCGCATTCCCTAATCCTAACCCTAACTCAAACCATAATCCTGACCCTCTCCCGAAACCTTACCCTCACCCGTGCCCTAATCATAACCAGAACACAAACACTAACCCGTGCCTTCAAACGTATGCTAACCCTAAACGGTTACCGTACAGTAACCTGTACCCTATTCCCTCCCGATTCTCTAACCCTAAACATAACACGAACCCTAACTCAGGCCCTCACCCGAAGCCTTACCCTCACCCTTGCCCTAAACTTAACCAGTACACAAATATTTCTCCATGCTCTCAAACGTCCTCTAACCCTAAACCACTGCCATACCCTAACCTGTACCCTAAACCCTCCGCATTCCCTAAACCTAACCCTAACCCAAACCCTAATCCTGACCATCTCTGGAACCCTTACCCTCACCCGTGCCCTAATCTTAGCCAGTACACCAAAACTCACCAGTACCCTCACATCTATGCTAACTGAAACCATTGCCATACACTAACTTGTACCTTATTCTCTCCGTATTCCGTAACCCTACACCTAACCGGAACCCTTACACTCACCCTCACCGTAAGCCTTACCTCCACCCGTGCCCTAATCTTAACCAGTACACAAACAGTAACCCATGCCTTCACACGTACACTAACCCTAAGCCGTTGCCTTTCCCTAAGCTGTACCGTAATCCCTACCCATTCCCTAAACCTACCCCTAACAAGAACCATAAACCTGACGATCACCCGAAGCCTTTCCCTCACCCGTGACCTAATCTTAACCAGTAAACCCGCAATAACCCTTGCCCTCACACATATGCTTACCCTAAACCGTTGCCATACACTAAACTGTACCCCAAGCCCTCCCCATTCCCTTACACTAACGCTAACCCGAACGCTTACCCTGACCCTCACCCGAAGCCTTACACTCACGCGTGCCCTAATCATAACCAGAACACCAACACTAACCCGTGCCTTCACACGTATGCTAACCCTAAACCGTTGTCGTACACTAAGCTGTACCCTATTTCCTCCCGATTCCCTAATCCTAACCCTAACACAAACCCTAACCCAGCCCCTCACCCAAAGCCTTATCCTCACCCTTGCCCTAATCTTAACCAGTACAAAAATATTACTCCGTGCTCTCAAACCTCCTCTAACCCTAAACCGTTGCCATACACTAACCTGTACCCTAAACCCTCCGCATTCCCTAACCCTAACCCTAACCCAAACCCTAATTCTGACCCTCTCCCGAACCCTTACCCTCAACCATGCCCTAATCTTAGCCAGTACACCAACACTCACCCGTGCCCTCACATGTATGCTAACTCTAAACCATTGCCATACACTAACCTATACCCTATTCCCTCCCTATTGCCTAACCCTACACCTAACCCGAATCTTTAAACTGACCCTCACCGGAAGCCTGACCTCCACCCCTGCCATAATCTTAAGCAGAACACAAACACTAAACCATATCCTCACACGTACACTAACCCTAAGACGTTGCCGTACCCTAAGCTGTACCCGAATCCCTCCCCATTCCCAAACCCTAACCCTAACAACAACCCTAAACCTGAACCTCACCCGAAGCCTTTCCCTCACCCGTGACTTAATCTTAACCAGTACACCCACAATAACTCTTGCCCTCACACGTACGCTAACCCTAAACCGTTGCCATACACTAACCTGTACCCTAAGCCCTCCCCATTCTCTAACACTAACGCTAACCCGAACTCTTACCCTGACCCTCACCCAAAGCCTTACACTCACCCGTGCCCTAATCATAACCAGAATACCAACACTAACCCGTACCTTCACACGTATGCTAACCCTAAACCGTTGCCGTACACTAAGCTGTACCCTATTCCCTCCCGATTCCCTTACCCTAACCCTAACACGAACCCTAAGCCAGACCCTCACCCAAAGCCTTACCCTCACCCTTGCCCTAATATTAACCAGTACACAAATATCACACCGTGGTCTCAAACGTCCTCTCACCCTAAACCACTGCCATACCCTAACCTGTACCCTAAACCCTCCGCATTCCCTAACCCTAACCCTAACCCAAACCCTAATCCTGACCGTCTCCGGAAACCTTACCCTCACCCGTGCCCTAATCTTAGCCAGCACACCAACACTCACCCGTACTCTCACATGTATGCTAACACGAAACCATTGCCATACACTAACTTGTACCTTATTCTCTCCGTATTCCCTAACCCTACACCTAACCGTAACCCTTACACTGACCCTCATCGTAAGCCTTACCTCCACCCGTGCCCTAATCTTAACCAGTACACAAACACTAACCCATGCCCTCACATGTACACTAACCCTAAGCCGTTGCCGTTCCCTAGGCTTTACCGTAATCCCTACCCATTCCCTAAACCTAACCCTAACAAGAACCATAAACCTGACCATCACCCGAAGCCTTTCTCTCACCCGTGACCTAATCTTAACCAGTAAACCCGCAATAACACTTGCCCTCACACATACGCTCACCCTAAACCGTTGCCATACACTAAACTGTACCCTAAGCCCTCCCCATTCGCTTACACTAACGCTAACCCGAACGCTTACCCTGACCCTCACCCGAAGCCTTACACTCACCCGTGCCCTAATCATAACCAGAACACCAACACTAACCCGTGCCTTCACACGTATGCTAACCCTAAACCGTTGCCGTACACTAAGCTGTACCCTATTCCCTCCCGATTCCCTAACCCTAACCCTAACACAAACCCTAACCCAGACCCTCACCCGAAGCCTTACCCTCACCCTTGCCCTAATCTTAACCAGTACAAAAATATTACTCCGTGCTCTAAAACCTCCTCTAACCCTAAACCGTTGCCATTCACTAACCTGCACCATAAAATCTCCGGATTCCCTAACCCTAACCCTAACCCAAACCCTAATCCTGACCCTCTCCCGAACCCTTACCCTCAACCGTGCCCTAATCTTAGCCAGTACACCAACACTCACCCGTGCCCTCACATGTATGCTAACGCTAAACCATTGCCATACACTAACCTATACCCCATTCCCTCCCTATTCCCTAACCCTAAACCTAACCCGAATCCTTACAGTGACCCTCACCGGCAGCCTGACCTCCACGACTGCCATAATCTTAACCAGAACACAAACACTAAACCATGTCCTCACACGTACACTAACCCTAAGCCGTTGCCGTACCCTAAGCTGTACCCGAATCCCTCCCCATTCCCAAACCCTAACCCTAACAAGAACCCTAAACCTGACCCTCACCCGAAGCCTTTCCCTCACCCGTGACTTAATCTTAACCAGTAAACCCACAATAACTCTTGCCCTCACACGAACGCTAACCCTAAACCGTTGCCATACACTAAACTGTACCCTAAGCCCTCCCCATTCTCTAACACTAACGCTAACCCGAACTCTTACCCTGACCCTCACCCAAAGCCTTACACTCACCCGTGCCCTAATCAAAACCAGAACACCAACATTAACCCGTGCCTTCACACGTATGCTAACCCTAAACCTTTGCCGTACACTAAGCTGTACCCTATTCCCTCCCGATTCCCTAACCCTAACCCTAACACGAATCCTAACCCAGACTCTCACCCGAAGCCTTACCCTCACCCTTGCCCTAAACTTAACCAGTAGGCAAATATTTCTCCATGCTCTCAAACGTCCTCTAACCCTAAACCACTGCCATACCCTAACGTGTACCCTAAACCTTCCGCATTCCCTAACCCTAACCCTAACCCAAACCCTAAACCTGACCATCTCCGGAACCCTTACCTTCACCCGTGCCCTAATCTTAGCCAGTACACCAACACTCACCCGTACCCTCACATGTATGCTAACCCGAAACCATTGCCATACACTAACTTGTACCTTATTCTCTCCGTATTCCCTAACCCAACACCTAACCGGAACCCTTACACTGACACTCACCGTAAGCCTTACCTCCACCCGTGCCCTAATCTTAACCAGAACACAAACAGTAACCCATGCTCTCACACGTACACTAACCCTAAGCCGTTGCCTTTCCCTAAGTTGTACCGTAATCCCTACCCATTCCCTAAACCTACCCCTAACAAGAACCATAAACCTGACGATCACCCGAAGCCTTTCCCTCACCCGTGACCTAATCTTAACCAGTAAACCCGCAATAACCCTTGCCCTCACACATACGCTCACCCTAAACCGTTGCCATACACTAAACTGTACCCTAAGCCCTCCCCATTCCCTTACACTAACGCTAACCCGAACGCTTACCCTGACCATCACCCGAAGCCTTACACTCACCCGTGCCCTAATCATAACCAGAACACCAACACTAACCCGTGCCTTCACACGTATGCTAACCCTAAACCGTTGCCGTACACTAAGCTGTACCCTATTCCCTCCCGATTCCCTAATCCTAACCCTAACACAAACCCTAACCCAGACCCTCACCCAAAGCCTTACCCTCACACTTGCCCTAATCTTAACCAGTACAAAAATATTACTCCGTGCTCTCAAACCTCCTCTAACCCTAAACCGTTGCCATACACTAACCTGTACCCTAAACCCTCCGCATTCCCTAACCCTAACCCTAACCCAAACTCTAATCCTGACCCTCTCCCGAACCCTTACCCTCAACCGTGCCCTAATCTTAGCCAGTACACCAACACTCACCCGTGCCCTCACATGTATGCTAACCCTAAACCATTGCCATACACTAACCTATACCCTATTCCCTCCCTATTCCCTAACCCTACACCTAACACGAAGCCTTACACTGACCCTCACCGGAAGCCTGACCTCCACCCCTGTCATAATCTTAACCAGAACACAAACACTAAACCATGTCCTCACACGTACACTAACACTAAGCCGTTGCCGTACACTAAGCTATACCCGAATCCCTCCCCATTCCCAAACCCTAACCCTAACAAGAACCCTAAACCTGACCCTCACCCGAAGCCTTTCCCTCACCTGTGACTTAATCTTAACCAGTACACCCACAATAACTCTTGCCCTCACACGTACGCTAATCCTAAACCGTTGCCATACACTAACCTGTACCCTAAGCCCTCCCCATTCTCTAACACTAACGCTAACCCGAACTCTTACCCTGACCCTCACCCAAAGCCTTACACTCACCCGTGCCCTAATCATAACCAGAATACCAACACTAACCCGTGCCTTCACACGTATGCTAACCCTACACCGTTGCCGTACACTAAGCTGTTCCCTATTCCCTCCCGATTCCCTAACCCTAACCCTAACACGAACCCTAAGCCAGACCCTCATCCAAAGCCTTACCCTCACCCTTGCCCTAATATTAACCAGTACACAAATATCACACCGTGGTCTCAAACGTCCTCTAACCCTAAACCACTGCCATACCCTAACCTGTACCCTAAACCCTCCGCATTCCCTAACCCTAACCCAAACCCTAATCCTGACCATCTCTGGAACCCTTACCCTCACCCGTGCCCTAATCTTAGCCAGTACACCAACACTCACCCGTACTCTCACATGTATGCTAACCCGAAACCATTGCCATACACTAACTTGTACCTTATTCTCTCCGTATTCCCTAACGCTACACCTAACCGTAACCCTTACACTGACCCTCATCGTAAACCTTACCTCCACCCGTGCCCTAATCTTAACCAGTACACAAACACTAACCCATGCCCTCACACGTACACTAACCCTAAGCCGTTGCCGTTCCCTAGGCTGTACCGTAATCCCTACCCATTCCCTAAACCTAACCCTAACAAGAACCATAAACCTGACCATCACCCGAAGCCTTTCTCTCACCCGTGACCAAATCTTAACCAGTAAACCCGCAATAACCCTTGCCCTCACACATACGCTCACCCTAAACCGTTGCCATACACTAAACTGTACCCTAAGCCCTCCCCATTCTCTAACACTAACGCTAACCCGAACTCTTACCCTGACCCTCACCCAAAGCCTTACACTCACCCGTGCCCTAATCATAACCAGAATACCAACACTAACCCGTGCCTTCACACGTATGCTAACCCTAAACCGTTGCCGTACACTAAGCTGTACCCTATTCCCTCCCGATTCCCTAACCCTAACCCTAACACGAACCCTAAGCCAGACCCTCATCCAAAGCCTTACCCTCACCCTTGCCCTAATCTTAACCAGTACAAAAATACTACTCCGTGCTCTCAAACCTCCTCTAACCCTAAACCACTCCCATAACCTAACCTGTACCCTAAACCATCCGCATTCCCTAACCCTAACCCTAACCCAAACAGTAATCCTGACCCTCTCCCGAAACCTTACCCTCACCCGTGCCCTAATCATAACCAGAACACCAACACTAACCCGTGCCCTCAAACGTATGCTAACCCTAAACGGTTGCCGTACACTAAACTGTACCCTATTCCTTCCCAATTCCCTAACCCTAACCCTAACACGAACCCTAACCCAGACCCTCACCCGAAGCCTTACCCTCACCCTTGCCCTAAACTTAACCAGTAGACAAATATTACTCCATGCTCTCAAACGTCCTCTAACCCTAAACCACTGCCATAACCTAACGTGTACCCTAAACCTTCCACATTCCCTAACCCTAACCCTAACCCAAACCCTAAACCTGACCATCTCCAGAACCCTTACCCTCACCCGTGCCCTAATCTTAGCCAGTACACCAACACTCACCCGTACCCTCACATGTATGCTAACCCGAAACCATTGCCATACACTAACTTGTACCTTATTCTCTCCGTATTCCCTAACCCTACACCTAACCGGAACCCTTACACTGACCCTCACCGTAAGCCTTACCTCCACCCGTGCCCTAATCTTAACCAGTACACAAACACAAACCCATGCCCTCACACGTACACTAACCCTAAGCCGTTGCCGTTCCCTAGGCTGTACCGTAACCCCTACCCATTCCCTAAATCTAACCCTAACAAGAACCATAAACCTGACCATCACCCGAAGCCTTTCCCTCTCTCGTGACCTAATCTTAACCAGTAAACCCGCAATAACCCTTGCCCTCACACATACGCTCACTCTAAACCGTTGCCATACACAAAACTGTACCCTAAGCCCTCCCCATTCACTTACACTAACTCTAACCCGAACGCTTACCCTGACCCTCACCCGAAGCCTTACACTCACCCGTGCCCTAATCATAACCAGAACACCAACACTAACCCGTGCCTTCACACGTATGCTAACCCTAAACCGTTGCCGTACACTAAGCTGTACCCTATTCCCTCCCGATTCCCTAACCCTAACCCTAACACAAACCCTAACCCAGACCCTCACCCGAAGCCTTACCCTCACTCTTGCCCTAATCTTAACCAGTATAAAAATATTACTCCGTGCTCTCAAACCTCCTCTAACCCTAAAACACTCCCATACCCTAACCTGTACCCTAACCCTCCGCATTCCCTAACCCTACCCCTAACCCAAACATTAATCCTGACCCTCTCCCGAAACCTTACCCTCACCCGTGCCCTATTCATAACCAGAACACCAACACTAACCCGTGCCCTCAAACGTATGCCAACCCTAAACGGTTACCGTACACTAACCTGTACCCTATTCCTTCCCGATTCCTTAACCCTAACCCTAACACGAACCCTTACCCAGGCCCTCACCCGAAGCCTTACCCTCACCCTTGCCCTAAACTTAACCAGGACACAAATATTACTCCATGCTCTCAAACGTCCTCTAACAATAAACCACTGCCATACCCTAACCTGTACCCTAAACCCTCCGCATTCCCTAAACCTAACCCTAACACAAACCCTAATCCTGACCATCTCCGGAAACCTTACCCTCACCTGTGCCCTAATGTTAGGCAGTACACCAACACTCACCCGTACCCTCACATGTATGCTAACCCGAAACCATTGCCATACACTAACTTCTACCTTATTCTCTCCGTATTTCCTAACCCTACACCTAACCGGATGCCTTACACTGAAGCTCACCGAAAGCCTTACCTCCACCCGTGCCCTAATCTTAACCAGTACACAAACACTAACCCATGCCCTCACACGTACACTAACCCTAAGCCGTTGCCTTTCCCTAAGCTGTACCGTAATCCCTACCCATTCCCTAAACCTAACCCTAACAAGAACCATAAACCTGACCATCACCCGAAGCCTTTCCCTCACCCGTGCCCTAATCTTAACCAGTAAACCCGCAATAACCCTTGCCCTCACACATACGCTCACCCTAAACCGTTGCCATACACTAAACTGTACCCTAAGCCCTCCCCATTCCCTGACACTAACGCTAACCCGAACGCTTACCCTGACCCTCACCCAAAGCCTTACACTCACCCGTGCCCTAATCAAAACCAGAACACCAACATTAACCCGTGCCTTCACACGTATGCTAACCCTAAACCGTTGCCGTACACTAAGCTGTACCCTATTCCCTCCCGATTCCCTAACCCTAAACCTAACACGAACCCTAACCCAGACCCTCACCCAAAGCCTTACCCTCACCCTTGCCCTAATATTAACCAGTACACAAATATCACTCCGTGGTCTCAAACGTCCTCTAAACCTAAACCACTCCGGTACCCTAACCTGTACCCTAAACCCTCCGCATTCCCTAACCCTAACCCTAACACAAACCCTAACCCAGACCCTCACCCGAAGCCTTACCCTCACCCTTGCCCTAATCTTAACCAGTACAAAAATATTACTCCGTGCTCTCAAACCTCCTCTAACCCTAAACCACTCGCATACCCTAACCTGTACCCTAAACCCTCCGCATTCCCTAACCCTAACCCTAACCCAAACCCTAATCCTGACCATCTCCGGAACCCTTACCCTCACCCGTGCCCTAATCTTAGCCAGTACACCAACACTCACCCGTAACCTCACATGTATGCTAACCTGAAACCATTGCCATACACTAACTTGTACCTTATTCTCTCCGTATTCCCTAACCCTACACCTAACCGGAACCCTTACACTGACCCTCACCGTAAGCCTTACTTCCACCCGTGCCCTAATCTTAACCAGTACACAAACACTAACCCATGCCCTCACACGTACACTAACCCTAATCCGTTGCCGTTCCCTAAGGTGTACCGTAATCCCTATCCATTCCCTAAACCTAACCCTAAGAAGAACCATAAACCTGACCATCACCCGAAGCCTTTCCCTCACCCGTGACCTAATCTTAACCAGTAAACCCGCAATAACCCTTGCCCTCACACATACGCTCACCCTAAACGGTTGCCATACACTAAACTGTACCCTAAGCCCTCTCCATTCCCTTACACTAACCCTAACCTGAACGCTTACCCTGACCCGCACCTGACACCTTACACTCACCCGTGCCCTAATCATAACCAGAACACCAACACTAACCCGTGCCCTCACACGTATGCTAACCCTAAACCGTTGCTGTACACTAAGCTGTACCCCATTCCCTCCCGATTCCCTAACCCTAAACCTAACACAAACCCTAACCCAGACCCTCACACAAAGCCTTACCCTCACCCTTGCCCTAATCTTAACCAGTACAAAAATATTACTCCGTGCTCTCAAACCTCCTCTAACCCTAAACCACTCCCATACCCGAACCTGTACCCTAATCCCTCCGCATTCACCAATCCTAACCCTAACTCAAACCCTAATCCTGACCCTCTCCCGAAACCTTACCCTCACTCGTGCCCTAATCATAACCAGAACACAAACACTAACCCGTGCCCTCAAACGTATGCTAACCCTAAACGGTTACCGTACTGTAACCTGTACCCTATTCCCTCCCGATTCCCTAACACTAAACATAACACGAACCGTAACCCAGGCCCTCACCCGAAGCCTTACCCTCACCCTTTCCCTAAACTTAACCAGTACACAAATATTACTCCATGCTCTCAAACGTCCTCTAACCCTAAACCACTGCCATACCCTAACCTGTACCCTAAACCCTCCGCATTCCCTAACCCTAACCCTAACCCAAACCCTAATCCTGACCATCTCCGGAACCCTTACCCTCACCCGTGCCCTAATCTTAGCCAGTACACCAACATTCACCCGTACCGTCACATGTATGCTAACCCGAAAACATTGCCATACACTAACTTGTACCTTATTCTCTCCGTATTCCCTAACCCTACACCTAACAGGAACCCTTACACTGACACTCACCGTAAGCCTTACCTCCACCCGTGCCCTAATCTTAACCAGTACACAAACAGTAACCCATGCCCTCACACGCACACTAACCCTAAGCCGTTGCCTTTCCCTAAGCTGTACCGTAATCCTTACCCATTCCCTAAACCTACCCATAACAAGAACCATAAACCTGATGATCACCCGAAGCCTTTCCCTCACCCGTGACCTAATCTTAACCAGTAAACCCGCAATAACCCTTGCCCTCACACATACGCTCACCCTAAACCGTTGCCATACACTAAACTGTACCCTAAGCCCTCCCCATTCGCTTACACTAACGCTAACCCGAACGCTTACCCTGACCCTCACCCGAAGCCTTACACTCACCCGTGCCCTAATCATAACCAGAACACCAACACTAACCCGTGCCTTCACACGTATGCTAACTCTAAAACGTTGCCGTACACTAAGCTGTACCCTATTTCCTCCCGATTCCCTATCCCTAACCCTAACACAAACCCTAACCCAGACCCTCACCCGAAGCCTTACCCTCACCCTTGCCCTAATCTTAACCAGTACAAAAATATTACTCCGTGCTCTCAAAACTC
Organism: Inia geoffrensis; assembly: GCA_036417435.1. Taxonomy (NCBI): domain Eukaryota; kingdom Metazoa; phylum Chordata; class Mammalia; order Artiodactyla; family Iniidae; genus Inia; species Inia geoffrensis. The sequence goes on from CM070902.1 coordinate 154,145,672, forward strand.
CACTAACCCTAAACCACTCCCATACCCTAACCTGTACCCTAAACCCTCCGCATTCCCTAACCCTAACCCTAACCCAAACAGTAATCCTGACCCTCTCCCGAAACCTTACCCTCAACCGTGCCCTAATCATAACCAGAACACCAACACTAACCCGTGCCCTCAAACGTATGCTAACCCTAAACGGTTACCGTACACTAACCTGTACCCTATTCCTTCCCGATTCCCTAACCCTAACCCTAACACGAACCCTAACCCAGACCCTCACCCGAAGCCTTACCCTCACCCTTGCCCTAAACTTAACCAGTAGACAAATATTACTCCATGCTCTCAAACGTCCTCTAACCCTAAACCACTGCCATAACCTAACGTGTACCCTAAACCTTCCACATTCCCTAACCCTAACCCTAACCCAAACCCTAAACCTGACCATCTCCAGAACCCTTACCCTCACCCGTGCCCTAATCTTAGCCAGTACACCAACACTCACCCGTGTACTCACATGTATGCTAACCCTAAACCATTGCCATACACTAACCTATACCCTATTCCCCCCCTATTCCCTAACCCTACACCTAACCCGAATCCTTACACTGACCCTCACCGGAAGCCTGACCTCCACCCCTGCCATAATCTTAACCAGAACGCAAACACTAAACCATGTCCTCAGACGTACACTAACCCTAAGACGTTGCCGTACCCTAAGCTGTACCCGAATCTCTCCCCATTCCCAAACCCTAACCCTAACAAGAACCCTAAACCTGACCCTCACCCGAAGCCTTTCCCTCACCCGTGACTTAATCTTAACCAGTACACCCACAATAACTCTTGCCCTCACACGTACGCTAACCCTAAACCGTTGCCATACACTAACCTGTACCCTAAGCCCTCTCCATTCTCTAACACTAACGCTAACCCGAACTCTTACCCTGACCCTCACCCAAAGCCTTACACTCACCCGTGCCCTAATCATAACCAGAACACCAACACTAACCCGTAGCTTCACACGTATGCTAACCCTAAACCGTTGCCGTACACTAAGCTGTAGCCTATTCCCACCCGATTCCCTAACCCTAAACATAACACGAACCCTAACCGAGACCCTCACCCAAAGCCTTACCCTCACCCTTGCCCTAATATTAACCAGTACACAAATATCACTCCGTGGTCTCAAACGTCCTCTAACCCTAAACCACTCCCGTACCATAACCTGTACCCTAAACCCTCCGCATTCCCTAACCCTAACCCTAACCCAAACCCTAATCCTGACCATCTCCGGAACCCTTACCCTCACCCGTGCCCTAATCTTAGCCAGTACACCAACACTCACCCGTACCCTCACATGTATGCTAACCCGAAACCATTGCCATACACTAACTTGTACCTTATTCTCTCCGTATTCCCTAACCCTACACCTAACCGGAACCCTTACACTGACACTCACCGTAAGCCTTACCTCCACCCGTGCCCTAACCTTAACCAGAACACAAACAGTAACCCATGCCCTCACACGTACACTAACCTTAAGCCGTTGCCTTTCCCTAAGCTGTACCGTAATCCCTACCCATTCCCTAAACCTACCCCTAACAAGAACCATAAAACTGACGATCACCCGAAGCCTTTCCCTCACCCGTGACCTAATCTTAACCAGTAAACCCGCAATAACCCTTGCCCTCACACATACGCTCACCCTAAACCGTTGCCATACACTAAACTGTACCCTAAGCCCTCCCCATTCGCTTACACTAACGCTAACCCGAACGCTTACCCTGACCCTCACCCGAAGCCTTACACTCACCCGTGCCCTAATCATAACCAGAACACCAACACTAACCCGTGCCTTCACACGTATGCTAACTCTAAACCGTTGCCGTACACTAAGCTGTACCCTATTCCCTCCCGATTCCCTAACCCTAACCCTAACACACACCATAACCCAGACCCTCACCCGAAGCCTTACCCTCAACCTTGCCCTAATCTTAACCAGTACAAAAATATTACTCCGTGCTCTCAAACCTCCTCCTACCCTAAACCACTCCAATGCCCTAACCTGTACCCTAAACCCTCCGCATTCCCTAACCCTAACCCAAACAGTAATCCTGACCCTCTCCCGAAACCTTACCCTCACCCGTGCCCTAATCATAACCAGAACACCAACACTAACCCGTGCCCTCAAACGTATGCTAACCCTAAACGGTTACCGTACACTAACCTGTACCCTATTCCTTCCCGATTCCCTAACCCTAGCCCTAACACGAACCCTAACCCAGACTCTCACCCGAAGCCTTACCCTCACCCTTGCCCTAATCTTAACCAGTACAAAAATATTACTCGGTGCTCTAAAACCTCCTCTAACCCTAAACCGTTGCCATACACTAACCTGTACCCCAAACCCTCCGCATTCCCTAACCCTAACCCTAACCCAAACCCTAATCCTGACCCTCTCCCGAACCCTTACCCTCAACCGTGCCCTAATCTTAGCCAGTACACCAACACTCACCCGTGCCCTCACATGTATGCTAACTCTAAACCATTGCCATACACTAACCTATACCCTATCCACTCCCTATTCCCTAACCCTACACCTAACCCGAATCCTTACACTGACCCTCACCGGAAGCCTGACCTCCACCCCTGCCATAATCTTAACCAGAACACAAACACTAAACCATGTCCTCACACGTACACTAACCCTAAGCCGTTGCCATACCCTAAGCTGTACCCGAATACCTCCCCATTCCCAAACCATAACCCTAACAAGAACCCTAAACCTGACCCTCACCCGAAGCCTTTCCCTCACCCGTGACTTAATCTTAACCAGTACACCCACAATAACTCTTGCTCTCACACGTACGCTAACCCTAAACCGTTGCCATACACTAACCTGTACCCTAGGCCATCCCCATTCTCGAACACTAACGCTAACCCGAACTCTTACCCTGACCCTCACCCAAAGCCTTACACTCATCCGTGCCCTAATCATAACCAGAACACCAACACTAACCCGTGCCTTCACACGTATTCTAACCCTAAACCGTTGCCCTACACTAAGCTGTACCCTATTCCCTCCCGATTCCCTAACCCTAACCCTAACACGAACCCTAACCCAGACCCTCACCCAAAGCCTTACCCTCACCCTTGCCTTAAACTTAACGAGTACAAAAATATTACTCCGTGCTCTCAAACCTCCTCTAACCCTAAACCGTTGCCATACACTAACCTGTACCCTGAACCCTCCGCATTCCCTAACCCTAACCCTAACCCAAACCCTAATCATGACCCTCTCCCGAAACCTTACCCTCACCCGTGCCCTAATAATAACCAGAACACCACCACTAACCCGTGCCCTCAAACGTATGCTAACCTTAAACGGTTACCGTACACTAACCTGTACCCTATTCCTTCCGGATTCCCTAACCCTAACCCTAACACGAACCCTAACCCAGACACTCACCCGAAGCCTTACCTTCACCCTTGCCCTAAACTTAACCAGTACACAAATATTCCTCCATGCTCTCAAACGTCCTCTAACCCTAAACCACTGCCATACCCTAACCTGTACCCTAAACACTCCGCATTCCCTAACCCTAACCCTAACCCAAACCCTACTCCTGACCATCTCCGGAACCCTTACCCTCACCCGTGCCCTAATCTTAGCAAGTACACCAACACTCACCCATACCCTCACATGTATGCTAACCCGAAACCATTGCCATACACTAACTTGTGCCTTATTCTCTCCGTATTCCCTAACCCTACACCTAACCGGAACCCTTACACTGACCCTCACCGTAAGCCTTACCTCCACCCGTGCCCTAATCTTAACCAGTACACAAACACTAACCCATACCCTCACACGTACACTAACCCTAAGCCGGTGCCGTTCCCTAAGCTGTACCCTAATCCCTACCCATTCCCTAAACCTACCCCTAACAAGAACCATAAACCTGACCATCACCCGAAGCCTTTCCCTCACCCGTGACCTAATCTTAACCAGTAAACCCGCAATAACCCTTGCCCTCACACATACGCTCACCCTAAACCGTTGCCATACACTAAACTGTACCCTAAGCCCTCCCAATTCCCTTACACTAACGCTAACCCGAACGCTTAACCTGACCATCACCAGAAGCCTTACACTCACCCGTGCCCTAATCATAACCAGAACACCAACACTAACCCGTGCCTTCACATGTATGCTAACCCTAAACCGTTGCCGAACACTAAGCTGTACCCTATTCCCTCCAGATTCCCTAACCCTAACCCTAACACAAACCCTAACCCAGACCCTCACCCGAAGCCTTACCCTCACCCTTGCCCTAATCTTAACCAGTACAAAAATATTACTCCGTGCTCTCAAACCTCTTCTAACCCTAAACCGTTGCCATACACTAACCTGTACCCTAAACCCTCCGCATTCCCTAACCCTAACCCTAACCCAAACCCTAATCCTGACCCTCTCCCGAACCCTTACCCTCAACCGTGCCCTAATCTTAGCCAGTACACCAACACTCACCCGTGCTCTCACATGTATGCTAACCCTAAACCATTGCCATACACTAACCTATACCGTATTCCCTCCCTATTGCCTAACCCTACACCTAACCCGAATCCTTACACTGACACTCACCGGAAGCCTGACCTCCACCCCTGCCATAATCTTAACCAGAACACAAACACTAAACCATGTCGTCACACGTACACTAACCCTAAGCCGTTGCCGTACCCTAAGCTATACCCGAATCCCTCCCCATTCCCAAACACTAACCCTAACAAGAACCCTAAACCTGACCCTCACCCGAAGCCTTTCACTTACCCGTGACTTAATCTTAACCAGTACACCCACAATAACTCTTACCCTCACACGTACGCTAACCCTAAACTGTTGCCATACACTAACCTGTACCCTAAGCACTCCCCATTCTCTAACACTAACGCTAACCCGAACTCTTACCCTGACCCTCACCCAAAGCCTTACACTCACCCGTGCCCTAATCATAACCAGAACACCAACACTAACCCGTGCCTTCACACGTATGCTAATCCTAAACCGTTGCCGTACACTAAGCTGTACCGTATTCCCTCCCGATTCCCTAACCCTAACCCTAACACAAACCCTAACCCAGACCCTCACCCAAAGCCTTACCCTCACCCTTGCCCTAATATTAACCAGTACACAAATATCACTCCGTGGTCTCAAACGTCCTCTAACCCTAAACCACTCCCGTACCCTAACCTGTTCCCTAAACCCTCCGCATTCCCTAACCCTAACCCTAACCCAAACCCTAATCCTGACCATCTCCGTAACCCTTACCCTCACCCGTGCCCTAATCTTAGCCAGTACACCAACACTCACCCGTACCCTAACATGTATGCTAACCCGAAACCATTGCATACACTAACTTGTGCCTTATTCTCTCCGTATTCCCTAACCCTACACCTAAGCGGAACCCTTACACTGACCCTCACTGTAAGCCTTAACTCAACCCGTGCCCTAATCTTAACCAGTACACAAACACTAAACCATACCCTCACACGTACACTAACCCTAAGCCGTTGCCTTTCCCTAAGCTCTACCGTAATCCCTACCCATTCCCTAAACCTAACCCTAAGAAGAACCATAAACCTAACCATCACCCGAAGCCTTTCCCTCACCCGTGACCTAATCTTAACCAGTAAACCCGCAATAACCCTTGCCCTCACACATACGCTCACCATAAATCGTTGCCATACACTAAACTGTACCCTAAGCCCTCCCCATTCGCTTACACTAACGCTAACCCGAACGCTTACCCTGACCATCACCCGAAGCCTTACACTCACCCGTGCCCTAATCATAACCAGAACACCAACACGAACCCGTGCCTTCACACGTATGCTAACTCTAAACCGTTGACGTACAGTAAGCTGTACCCTATTCCCTCCCGATTCCCTAACCCTAACCCTAACACAAACCATAACCCAGACCCTCACCCGAAGCCTTACCCTCAACCTTGCCCTAATCATAACCAGTACAAAAATATTACTCCGTGCTCTCAAACCTCCTCTAACCCTAAACCACTCCCATACCCTAACCTGTACCCTAAACCCTCCGCATTCCCTAACCCTAACCCTAACCCAAACAGTAATCCTGACCCTCTCCCGAAACCTTACCCTCACCCGTGCCCTAATCATAACCAGAACACCAACACTAACCCGTGCCCTCAAACGTATGCTAACCCTAAACGGTTACCTTACACTAACCTGTACCCTATTCCTTCCCGATTCCCTAACCCTAACCCTAACACGAACCCTAACCCAGACTCTCACCCGAAGCCTTACCCTCACCCTTGCCCTAAACTTAACCAGTAGACAAATATTTCTCCATGCTGTCAAACGTCCTCTAACCCTAAACCACTGCCATACCCTAACGTGTACCCTAAACATTCCGCATTCCCTAACCCTAACCCTAACCCAAACACTAAACCTGACCATCTCCAGAACCCTTACCCTCACCCGTGCCCTAATCTTAGCCAGTACACCAACACTCTCCCGTACCCTTACATGTATGCTAACCCGAAACCATTGCCAGACACTAACTTGTACCTTATTCTCTCCGTATTCCCTAACCCTACACCTAACCGGAACCCTTACACTGACACTCACCGTAAGCCTTACCTCCACCCGTGCCCTAATCTTAACCAGAACACAAACAGTAACCCATGCTCTCACACGTACACTAACCCTAAGCCGTTGCCTTTCCCTAAGCTGTACCGTAATCCCTACCCATTCCCTAAACCTACCCCTAACAAGAACCATAAAACTGACGATCACCCGAAGCCTTTCCCTCACCCGTGACCTAATCTTAACCAGTAAACCCGCAATAACCCTTGCCCTCACACATACGCTCACCCTAAAGGGTTGCCATACACTAAACTGTACCCTAAGCCCTCCCCATTCCCTTACACTAACGCTAACCCGAACGCTTACCCTGACCATCACCCGAAGCCTTACACTCACCCGTGCCCTAATCATAACCAGAACACCAACACTAACCCGTGCCTTCACACGTATGCTAACCCTAAACCGTTGCCGTACACTAAGCTGTACCCTATTCCCTCCTGATTCCCTAATCCTAACCCTAACACAAACCCTAACCCAGACCCTCACCCAAAGCCTTACCCTCACCCTTGCCCTAGTCTTAACCAGTACAAAAATATTACTCCGTGCTCTCAAACCTCCTCTAACCCTAAACCGTTGCCATACACTAACCTGTACCCTAAACCCTCCGCATTCCCTAACCCTAACCCTAACCCAAACTCTAATCCTGACCCTCTCCCGAACCCTTACCCTCAACCGTGCCCTAATCTTAGCCAGTACACCAACACTCACCCGTGCCCTCACATGTATGCTAACCCTAAACCATTGCCATACACTAACCTATACCCTATTCCCTCCCTATTCCCTAACCCTACACCTAACACGAATCCTTACACTGACCCTCACCGGAAGACTGACCTCCACCCCTGTCATAATCTTAACCAGTACACAAACACAAACCCATGCCCTCACACGTACACTAACCCTAAGCCATTGCCGTTCCCTAGGCTGTACCGTAATCCCTACCCATTCCCTAAATCTAACCCTAACAAGAACCATAAACCTGACCATCACCCGAAGCCTTTCCCTCTCTCGTGACCTAATGTTAACCAGTAAACCCGCAATAACCCTTGCCCTCACACATACGCTCACTCTAAACCGTTGCCATACACAAAACTGTACCCTAAGCCCTCCCCATTCACTTACACTAACTCTAACCCGAACGCTTACCCTGACCCTCACCAGAAGCCTTACACTCACCCGTGCCCTAATCATAACCAAAACACCAACACTAACCCGTGCCTTCACACGTATGCTAACCCTAAACCGTTGCCGTACACTAAGCTGTACCCTATTCCCTCCCGATTCCCTAACCCTAACCCTAACACAAACCCTAACCCAGACCCTCACCCGAAGCCTTACCCTCACTCTTGCCCTAATCTTAACCAGTATAAAAATATTACTCCGTGCTCTCAAAACTCCTCCAACCCTAAAACACTCCCATACCCTAACCTGTACCCTAAACCCTCCGCATTCCCTAACCCTACCCCTAACCCAAACATTAATCCTGACCCTCTCCCGAAACCTTACCCTCACCCGTGCGCTATTCATAACCAGAACACCAACACTAACCCGTGCCCTCAAACGTATGCCAACCCTAAACGGTTACCGTACACTAACCTGTACCCTATTCCTTCCCGATTCCTTAACCCTAACCCTAACACGAACCCTTACCCAGGCCATCACCCGAAGCCTTACCCTCACCCTTGCCCTAAACTTAACCAGTACACAAATATTACTCCATGCTCTCAAACGTCCTCTAACAATAAACCACTGCCATACCCTAACCTGTACCCTAAACCCTCCGCATTCCCTAAACCTAACCCTAACACAAACCCTAATCCTGACCATCTCCGGAACCCTTACCCTCACCTGTGCCCTAATGTTAGGCAGTACACCAACACTCACCCGTACCCTCACATGTATGCTAACCCGAAACCATTGCCATACACTAACTTCTACCTTATTCTCTCCGTATTTCCTAACCCTACACCTAACCGGATGCCTTACTCTGACCCTCACCGAAAGCCTTACCTCCACCCGTGCCCTAATCTTAACCAGTACACAAACACTAACCCATGCCCTCACACGTACACTAACCCTAAGCCGTTGCCTTTCCCTAAGCTGTACCGTAATCCCTACCCATTCCCTAAACCTAACCCTAACAAGAACCATAAACCTGACCATCACACTAAGCCTTTCTCTCACCCGTGCCCTAATCTTAACCAGTAAACCCGCAATAACCCTTGCCCTCACACATACGCTCACCCTAAACCGTTGCCATACACTAAACTGTACCCTAAGCCCTCCCCATTCCCTGACACTAACGCTAACCCGAACGCTTACCCTGACCATCACCCGAAGCCTAACACTTACCCGTGGCCTAATCATAACCAGAACACCAAAACTAACCCGTGCCTTCACACGTATGCTAACCCTAAACCGTTGCCGTACACTAAGCTGTACCCTATTCCCTCCCGATTCCCTAACCCTAACCCTAACACAAACCCTAACCCAGACCCTCACCCGAAGCCTTACCCTCACCCTTGCCCTAATCTTAACCAGTACAAAAATATTACTCCGTGCTCTAAAACCTCCTCTAACCCTAAACCGTTGCCATACACTAACCTGTACCCTAAACTCTCTGGATTCCCTAACCCTAACCCTAACCCAAAACCTAATCCTGACCCTCTCCCGAACCCTTACCCTCAACCGTGCCCTAATCTTAACCAGTACACCAACACTCACCCGTGCCCTCACATGTATGCTAACCCTAAACCATTGCCATACACTAACCTATACCCTATTCCCTCCCTATTCCCTAACCCTACACCTAACCCGAATCCTTACACTGACCCTCACCGGAAGCCTGACCTCCACCCCTGCCATAATCTTAACCAGAACACAAACACTAAACCATGTCCTCACACGTACACTAACCCTAAGCCGTTGCCGTACCCTAAGCTGTACCCGAATCCCTCCCCATTCCCAAACCCTAACCCTAACAAGAACCCTAAACCTGACCCTCACCCGAAGCCTTTCCCTCACCCGTGACTTAATCTTAATCAGTACACCCACAATAACTCTTGCCCTCACACGTACGCTAACCCTAAACCGTTGCCATACACTAACCTGTACCCTAAGCCCTCCCCATTCTCTAACACTAACGCTAACCCGAACTCTTACCCTGACCCTCACCCAAAGCCTTACACTCACCCGTGCCCTAATCAAAACCAGAACACCAACATTAACCCGTGCCTTCACACGTATGCTAACCCTAAACCGTTGCCGTACACTAAGCTGTATCCTATTCCCTCCCGATTCCCTAACCCTAAACCTAACACGAACCCTAACCCAGACCCTCACCCAAAGCCTTACCCTCACCCTTGCCCTAATATTAACCAGTACACAAATATCACTCCGTGGTCTCAAACGTCCTCTAAACCTAAACCACTCCGGTACCCTAACCTGTACCCTAAACCCTCCGCATTCCCTAACCCTAACCCTAACACAAACCCTAACCCAAACCCTCACCCGAAGCCTTACCCTCACCCTTGCCCTAATCTTAACCAGTACAAAAATATTACTCCGTGCTCTCAAACCTCCTCTAACCCTAAACCACTCCCATACCCTAACCTGTACCCTAAACCCTCCGCATTCCCTAACCCTAACCCTAACCCAAACCCTAATCCTGACCATCTCCGGAACCCTTACCCTCACCCCTGCCCTAATCTTAGCCAGTACACCAACACTCACCCGTACCCTCACATGTATGCTAACCTGAAACCATTGCCATACACTAACTTGTACCTTATTCTCTCCGTATTCCCTAACCCTACACCTAACCGGAACCCTTACACTGACCCTCACCGTAAGCCTTACCTCCACCCGTGCCCTAATCTTAACCAGTACACAAACACTAACCCATGCCCTCACACGTACACTAACCCTAATCCGTTGCCGTTCCCTAAGGTGTACCGTAATCCCTACCCATTCCCTAAACCTAACCCTAAGAAGAACCATAAACCTGACCATCACCCGAAGCCTTTCCCTCACCCGTGACCTAATCTTAACCAGTAAACCCGCAATAACCCTTGCCCTCACACATACGCTCACCCTAAACGGTTGCCATACACTAAACTGTACCCTAAGCCCTCCCCATTCCCTTACACTAACCCTAACCTGAACGCTTACCCTGACCCTCACCTGACACCTTACACTCACCCGTGCCCTAATCATAACCAGAATACCAACACTAACCCGTGCCTTCACACGTATGCTAACCCTAAACCGTTGCTGTACACTAAGCTGTACCCCATTCCCTCCCGATTCCCTAACCCTAACCCTAACACAAACCCTAACCCAGACCCTCACACAAAGCCTTACCCTCACCCTTGCCCTAATCTTAACCAGTACAAAAATATTACTCCGTGCTCTCAAACCTCCTTTAACCCTAAACCACTCCCATACCCGAACCTGTACCCTAATCCCTCCGCATTCCCCAATCCTAACCCTAACTCAAACCCTAATCCTGACCCTCTCCCGAAACCTTACCCTCACTCGTGCCCTAATCATAACCAGAACACAAACACTAACCCGTGCCCTCAAACGTATGCTAACCCTAAACGGTTACCGTACTCTAACCTGTACCCTATTCCCTCCCGATTCCCTAACCCTAAACATAACACGAACCGTAACCCAGGCCCTCACCCGAAGCCTTACCCTCACCCTTTCCCTAAACTTAACCAGTACACAAATATTACTCCATGCTCTCAAACGTCCTCTAACCCTAAACCACTGCCATACCCTAACCTGTACCCTAAACCCTCCGCATTCCCTAACCCTAACCCTAACCCAAACCCTAATCCTGACCATCTCCGGAACCCTTACCCTCACCCGTGCCCTAATCTTAGCCAGTACACCAACATTCACCCGTACCCTCACATGTATGCTAACCCGAAACCATTGCCATACACTAACTTGTACCTTATTCTCTCCGTATTCCCTAACCCTACACCTAACCGGAACCCTTACACTGACACTCACCGTAAGCCTTACCTCCACCCGTGCCCTAATCTTAACCAGTACACAAACAGTAACCCATACCCTCACACGTACACTAACCCTAAGCCGTTGCCTTTCCCTAAGCTGTACCGTAATCCCTACCCATTCCCTAAACCTACCCATAACAAGAACCATAAACCTGATGATCACCCGAAGCCTTTCCCTCACCCGTGACCTAATCTTAACCAGTAAACCCGCAATAACCCTTGCCCTCACACATACGCTCACCCTAAACGGTTGCCATACACTAAACTGTACCCTAAGCCCTCCCCATTCGCTTACACTAACGCCAACCCGAACGCTTACCCTGACCCTCACCCGAAGCCTTACACTCACCCGTGCCCTAATCATAACCAGGACACCAACACTAACCCGTGCCTTCACACGTATGCTAACTCTAAAACGTTGCCGTACACTAAGCTGTACCCTATTTCCTCCCGATTCCCTAACCCTAACCCTAACACAAACCCTAACCCAGACCCTCACCCGAAGCCTTACCCTCACCCTTGCCCTAATCTTAACCAGTACAAAAATATTACTCCGTGCTCTCAAAACTCCACTAACCCTAAACCACTCCCATACCCTAACCTGTACCCTAAACCCTCCGCATTCCCTAACCCTAACCCTAACCCAAACAGTAATCCTGACCCTCTCCCGAAACCTTACCCTCAACCGTGCCCTAATCATAACCAGAACACCAACACTAACCCGTGCCCTCAAACGTATGCTAACCCTAAACGGTTACCGTACACTAACCTGTACCCTATTCCTTCCCGATTCCCTAACCCTAACCCTAACACAAACCCTAACCCAGACACTCACCCGAAGACTTACCCTCACCCTTGCCCTAAACTTAACCAGTAGACAAATATTACTCCATGCTCTCAAACGTCTTCTAACCCTAAACCACTGCCATACCCTAACGTGTACCCTATATCTTCCGCATTCCCTAACCCTAAACCTAACCCAAACCCTAAACCTGACCATCTCCGGAACCCTTACCCTCACCCGTGCCCTAAGCTTAGCCAGTACACCAACACTCACCCGTACCCTCACATGTATGCTAACCCGAAACCATTGCCATACACTAACTTGTACCTTATTCTCTCCGTGTTCCCTAACCCTACACCTAACCGGAACACTTACACTGACCCTCACCATAAGCCTTAACTCCACCCGTGCCCTAATCTTAACCAGTACACAAACACTAAACCATACCCTCACACGTACACTAACCCTAAGCCGTTGCCTTTCCCTAAGCTGTACAGTAATCCCTACCCATTCCCTAAACCTAACCCTAACAAGAACCATAAACTTGACCATCACCCGAAGCCTTTCCCTCACCCGTGACCTAATCTTAACCAATAATCCCGCAATAACCCTTGCCCTCACACATACGCTCACCGTAAACCGTTGCCATACACTAAAGTGTACCTTAAGCCCTCCTCATTCCCTTACACTAACGCTAACCCGAACGCTTACCCTGACACTCACCCGAAGCCTTACACTCACCCATGCCCTAATCATAACCAGAACACTAACACTAACCCGTGCCTTCACACGTATGCTAACCCTAAACCGTTGCCGTACACTAAGCTGTACCCTATTCCCTCCCGATTCCCTAACCCTAATCCTAACACAAACCGTAACCCAGACCCTCACCCGAAGCCTTACCCTCACCCTTGCCCTAATCTTAACCAGTACAAAAATATTACTCCGTGCTCTCAAACCTTCTCTAACCCTAAACCGTTGCCATACACTAACCTGTACCCTAAACCCTCCGCATTCCCTAACCCTAACCCTAACACAAACCCTAACCCAGACCCTCACCCAAAGCCTTACCCTCACCCTTGCTCTAATCTTAACCAGTACAAAAATATTACTCCATGCTCTCAAACCTCCTCTAACTCTAAACCGTTGCCATACACTAACCTGTTCCCTAAACCATCCGCATTCCCTAACCCTAACCCTAACCCAAAACCTAATCCTGACCCTCTCCCGAACCCTTACCCTCAACCGTGCCCTAATCTTAGCCAGTACACCAACACTCACCCGTGCCCTCACATGTATGCTAACCCTAAACCATTGCCGTACACTAACCTATACCCTATTCCCTCCCTATTCCCTAACCCTACACCTAACCCGAATCCTTACACTGACCCTCACCGGAAGCCTCACCTCCACCCCTGCCATAATCTTAACCAGAAAACAAACACTAAACCATGTCCTCACACGTACACTAACCCTAAGCCGTTGCCGTACCCTTAGCTGTACCCGAATCCCTCCCCATTCCCAAACCCTAACCCTAACAAGAACCCTAAACCTGACCCTCACCCGAAGCCTTTCCCTCACCCTTGCCCTAAACTTAACCAGTAGACAAATATTACTCCATGCTCTCAAACGTCTTCTAACCCTAAACCACTCCCATACCCAAACCTGTACCCTAAACCCTCCGCATTCCCTAACCCTAACCCTAACCCAAACCCTAAACCTGACCCTTTCCCGAATCCTTACACTCACCCGTGCCCTAATCATAACCAGAACACCAACACTAACCCGTGCCTTCACACGTATGCTAACCCTAAACCGTTGCCGTACACTAAGCTGTACCCTATTCCCTCCCGATTCCATAACCCTAACCATAACACAAACCCTAACCCAGACCCTCACCCGAAGCCTTACCCTCACCCTTGCCCTAAACTTAACCAGTACACAAATATTACTCCATGCTCTCAAACGTCCTCTAACCCTAAACCACTGCCATACCCTAACCTGTACCCTAAACCCTCCGCATTCCCTAAACCTAAACCTAACCCAAACCCTAATCCTGACCATCTTCGGAACCCTTACCCTCACCCGTGCCCTAATCTTAGCCAGTACACCAACACTCACCCGTACCCTCACATGTATGCCACCCCGAAACCATTCCGATACACTAACTTGAACCTTATTCTCTCCGTATTCCCTAACCCTACACCTAACCGGAACCCTTACACTGACCCTCACCGTAAGCCTTACCTCCACCCGTGCCCTATTCTTAACCAGTACACAAACACTAACCCATGCCCTCACACATACGCTTACCCTGAACCGTTGCCATACACTAAACTGTACCCTAAGCCCTCCCCATTCCCTTACACTAACGCTAACCCGAACGCTTACCCTGACCATCACCCGAAGCCTTACACTCACCCGTGCCCTAATCATAACCAGAACACCAACACTAACCCGTGCCTTCACACGTATGCTAACCCTAAACCGTTGCCGAACACTAAGCTGTACCCTATTCCCTCCCGATTCCCTAACCCTAACCCTAACACAAACCCTAACCCAGACCCTCACCCGAAGCCTTACCCTCACCCTTGCCCTAATCTTAACCAGTACAAAAATATTACTCCGTGCTCTCAAACCTCCTCTAACCCTAAACAGTTGCCATACACTAACCTGTACCCTAAGCCCTCCCCATTCTCTAACACTAACGCTAACCCGAACTCTTACCCTGACCCTCACCCAAAGCTTACACTCACCCGTGCCCTAATCATAACCAGAACACCAACACTAACCCGTGCCTTCACACGTATGCTAACCCTAAACCGTTGCCGTACACTAAGCTGTACCCTATTCCCTCCCGATTCCCTAACCCTAACCCTAACACGAAACTTAACCCAGACCCTCACCCAAAGCCTTACCCTCACCCTTGCCCTAATATTAACCAGAACAAAAATATCACTCCGTGGTCTCAAACGTCCTATAAACCTAAACCACTCCGGTACCCTAACCTGTACCCTACACTCTCCGCATTCCCTAACCCTAACCCTAACCCAAACCCTAATCCTGACCATCTCCGGAACCCTTACTCTCACCCGTGCCCTAATCTTTGCCAGTACACCAACACTCACCCGTACCCTCACATGTATGCTACCCTGAAACCATTGCCATACACTAACATGTACCTTATTCTCTCCGTATTCCCTAACCCTACACCTAACCGGAACCCTTACACTGAACCTCACCGTAAGCCTTACCTCCACCCGTGCCCTAATCTTAACCAGTACACAAACACTAACCCATGCCCTCACACGTACACTAACCCTAAGCCGTTGCCGTTCCCTAAGCTGTACCGTAATCCCTACACATTCCCTAAACCTAACCCTAACAAGAACCATAAACCTGACCATCACACTAAGCCTTTCTCTCACCCGTGACCTAATCTTAACCAGCAAACCCGCAATAACCCTTGCCCTCACACATACGCTCACCCTCAACCGTTGCCATACACTAAACTGTACCCTAAGCCCTCCCAATTCCCTTACACTAACGCTTAACCGAACGCTTACCCTGATCCTCACCCGAAGCCTTACACTCACCCGTGCCCTAATGATAACCAGAACACCAACACTAACCCGTGCCTTCACACGTATGCTAACCCTAAACCGTTGCCGTACACTAAGCTGTACCCTATTCCCTCCCGATTCCCTAACCCTAACCCTAACACAAACCCTAACCCAGACCCTCATCCGAAGCCTTACCCTCACCCTTGCCCTAATCTTAACCAGTAAAAAAGTATTACTCCGTGCTCTCAAACCTTCTCTAACCCAAAACCATTGCCATACACTAACCTGTACCCTAAACCCTCCGCATTCCTTAACCCTAACCCTAACCCAAACCCTAATCCTGACCCTCTCCCGAAGCCTTACCCTCAACCGTGCCCTAATCTTAGCCAGTACACCAACACTCACCCGTGCCCTCACATGTATGCTAACCCTAAACCATTGCCATACACTAACCTATACCCTATTCCCTCCCTATTCCCTAACCCTGCACCTAACCCGAATCCTTACACTGACCTCACCGGAAGCCTGACCTCCACACCTGCCATAATCTTAACCAGAACACAAACACTAAACCATGTCCTCACACGTACACTAAACCTAAGCCATTGCCGTACCCTAAGCTGTACCCGAATCCCTCCCCATTCCCAAACCCTAACCCTAACAAGAACCCTAAACCTGACCCTCACCCGAAGCCTTTCCCTCACCCGTGACTTAATCTTAACCAGTACACCCACAATAACTCTTGCCCTCACACGTACGCTAAACCTAAACCGTTGCCATACACTAACCTGTACCCTAAGCCCTCCCCATTCTCTAACACTAACGCTAACCCGAACTCTTACCCTGACCCTCACCCAAAGCCTTACACTCACCCGTGCCCTAATCATAACCAGAACACCAACACTAACCCGTGCCTTCACACGTATGCTAACCCTAAATCGTTGCCGTACACTAAGCTGTACCCTATTCCCTCCCGATTCCCTAACCCTAACCCTAACACGAACCCTAACCCAGACCCTCACCCAAAGCCTTAGCCTCACCCTTGCCCTAATATTAACCAGTACACAAATATCACTCCGTGGTCTCAAACGTCCACTAAACCTAAACCACTCCGGTACCCTAACCTGTACCCTAAACCCTCCGCATTCCCTAACCCTAACCCTAACCCAAACCCTAATCCTGACCATCTCCAGAACCCTTACCCTCACCCGTGCCCTAATCTTAGCCAGTACACCAACACTCAGCCGTACCCTCACATGTATGCTAACCTGAAACCATTGCCATACACTAACTTTTACCTTATTCTCTCCGTATTCCCTAACCCTACACCTAACCGGAACCCTTACACTGACCCTCACCGTAAGCCTTACGTCCACCCTTGCCCTAATCTTAACCAGTACACAAACACTAACCCATGCCCTCACACGTACACTAACCCTAAGCCGTTGCCGTTCCCTAAGCTGTACCCTAATCCCAACCCATTCCCTAAACCTAACCCTAACAAGAACCATAAACCTGACCATCACACTAAGCCTTTCTCTCACCCGTGACCTAATCTTAACCAGCAAACCCGCAATAACCCTTGCCCTCACACATACGCTCACCCTCAACCGTTGCCATACACTAAACTGTACCCTAAGCCCTCCCAATTCCCTTACACTAACGCTTAACCGAACGCTTACCCTGATCCTCACCCGAAGCCTTACACTCACCCGTGCCCTAATGATAACCAGAACACCAACACTAACCCGTGCCTTCATACGTATGCTAACCCTAAACCGTTGCCGTACACTAAGCTGTACCCTATTCCCTCCCGATTCCCTAACCCTAACCCTAACACAAACCCTAACCCAGACCCTCATCCGAAGCCTTACCCTCACCCTTGCCCTAATCTTAACCAGTAAAAAAATATTACTCCGTGCTCTCAAACCTTCTCTAACCCAAAACCATTGCCATACACTAACCTGTACCCTAAACCCTCCGCATTCCTTAACCCTAACCCTAACCCAAACCCTAATCCTGACCCTCTCCCGAAGCCTTACCCTCAACCGTGCCCTAATCTTAGCCAGTACACCAACACTCACCCGTGCCCTCACATGTATGCTAACCCTAAACCATTGCCATACACTAACCTATACCCTATTCCCTCCCTATTCCCTAACCCTGCACCTAACCCGAATCCTTACACTGACCTCACCGGAAGCCTGACCTCCACACCTGCCATAATCTTAACCAGAACACAAACACTAAACCATGTCCTCACACGTACACTAACCGTAAGCCATTGCCGTACCCTAAGCTGTACCCGAATCCCTCCCCATTCCCAAACCCTAACCCTAACAAGAACCCTAAACCTGACCCTCACCCGAAGCCTTTCCCTCACCCGTGACTTAATCTTAACCAGTACACCCACAATAACTCTTGCCCTCACACGTACGCTAAACCTAAACCGTTGCCATACACTAACCTGTACCCTAAGCCCTCCCCATTCTCTAACACTAACGCTAACCCGAACTCTTACCCTGACCCTCACCCAAAGCCTTACACTCACCCGTGCCCTAATCATAACCAGAACACCAACACTAACCCGTGCCTTCACACGTATGCTAACCCTAAATCGTTGCCGTACACTAAGCTGTACCCTATTCCCTCCCGATTCCCTAACCCTAACCCTAACACGAACCCTAACCCAGACCCTCACCCAAAGACTTACCCTCACCCTTGCCCTAATATTAACCAGTACACAAATATCACTCCGTGGTCTCAAACGTCCACTAAACCTAAACCACTCCGGTACCCTAACCTGTACCCTAAACCCTCCGCATTCCCTAACCCTAACCCTAACTCAAACCCTAATCTAGACCATCTCCAGAACCCTTACCCTCACCCGTGCCCTAATCTTAGCCAGTACACCAACACTCAGCCGTACCCTCACATGTATGCTAACCTGAAACCATTGCCATACACTAACTTTTACCTTATTCTCTCCGTATTCCCTAACCCTACACCTAACCGGAACCCTTACACTGACCCTCACCGTAAGCCTTACGTCCACCCTTGCCCTAATCTTAACCAGTACACAAACACTAACCCATGCCCTCACACGTACACTAACCCTAAGCCGTTGCCGTTCCCTAAGCTGTACCCTAATCCCAACCCATTCCCTAAACCTAACCCTAACAAGAACCATAAACCTGACCATCACCCGAAGCCTTTCCCTCACCCGTGACCTAATCTTAACCAGTAAACCCGCAATAACCCTTGCCCTCACACATACGCTCACCCTAAACCGTTGCCATACACTAAACTGTACCCTAAGCCCTCCCCATTCGCTTACACTAACGCTAACCGGAACGCTTACCCTGACCCTCACCCGAGCCTTACACTCACCCGTGCCTTAATCATAACCAGAACACCAACACTAACCCGTGCCTTCACACGTATGCTAACCCTAAACCGTTGCGGTACACTAAGCTGTACCCCATTCCCTCCCAATTCCCTAACCCTAACCCTAACACAAACCCTAACCCAGAACCTCACACAAAGCCTTACCCTCACCCTTGCCCTAATCTCAACCAGTATAAAAATATTACTCCGTGCTCTCAAACCTCCTCTAACCCTAAACCACTCCCATACCCTAACCTGTACCCTAAACCCTCCGCATTCCCTAACCCTAACCCTAACCCAAACCCTAATCCTGACCCTCTCACGAAACCTTACCCTCACCCGTGCCCTAATCATAACCAGAACACAAACACTAACCCGTGCCCTCAAACGTATGCTAACACTAAACGGTTACCGTACACTAACCTGTACCCTATTCCCTCCCGATTCCCTAACCCTAACCCTAACACGAACCCTAACCCAGGCCCTCACCCGAAGCCTTACCCTCACCCTTGCCCTAAACTTAACCAGTACACAAATATTACTCCATGCTCTCAAACGTCCTCTAACCCTAAACCACTGCCATACGCTAACCTGTACCCTAAACCCTCCGCATTCCCTAAACCTAAACCTAACCCAAACCCTAATCCTGACCATCTTCGGAACCCTTACCCTCACCCGTGCCCTAATCTTAGCCAGTACACCAACACTCACCCGTACCCTCACATGTATGCCACCCCGAAACCATTCCGATACACTAACTTGAACCTTATTCTCTCCGTATTCCCTAACCCTACACCTAACCGGAACCCTTACACTGACCCTCACCGTAAGCCTTACGTCCACCCTTGCCCTAATCTTAACCAGTACACAAACACTAACCCATGCCCTCACACGTACACTAACCCTAAGCCGTTGCCGTTCCCTAAGCTGTACCGTAATCCCTACACATTCCCTAAACCTAACCCTAACAAGAACCATAAACCTGACCATCACACTAAGCCTTTCTCTCACCCGTGACCTAATCTTAACCAGCAAACCCGCAATAACCCTTGCCCTCACACATACGCTCACCCTCAACCGTTGCCATACACTAAACTGTACCCTAAGCCCTCCCAATTCCCTTACACTAACGCTTAACCGAACGCTTACCCTGATCCTCACCCGAAGCCTTACACTCACCCGTGCCCTAATGATAACCAGAACACCAACACTAACCCGTGCCTTCACACGTATGCTAACCCTAAACCGTTGCCGTACACTAAGCTGTACCCTATTCCCTCCCGATTCCCTAACCCTAACCCTAACACAAACCCTAACCCAGACCCTCATCCGAAGCCTTACCCTCACCCTTGCCCTAATCTTAACCAGTAAAAAAGTATTACTCCGTGCTCTCAAACCTTCTCTAACCCAAAACCATTGCCATACACTAACCTGTACCCTAAACCCTCCGCATTCCTTAACCCTAACCCTAACCCAAACCCTAATCCTGACCCTCTCCCGAAGCCTTACCCTCAACCGTGCCCTAATCTTAGCCAGTACACCAACACTCACCCGTGCCCTCACATGTATGCTAACCCTAAACCATTGCCATACACTAACCTATACCCTATTCCCTCCCTATTCCCTAACCCTGCACCTAACCCGAATCCTTACACTGACCTCACCGGAAGCCTGACCTCCACACCTGCCATAATCTTAACCAGAACACAAACACTAAACCATGTCCTCACACGTACACTAAACCTAAGCCATTGCCGTACCCTAAGCTGTACCCGAATCCCTCCCCATTCCCAAACCCTAACCCTAACAAGAACCCTAAACCTGACCCTCACCCGAAGCCTTTCCCTCACCCGTGACTTAATCTTAACCAGTACACCCACAATAACTCTTGCCCTCACACGTACGCTAAACCTAAACCGTTGCCATACACTAACCTGTACCCTAAGCCCTCCCCATTCTCTAACACTAACGCTAACCCGAACTCTTACCCTGACCCTCACCCAAAGCCTTACACTCACCCGTGCCCTAATCATAACCAGAACACCAACACTAACCCGTGCCTTCACACGTATGCTAACCCTAAATCGTTGCCGTACACTAAGCTGTACCCTATTCCCTCCCGATTCCCTAACCCTAACCCTAACACGAACCCTAACCCAGACCCTCACCCAAAGCCTTAGCCTCACCCTTGCCCTAATATTAACCAGTACACAAATATCACTCCGTGGTCTCAAACGTCCACTAAACCTAAACCACTCCGGTACCCTAACCTGTACCCTAAACCCTCCGCATTCCCTAACCCTAACCCTAACCCAAACCCTAATCCTGACCATCTCCAGAACCCTTACCCTCACCCGTGCCCTAATCTTAGCCAGTACACCAACACTCAGCCGTACCCTCACATGTATGCTAACCTGAAACCATTGCCATACACTAACTTTTACCTTATTCTCTCCGTATTCCCTAACCCTACACCTAACCGGAACCCTTACACTGACCCTCACCGTAAGCCTTACGTCCACCCTTGCCCTAATCTTAACCAGTACACAAACACTAACCCATGCCCTCACACGTACACTAACCCTAAGCCGTTGCCGTTCCCTAAGCTGTACCCTAATCCCAACCCATTCCCTAAACCTAACCCTAACAAGAACCATAAACCTGACCATCACACTAAGCCTTTCTCTCACCCGTGACCTAATCTTAACCAGCAAACCCGCAATAACCCTTGCCCTCACACATACGCTCACCCTCAACCGTTGCCATACACTAAACTGTACCCTAAGCCCTCCCAATTCCCTTACACTAACGCTTAACCGAACGCTTACCCTGATCCTCACCCGAAGCCTTACACTCACCCGTGCCCTAATGATAACCAGAACACCAACACTAACCCGTGCCTTCATACGTATGCTAACCCTAAACCGTTGCCGTACACTAAGCTGTACCCTATTCCCTCCCGATTCCCTAACCCTAACCCTAACACAAACCCTAACCCAGACCCTCATCCGAAGCCTTACCCTCACCCTTGCCCTAATCTTAACCAGTAAAAAAATATTACTCCGTGCTCTCAAACCTTCTCTAACCCAAAACCATTGCCATACACTAACCTGTACCCTAAACCCTCCGCATTCCTTAACCCTAACCCTAACCCAAACCCTAATCCTGACCCTCTCCCGAAGCCTTACCCTCAACCGTGCCCTAATCTTAGCCAGTACACCAACACTCACCCGTGCCCTCACATGTATGCTAACCCTAAACCATTGCCATACACTAACCTATACCCTATTCCCTCCCTATTCCCTAACCCTGCACCTAACCCGAATCCTTACACTGACCTCACCGGAAGCCTGACCTCCACACCTGCCATAATCTTAACCAGAACACAAACACTAAACCATGTCCTCACACGTACACTAACCGTAAGCCATTGCCGTACCCTAAGCTGTACCCGAATCCCTCCCCATTCCCAAACCCTAACCCTAACAAGAACCCTAAACCTGACCCTCACCCGAAGCCTTTCCCTCACCCGTGACTTAATCTTAACCAGTACACCCACAATAACTCTTGCCCTCACACGTACGCTAAACCTAAACCGTTGCCATACACTAACCTGTACCCTAAGCCCTCCCCATTCTCTAACACTAACGCTAACCCGAACTCTTACCCTGACCCTCACCCAAAGCCTTACACTCACCCGTGCCCTAATCATAACCAGAACACCAACACTAACCCGTGCCTTCACACGTATGCTAACCCTAAATTGTTGCCGTACACTAAGCTGTACCCTATTCCCTCCCGATTCCCTAACCCTAACCCTAACACGAACCCTAACCCAGACCCTCACCCAAAGACTTACCCTCACCCTTGCCCTAATATTAACCAGTACACAAATATCACTCCGTGGTCTCAAACGTCCACTAAACCTAAACCACTCCGGTACCCTAACCTGTACCCTAAACCCTCCGCATTCCCTAACCCTAACCCTAACTCAAACCCTAATCTAGACCATCTCCAGAACCCTTACCCTCACCCGTGCCCTAATCTTAGCCAGTACACCAACACTCAGCCGTACCCTCACATGTATGCTAACCTGAAACCATTGCCATACACTAACTTTTACCTTATTCTCTCCGTATTCCCTAACCCTACACCTAACCGGAACCCTTACACTGACCCTCACCGTAAGCCTTACGTCCACCCTTGCCCTAATCTTAACCAGTACACAAACACTAACCCATGCCCTCACACGTACACTAACCCTAAGCCTTTGCCGTTCCCTAAGCTGTACCCTAATCCCAACCCATTCCCTAAACCTAACCCTAACAAGAACCATAAACCTGACCATCACCCGAAGCCTTTCTCTCACCCGTGACCTAATCTTAACCAGCAAACCCGCAATAACCCTTGCCCTCACACATACGCTCACCCTCAACCGTTGCCATACACTAAACTGTACCCTAAGCCCTCGCAATTCCCTTACACTAACGCTTAACCGAACGCTTACCCTGATCCTCACCCGAAGCCTTACACTCACCCGTGCCCTAATGATAACCAGAACACCAACACTAACCCGTGCCTTCATACGTATGCTAACCCTAAACCGTTGCCGTACACTAAGCTGTACCCTATTCCCTCCCGATTCCCTAACCCTAACCCTAACACAAACCCTAACCCAGACCCTCATCCGAAGCCTTACCCTCACCCTTGCCCTAATCTTAACCAGTAAAAAAATATTACTCCGTGCTCTCAAACCTTCTCTAACCCAAAACCATTGCCATACACTAACCTGTACCCTAAACCCTCCGCATTCCTTAACCCTAACCCTAACCCAAACCCTAATCCTGACCCTCTCCCGAAGCCTTACCCTCAACCGTGCCCTAATCTTAGCCAGTACACCAACACTCACCCGTGCCCTCACATGTATGCTAACCCTAAACCATTGCCATACACTAACCTATACCCTATTCCCTCCCTATTCCCTAACCCTGCACCTAACCCGAATCCTTACACTGACCTCACCGGAAGCCTGACCTCCACACCTGCCATAATCTTAACCAGAACACAAACACTAAACCATGTCCTCACACGTACACTAACCGTAAGCCATTGCCGTACCCTAAGCTGTACCCGAATCCCTCCCCATTCCCAAACCCTAACCCTAACAAGAACCCTAAACCTGACCCTCACCCGAAGCCTTTCCCTCACCCGTGACTTAATCTTAACCAGTACACCCACAATAACTCTTGCCCTCACACGTACGCTAAACCTAAACCGTTGCCATACACTAACCTGTACCCTAAGCCCTCCCCATTCTCTAACACTAACGCTAACCCGAACTCTTACCCTGACCCTCACCCAAAGCCTTACACTCACCCGTGCCCTAATCATAACCAGAACACCAACACTAACCCGTGCCTTCACACGTATGCTAACCCTAAATCGTTGCCGTACACTAAGCTGTACCCTATTCCCTCCCGATTCCCTAACCCTAACCCTAACACGAACCCTAACCCAGACCCTCACCCAAAGACTTACCCTCACCCTTGCCCTAATATTAACCAGTACACAAATATCACTCCGTGGTCTCAAACGTCCACTAAACCTAAACCACTCCGGTACCCTAACCTGTACCCTAAACCCTCCGCATTCCCTAACCCTAACCCTAACTCAAACCCTAATCTAGACCATCTCCAGAACCCTTACCCTCACCCGTGGCCTAATCTTAGCCAGTACACCAACACTCAGCCGTACCCTCACATGTATGCTAACCTGAAACCATTGCCATACACTAACTTTTACCTTATTCTCTCCGTATTCCCTAACCCTACACCTAACCGGAACCCTTACACTGACCCTCACCGTAAGCCTTACGTCCACCCTTGCCCTAATCTTAACCAGTACACAAACACTAACCCATGCCCTCACACGTACACTAACCCTAAGCCTTTGCCGTTCCCTAAGCTGTACCCTAATCCCAACCCATTCCCTAAACCTAACCCTAACAAGAACCATAAACCTGACCATCACCCGAAGCCTTTCCCTCACCCGTGACCTAATCTTAACCAGTAAACCCGCAATAACCCTTGCCCTCACACATACGCTCACCCTAAACCGTTGCCATACACTAAACTGTACCCTAAGCCCTCCCCATTCGCTTACACTAACGCTAACCGGAACGCTTACCCTGACCCTCACCCGAGCCTTACACTCACCCGTGCCTTAATCATAACCAGAACACCAACACTAACCCGTGCCTTCACACGTATGCTAACCCTAAACCGTTGCGGTACACTAAGCTGTACCCCATTCCCTCCCAATTCCCTAACCCTAACCCTAACACAAACCCTAACCCAGAACCTCACACAAAGCCTTACCCTCACCCTTGCCCTAATCTCAACCAGTATAAAAATATTACTCCGTGCTCTCAAACCTCCTCTAACCCTAAACCACTCCCATACCCTAACCTGTACCCTAAACCCTCCGCATTCCCTAACCCTAACCCTAACCCAAACCCTAATCCTGACCCTCTCACGAAACCTTACCCTCACCCGTGCCCTAATCATAACCAGAACACAAACACTAACCCGTGCCCTCAAACGTATGCTAACACTAAACGGTTACCGTACACTAACCTGTACCCTATTCCCTCCCGATTCCCTAACCCTAACCCTAACACGAACCCTAACCCAGGCCCTCACCCGAAGCCTTACCCTCACCCTTGCCCTAAACTTAACCAGTACACAAATATTACTCCATGCTCTCAAACGTCCTCTAACCCTAAACCACTGCCATACGCTAACCTGTACCCTAAACCCTCCGCATTCCCTAAACCTAAACCTAACCCAAACCCTAATCCTGACCATCTTCGGAACCCTTACCCTCACCCGTGCCCTAATCTTAGCCAGTACACCAACACTCACCCGTACCCTCACATGTATGCCACCCCGAAACCATTCCGATACACTAACTTGAACCTTATTCTCTCCGTATTCCCTAACCCTACACCTAACCGGAACCCTTACACTGACCCTCACCGTAAGCCTTACCTCCACCCGTGCCCTATTCTTAACCAGTACACAAACACTAACCCATGCCCTCACACATACGCTTACCCTGAACCGTTGCCATACACTAAACTGTACCCTAAGCCCTCCCCATTCCCTTACACTAACGCTAACCCGAACGCTTACCCTGACCCTCACCCGAAGCCTTACACTCACCCGTGCCCTAATCATAACCAGAACACCAACACTAACCCGTGCCTTCACACATATGCTAACCCTAAACCGTTGCCGAACACTAAGCTGTACCCTATTCCCTCCCGATTCCCTAACCCTAACCCTAACACAAACCCTAACCCAGACCCTCACCCGAAGCCTTACCCTCACCCTTGCCCTAATCTTAACCAGTACAAAAATATTACTCCGTGCTCTCAAACCTCCTCTAACCCTAAACAGTTGCCATACACTAACCTGTACCCTAAACCCTCCGCATTCCCTAACCCTAACCCTAACCAAAACCCTAATCCTGACCCTCTCCCGAAACCTTACCTTCAACCGTGCCCTAACCTTAGCCAGTACACCAACACTCACCCGTGCCCTCACATGTATGCTAAGCCTAAACCATTGCCATACACTAACCTATACCCTATTCCCTCTCTATTCCCTAACACTACACCTAACCCGAATCCTTACACTGACCCTCACCGGAAGCCTGACCTCGACCCCTGCCATAATCTTAACCAGAACACAAACACTAAACCATGTCCTCACACGTACACTAACTCTAAGCCATTGCCGTACCCAAAGCTGTACCCGAATCCTTCCCCATTCCCAAACCCTAACCCTAACAAGAACCCTAAACCTGACCCTCACCCGAAGCCTTTCCCTCACCCGTGACTTAATCTTAACCAGTACACCCACAATAACTCTTGCCCTCACACGTACGCTAACCCTAAACCGTTGCCATACACTAACCTGTACCCTAAGCCCTCCCCATTCTCTAACACTAACGCTAACCCGAACTCTTACCCTGACCCTCACCCAAAGCTTACACTCACCCGTGCCCTAATCATAACCAGAACACCAACACTAACCCGTGCCTTCACACGTATGCTAACCCTAAACCGTTGCCGTACACTAAGCTGTACCCTATTCCCTCCCGATTCCCTAACCCTAACCCTAACACGAAACTTAACCCAGACACTCACCCAAAGCCTTACCCTCACCCTTGCCCTAATATTAACCAGAACAAAAATATCACTCCGTGGTCTCAAACGTCCTATAAACCTAAACCACTCCGGTACCCTAACCTGTACCCTACACCCTCCGCATTCCCTAACCCTAACCCTAACCAAACCCTAATCCTGACCATCTCCGGAACCCTTACTCTCACCCGTGCCCTAATCTTAGCCAGTACACCAACACTCACCCGTACCCTCACATGTATGCTAACCTGAAACCATTGCCATACACTAACATGTACCTTATTCTCTCCGTATTCCCTAACCCTACACCTAACCGGAACCCTTACACTGAACCTCACCGTAAGCCTTACCTCCACCCGTGCCCTAATCTTAACCAGTACACAAACACTAAACCATGTCCTCACACGTACACTAACCCTAAGCCGTTGCCGTTCCCTAAGCTGTACCGTAATCCCTACCCATTCCCTAAACCTAACCCTAACAAGAAACATAAACCTGACCATCACACTAAGCCTTTCTCTCACCCGTGACCTAATCTTAACCAGCAAACCCGCAATAACCCTTGCCCTCACACATACGCTCACCCTCAACCGTTGCCATACACTAAACTGTACCCTAAGCCCTCCCAATTCCCTTACACTAACGCTTAACCGAACGCTTACCCTGATCCTCACCCGAAGCCTTACACTCACCCGTGCCCTAATGATAACCAGAACACCAACACTAACCCGTGCCTTCACACGTATGCTAACCCTAAACCGTTGCCGTACACTAAGCTGTAACCTATTCCCTCCCGATTCCCTAACCCTAACCCTAACACAAACCCTAACCCAGACCCTCATCCGAAGCCTTACCCTCACCCTTGCCCTAATCTTAACCAGTAAAAAAATATTACTCCGTGCTCTCAAACCTTCTCTAACCCAAAACCATTGCCATACACTAACCTGTACCCTAAACCCTCCGTATTCCTTAACACTAACCCTAACCCAAACCCTAATCCTGACCCTCTCCTGAAGCCTTACCCTCAACCGTGCCCTAATCTTAGCCAGTACACCAACACTCACCCGTGCCCTCACATGTATGCTAACCCTAAACCATTGCCATACACTAACCTATACCCTATTCCCTCCCTATTCCTTAACCCTGCACCTAACCCGAATCCTTACACTGACCTCACCGGAAGCCTGACCTCCACACCTGCCATAATCTTAACCAGAACACAAACACTAAACCATGTCCTCACACGTACACTAACCCTAAGCCGTTGCCGTACCCTAAGCTGTACCCGAATCCCTCCCCATTCCCAAACCCTAACCCTAACAAGAACCCTAAACCTGACCCTCACCCGAAGCCTTTCCCTCACCCGTGACTTAATCTTAACCAGTACACCCACAATAACTCTTGCCCTCACACGTACGCTAACCCTAAACCGTTGCCATACACTAACCTGTACCCTAAGCCCTCCCCATTCTCTAACACTAACGCTAACCCGAACTCTTACCCTGACCCTCACCCAAAGCCTTACACTCACCCGTGCCCTAATCATAACCAGAACACCAACACTAACCCGTGCCTTCACACGTATGCTAACCCTAAATCGTTGCCGTACACTAAGCTGTACCCTATTCCCTCCCGATTCCCTAACCCTAACCCTAACACGAACCCTAACCCAGACCCTCACCCAAAGCCTTACCCTCACCCTTGCCCTAATATTAACCAGTACACAAATATCACTCCTTGGTCTCAAACGTCCACTAAACCTAAACCACTCCGGTACCCTAACCTGTACCCTAAACCCTCCGCATTCCCTAACCCTAACCCTAACCCAAACCCTAATCCTGACCATCTCCAGAACCCTTACCCTCACCCGTGCCCTAATCTTAGCCAGTACACCAACACTCACCCGTACCCTCACATGTATGCTAACCTGAAACCATTGCCATACACTAACTTTTACCTTATTCTCTCCGTATTCCCTAACCCTACACCTAACCGGAACCCTTACACTGACCCTCACCGTAAGCCTTACGTCCACCCTTGCCCTAATCTTAACCAGTACACAAACACTAACCCATGCCCTCACACGTACACTAACCCTAAGCCGTTGCCGTTCCCTAAGCTGTACCCTAATCCCTACCCATTCCCTAAACCTAACCATAACAAGAACCATAAACCTGACCATCACCCGAAACATTTCCCTCACCCGTGACCTAATCTTAACCAGTAAACCCGCAATAACCCTTGCCCTCACACATACGCTCACCCTAAACCGTTGCCATACACTAAACTGTACCCTAAGCCCTCCCCATTCGCTTACACTAACGCTAACCGGAACGCTTACCCTGACCCTCACCCGAAGCTTTACACTCACCCGTGCCCTAATCATAACCAGAACACCAACACTAACCCGTGCCTTCACACGCATGCTAACCCTAAACCGTTGCGGTACACTAAGCTGTACCCTATTCCCTCCTGATTCCCTAACCCTAACCCTAAAACAAACCCTAACCCAGACCCTCACCCGAAGCCTTACCCTCACCCTTGCCCTAATCTTAACCAGTACAAAAATATTACTCCGTGCTCTCAAACCTCCTCTAACCCTAAAGCACTCCCATACCCTAACCTGTACCCTAAACCCTCCGCATTCCCTAACCCTAACCCTAACCCAAACAGTAATCCTGACCCTCTCCCGAAACCTTACCTCACCCGTGCCCTAATCATAACCAGAACACCAACACTAACCCGTGCTCTCAAACGTATGCTAACCCTAAACGGTTACCGTACACTAACCTGTACCCTATTCCCTCCCGATTCCCTAACCCTAACCCTAACACGAACCCTAACCCAGACCCTCACCCGAAGCCTTACCCTCACCCTTGCCCTAAACTTAACCAGTACACAAATATTACTCCATGCTCTCAAACGTCCTCTAACCCTAAACCACTGCCATGCCGTAGCCTGTACCCTAAACCCTCCGCATTCCCGAACACTAACCCTAACCCAAACCCTAATCCTGACCATCTCCGGAAACCTTACCCTCACCTGTGCCCTAAACTTAGCCAGTACACCAACACTCACCCGTGCCCTCACATGTATGCTAACCCGAAACCATTGCCATACACTAAGTTGTGCCTTATTCTCTCCGTATTCCCTAACGCTACACCTAACCGGAACCCTTACACTGACCCTCAACGTAAGCCTTAACTTCACCCGTGCCTTAATCTTAACCAGTACACAAACACTAACTCATACCCTCACACGTACACTAACCCTAAGCCGTTGCCTTTCCCTAAGCTGTACCGTAATCCATACCCATTCCCTAAACCTAACCCTAACAAGAACCATAAACCTGACCATCACCCGAAGCCTTTCCCTCACCCGTGACCTAATCTTAACCAGTAAACCCGCAGTAACCCTTGCCCTCACTCATACGCTCATCCTAAACCGTTGCCATACACTAAACTGTACCCTAAGCCCTCCCCATTCCCTTACACTAACGTAACCCGAACGCTTACCCTGACCCTCACCCGAAGCCTTACACTCACCCGTGCCCTAATCATAACCAGAACACCAACACTAACCCGTGCCTTCACACGTATGCTAACCCTAAACCGTTGCGGTACACTAAGCTGTACCCCATTCCCTCCCGATTCCCTAACCCTAACCCTAACACAAACCCTAACCCAGACCCTCACCCGAAGCCTTACCCTCACCCTTGCCCTAATCTCAACCAGTACAAAAATATTACTCCGTGCTCTCAAACCTCCTCTAACCCTAAACCACTCCCATACCCTAACCTGTACCCTAAACCCTCCGCATTCCCTAACCCTAACCCTAACCCAAACCCTAATCCTGACCCTCTCCCGAAACCTTACCCTCACCCGTGCCCTAATCATAACCAGAGCACAAACACTAACCCGTGCCCTCAAACGTATGCTAACACTAAACGGTTACCGTACACTAACCTGTACCCTATTCCCTCCCGATTCCCTAACCCTAACCCTAACACGAACCCTAACCCAGGCCCTCACCCGAAGCCTTACCCTCACCCTTGCCCTAAACTTAACCAATACACAAATATTACTCCATGCTCTCAAACGTCCTCTAACCCTAAACCACTGCCATACCCTAACCTGTACCCTAAACCCTCCGCATTCCCTAAACCTAAACCTAACCCAAACCTTAATCCTGACAATCTCCGGAACC
Source organism: Inia geoffrensis (assembly GCA_036417435.1). Lineage (NCBI taxonomy): Eukaryota > Metazoa > Chordata > Mammalia > Artiodactyla > Iniidae > Inia > Inia geoffrensis. Next base: position 154,177,508 of record CM070902.1, read on the forward strand.
CTTACCCTCACCCGTGCCCTAATCTTAGCCAGTACACCAACACTCACCCGTACCCTCACATGTATGCCACCCCGAAACCATTGCGATACACTAACTTGAACCTTATTCTCTCCGTATTCCCTAACCCTACACCTAACCGGAACCCTTACACTGACCCTCACCGTAAGCCTTACCTCCACCCGTGCCCTAATCTTAACCAGTACACAAACACTAACCCATGCCCTCACACATACGCTCACCCTGAACCGTTGCCATACACTAAACTGTACCCTAAGCCCTCCCCATTCCCTTACACTAACGCTAACCCGAACGCTTACCCTGACCATCACCCGAAGCCTTACACTCACCCATGCCCTAATCATAACCAGAACACCAACACTAACCCGTGCCTTCACACGTATGCTAACCCTAAACCGTTGCCGAACACTAAGCTGTACCCTATTCCCTCCCGATTCCCTAACCCTAACCCTAAGACAAAACCTAACCCAGACCCTCACCCGAAGCCTTACCCTCACCCTTGCCCTAATCTTAACCAGTACAAAAATATTACTCCGTGCTCTCAAACCTCCTCTAACCCTAAACAGTTGCCATAAACTAACCTGTACCCTAAACTCTCCGCATTCACTAACCCTAACCCTAACCAAAACCCTAATCCTGACCCTCTCCCGAAACCTTACCTTCAACCGTGCCCTAACCTTAGCCAGTACACCAACACTCACCCGTGCCCTCACATGTATGCTAACCCTAAACCATTGCCATACACTAACCTATACCCTATTCCTTCCCTATTCCCTAACACTACACCTAACCCGAATCCTTACCCTGACCCTCACCGGAAGCCTGACCTCGACCCCTGCCATAATCTTAACCAGAACACAAACACTAAACCATGTCCTCACACGTACACTAACTCTAAGCCGTTGCCGTACCCTAAGCTGTACCCGAATCCCTCCCCATTCCCAAACCCTAACCCTAACAAGAACCCTAAACCTGTCCCTCACCCGAAGCCTTTCCCTCACCCGTGACTTAAACTTAACCAGTACACCCACAATAACTCTTGCCCTCACACGTACGCTAACCCTAAACCGTTGCCATACACTAACCTGTACCCTAAGCCCTCCCCATTCTCTAACACTAACGCTAACCCGAACTCTTACCCTGAACCTCACCCGAAGCCTTACACTCACCCGTACCCTAATCATAACCAGAACACCAACACTAACCCGTGCCTTCACACGTATGCTAACCCTAAAACGTTGCCGTACACTAAGCTGTACCCTATTCCCTCCCGATTCTCTAACCCTAACCCTAACACGAACCTTAACCCAGACCCTCACCCAAAGCCTTACCCTAACCCTTGCCCTAATATTAACCAGAACAAAAGTATCACTCCGGGGTGTCAAACGTCCTATAAACCTAAACCACTCTGGTACCCTAACCTGTACCCTAAACCCTCCGCATTCCCTAACCCTAACCCTAACCCAAACCCTAATCCTGACGATCTCCGGAACTCTTACCCTCACCCGTGCCCTAATCTTAGCCAGTACACCAACACTCACCCGTACCCTCACATGTATGCTAACCTGAAACCATTGCCATACACTAACTTGTACCTTATTCTCTCCGTATACCCTAACCCTACACCTAACCGGAACCCTTACACAGAACCTCACCGTAAGCCTTACCTCCACCCGTGCCCTAATCTTAACCAGTACACAAACACTAACCCATGCCCTCACACGTACACTAACCCTAAGCCGTTGCCGTTCCCTAAGCTTTACCGTAATCCCTACACACTCCCTAAACCTAACCCTAACATGAACCATAAACCTGACCATCACACTAAGCCTTTCCCTCACCCGTGACCTAATGTTAACCAGCAAACCCGCAATAACCCTTGCCCTCACACATAGGCTCACCCTAAACCGTTGCCATACACTAAACTGTACCCTAAGCCCTCCCAATTCCCTTACACTAACGCTTAACCGAAGGCTTACCCTGACCCTCACCCGAAGCCTTACACTCACCCGTGCCCTAATGATAACCAGAACCCCAACACTAACCCGTGCCTTCACACGTATGCTAACCCTAAACCGTTGCCGTATACTAAGCTGTACCCTATTCCCTCTCGATTCCCTAACCCTAACCCTAACACAAACCCTAACCCAGACCCTCACCCGAAGCCTTACCCTCACCCTTGCCCTAATCTTAACCAGTACAAAAATATTACTCCGTCCTCTCAAACCTCCTCTAACCCTAAACCACTCCCATACCCTAACTTGTACCCTAAACCCTCCGCATTCCCTAACCCTAACCCTAACCCAAACCCTAAACCTGAGCCTTTCCCGAAACCTTACCCTCACCCATGCCCTAATCATAACCAGAACACCAACACTAACCCGTGCCCTCAAACGTATGCTAACCCTAAACGGTTATCATACACTAACCTGTACCCTATTCCCTCCCGATTCCCTAACCCTAACCCTAACAGGAACCCTAAACCAGAACCTCACCCGAAGCCTTACCCTCACCCTTGCCCTAAACTTAACCAGTACACAAATATTTCTCCATGCTCTCAAACGTCCTCTAACCCTAAACCACTGCCATACCCTAAACTGTACCCTAAACCTTCCGCATTCTCTAACCCTAACCCTAACTCAAACCCTAATCCTGACCATCTCCGGAACCCTTACCCTCACCCGTGCCCTAATCTTAGCCAGTACACCAACACTCACCCGTACCCTCACATGTATGCTAACCCGAAACCATTGCCATACACTAACTTGTACTTTATTCTCTCCGTACTCCCTAACCCTACACCTAACCAGAACCCTTACACTGACACTCACCGTAAGCCTTACCTCCACCCGTGCCCTAATCTTAACCAGTACACAAACACTAACCCATACCCTCACACGTACACTAACCCTAAGCCGTTGCCGTTCCCTAAGCTGTACCGTAATCCCTACACATTCCCTAAGCCTAACCCTAACAAGAACCATAAACCTGACCATCACACTAAGCCTTTCCCTCACCCGTGACCTAATCTTAACCAGTAAACCCGCAATAATCCTTGCCCTCACACATACGCTCATCCTAAACCGTTGCCATACACTAAACTGTACCCTAAGCCCTCCCCATTCCCTGACACTAACGCTAACCCGAACGCTTACCCTGACCATCACCCGAAGCCTTACACTCACCCGTGCCCTAATCATAACCAGAACACCAACACTAACCCGTGCCTTCACACGTATGCTAACCCTAAACCGTTGCCGTACACTAAGCTGTACCCTATTCCCTCCCGATTCCCTAACCCTAACCCTAACACAAACTCTTATCATGACCCTCTCCCGAACCCTTACAATCAACCGAGCCCTAATCTTAGCCAGATCACCAACACTCACCCGTGCCCTCACATGTATGCTAACCCTAAACCATTGCCATATACTAAGCTATACCTTATTCCCTCCCTATTCCCTAACCCTACACCTAAACCGAATCCTTACACTGACCCTCACAGGAAGCCTGTTCTCCACCCCTGCCATAATCTTCACCAGAACACAAACACTAAACCATGTCCTCACACGTACACTAACCCTAAGCCGTTGCCGTACCCTAAGCTGTACCCGAAACCCTCCCCATTCCCAAACCCTAATCCTAACAAGAACCCTAAACCTGACCTTCACCCGAAGCCTTTCCCTCACCCGTGACTTAATCTTAACCAGTACACCCACAATAACTCTTGCCCTCACACTTACGCTAACCCTAAACCGTTGCCATACACTAACCTGTACCCTAAGCCCTCCCCATTCTCAAACACTAACGCTAACCCGAAACTTTACCCTGACCCTCACCCAAAGCCTTACACTCACCCGTGCCCTAATCATAACCAGAACACCAACACTAACCCGTGCCTTCACACGTATGCCAACCCTAAACCGTTGCCATACACTAAGCGGTACCCTATTCCCTCCCGATTCCCTAACCCTAACCCTAACACGAAACCTAACCCAGACCCTCACCCAAAGCCTTATCCTCACACTTGCCCTAATATTAACCAGTACACAAATATCACTCCGTGGTCTCAAACGTCCTCTAAACCTAAACCACTCCGGTACCCTAACCTGTACCCTAAACCCTCCGCATTCCCTAACCCTAACCCAAACCCTAATCCTGACCATCTCCGGAACCCTTACCCTCACCCGTGCCCTAATCTTAGCCAGTACACCAACACTCACCCGTACCCTCACATGTATGCTAACCCGAAACCATTGCCATACACTAACTTGTGCCTCATTCTCTCCGCATTCCCTAACACTAACCCTAACCCAAACAGTAATCCTGACCCTCTCCCGAAACCTTACCCTCACCCGTGCCCTAATCATAACCAGAACACCAACACTAACCCGTGCCTTCACACGTATGCTAACCCTAAACCGTTGCCGTACACTAAGCTGTACCCTATTCCCTCCCGATTCCCTAACCCTAACCCTAACACAAACCCTAACCCAGACCCTCACCCGAAGCCTTACCCTCACCCTTGCCCTAATCATAACCAGTACAAAAATATTACTCCGTGCTCTCAAACCTCCTCTAACCCTAAACCACTCCCATACCCTAACCTGTACCCTAAACCCTCCGCATTCCCTAACCCTAACCCTAACCCAAACAGTAATCCAGACCCTCTCCCGAAACGTTACCCTCACCCGTGCCCTACTCATAACCAGAACACCAACACTAACCCGTGCCCTCAAACGTATGCTAACCCTAAACGGTTACCGTACACTAACCTGTACCCTATTCCTTCCCGATTCCCTAACCCTAACCCTAACACGAACCCTAACCCAGACCCTCACCCGAAGCCTTACCCTCACCCTTGCCCTAAACTTAACCAGAAGACAAATATTACTCCATGCTATCAAACGTCCTCTAACCCTAAACCACTGCCATACCCTAACCTGTACCCTAAACCCTCTGCATTCCCTAACCCTAACCCTAACCCAAACCCTAATCCTGACCCTCTCCCGAACCCTTACCCTCACCCGTGCCCTAATCTTAGCCAGTACACCAACACTCACCCGTACCCTCACATGTATGGTAACCCGAAACCATTGCCATACACTACCTTGTACCTTATTCTCTCCCTATTTCCTAACCCTACACCTAACCGGAACCCTTACACTCACCCTCACCGTAAGCCTTACCTCCACCTGTGCCCTAATCTTAACCAGTACACAAACAGTAACCCATGCCATCACACGTACACTAACCCTAAACCGTTGATGTTCCCTAAGCTGTACCCTAATCCCTACCCATTACCTAAACCTAACCCTAACAAGAACAATAAACCTGACGATCACCCGAAGCCTTTCCCTCACCCGTGACCTAATCTTAACCAGTAAACCCGCAATAACCCTTGCCCTCACACATACGCTCACCCTAAACCGTTGCAATACACTAAACTGTACCCTAAGCCCTCCTCATTCCCTTACACTAACGCTAACCCGAAGGCTTACCCTGACCATCACCCGAAGCCTTACACTCACCCGTGCCCTAATCATAACCAGAACACCAACACTAACCCGTGCCTTCACACTTATGCTAACCCTAAACCGTTGCCGTACACTAAGCTGTACCCTATTCCCTCCCGATTCCCTAACCCTAACCCTAACACAAACCCTTATCATGACCCTCTCCTGAACCCTTACAATCAACCGAGCCCTAAACTTAGCCATATCACCAACACTCACCCGTGCCCTCACATGTATGCTAACCCTAAACCATTGCCATACACTAAGCTATACCTTATTCCCTCCCTATTCCCTAACCATACACCTAAACCGAATCCTTACACTGACCCTCACAGGAAGCCTGTTCTCCACCCCTGCCATAATCTTCACCAGAACACAAACACTAAACCATGTCCTCACACGTACACTAACCCTAAGCCGTTGCCGTACCCTAAGCTGTACCCGAAGCCCTCCCCATTCCCAAACCCTAATACTAACAAGAACCCTAAACCTGACCTTCACCCGAAGCCTTTCCCTCACCCGTGACTTAATCTTAACCAGTACACCCACAATAACTCTTGCCCTCACACGTACGCTAACCCTAAACCGTTGCCATACACTAACCTGTACCCTAAGCCCTCCCCATTCTCTAACACTAACGCTAACCCGAACCGTTACCCTGACCCTCACCCAAAGCCTTACACTCACCCGTGCCCTAATCATAACCAGAACACCAACACTAACCCGTGCCTTCACACGTATGCTAACCCTAAACCGTTGCCATACACTAAGCGGTACCCTATTCCCTCCCGATTCCCTAACCCTAACCCTAACACGAAACCTAACCCAGACCCTCACCCAAAGCCTTATCCTCACACTTGCCCTAATATTAACCAGTACACAAATATCACTCCGTGGTCTCAAACGTCCTCTAAACCAAAACCACTCCGGTACCCTAACCTGTACCCTAAACCCTCCGCATTCCCTAACCCTAACCCAAACCCTAATCCTGACCATCTCCGGAAACCTTACCCTCACCTTTGCCCTAATCTTAACCAGTACTAAAATATTACTCCGTGCTCTCAAACCTTCTCTAACCCTAAACTGTTGCCATACACTAACCTGTACCCTAAACCCTCCGCATTCCCTAACCCTAACCCTAACCCAAACCCTAATCCTGACCCTCTCCCGAACCCTTACCCTCACCCGTGCCCTAATCTTAGCCAGTACACCAAAACTCACCCGTGCCCTCACATGTATGCTAACCCTAAACCATTGCCATACACTAACCTATACCCTATTCCCTCCCTATTCCCTAACCCTGCACCTAACCCGAATCCTTACACTGACCCTCACCGGAAGCCTGACCTCCACACCTGCCATAATCTTAACCAGAACACAAACACTAAACCATGTCCTCACACGTACACTAACCCTAAGCCGTTGCCGTACCCTAAGCTGTACCCGAATTCCTCCTCATTCACAAACCCTAACCCTAACAAGAACCCTAAACCTGACACTCACCCGAAGCCTTTCCCTCACCCGTGACTTAATCTTAACCAGTACACCCACAATAACTGTTGCCCTCACACGTACGCTAACCCTAAACCGTTGCCATACACTAACCTGTACCCTAAGCCCTCCCCATTCTCTAACACTAACCCTAACCCGAACTCTTACCCTGACCCTCACCCAAAGCCTTACACTCACCCGTGCCCTAATCATAACCAGAACACCAACACTAAACCGTGCCTTCACACGTATGCTAACCCTAAACCGTTGCCGTATACTAAGCTGTACCCTATTCCCTCCCGATTCCCTAACCCTAACCCTAACATGAACCCTAACCCAGACCCTCACCCAAAGCCTTACCCTCACCCTTGCCCTAATGTTAACCAGTACACAAATATCACTCCGTGGTCTCTAACGTCCTCTAACCCTAAACCACTCCCGTACCCTAACCTGTACCCTAAACCCTCCGCATTCCCTAACCCTAACCCTAACCCGAACCCTAATCCTGACCATCTCCGGAACCCTTACCCTCACCCGTGCCCTAATCTTAGCCAGTACACCAACACTCACCCGTACTCTCACATGTATGCTAACCCAAAACCATTGCCATACACTAACTTGTGCCTTATTCTTTCCGTATTCCCTAACCCTACACCTAACCGGAACCCTTACACTGACACTCACCGTAAGCCTTAACTCCACACGTGCCCTAATCTTAACCAGTACACAAACACTAAACCATACCCTCACACGTATACTAACCCTAAGCCGTTGCCTTTCCCTTAGCTGTACCGTAATCCCTACCCATTCCCTAAACCTAACCCTAACAAGAACCATAAACCTGACCATCACCCGAAGCCTTTCCCTCACCAGTGACCTAATCTTAACCAGTAAACCCGCAATAACCCTTGCCCTCACACATACGCTCACCGTAAACCGTTGCCATACACTAAACTGTACCCTAAGCCCTCCCCATTCACTGACACTAACGCTAACCCGAACGCTTACCCTGACCCTCACCCGAAGCCTTACACTCACCCGTGCCCTAATCATAACCAGAACACCAACACTAACCCGTGCCTTCTCACGTATGTTAACCCTAAACCGTTGCCGTACACTAAGCTGTACCCCATTCCCTCCCGATTCCCTAACCCTAACCCTAACACAAACCCTAACGCAGACCCTCACCTGAAGCCTTACCCTCACCCTTGCCCTAATCTTAACCAGTACAAAAATATTACTCCGTGCTCTCAAACCTCCTCTAACCCTAAACCGTTGCCATACACTAACCTGTACCCTAAACCCTCCGCATTCCCTAACCCTAACCCTAACCCAAACCCTAATCCTGACCCTCTCCCGAACCCATACCCTTAACCGTGCCCTAATGTTAGCCAGTACCCCAACACTCACCCGTGCCCTCACATGTATGCTAACCCTAAACCATTGCCGTACACTAACCTATACCCTATTCCCTCCCTATTCCCTAACCCTACACCTAACCCGAATCCTTACACTGACCCTCACCGGAAGCCTGACCTCCACCCGTGCCATAATCTTAACCAGAACACAAACACTAAACCATGTCCTCACACGTACACTAACCCTAAGCCGTTGCCGTACCCTAAACTGTACCCGAATCCCTCCCCATTCCCAAACCCTAACTCTAACAAGAACCCTAAACCTGACCCTCACCCGAAGCCTTTCCCTCACCCGTGACTTAATCTTAACCAGTACACCCACAATAACTCTTGCCCTCACACGTACGCTAACCCTAAACCGTTGCCATACACTAACCTGTACCCTAAGCCCTCCCCATTCTCTAACACTAACGCTAACCCGAACTCTTACACTGACCCTCACCCAAAGCCTTACACTCACCCGTGCCCTCATCATAACCAGAACACCAACACTAACCCGTGCCATCACACATATGCTAACCCTAAACCGTTGCCGTACACTAAGCTGTACCCTATTCCCTCCCGATTCCCTAACCCTAACCCTAACACGAACCCTAACCCAGACCCTCACCCAAAGCCTTACCCTCACCCTTGCCCTAATATTAACCAGTACACAAATATCACTCCGTGGTCTCTAACGTCCTCTAACCCTAAACCACTCCCGTACCCTAACCTGTACCCTAAACCCTCCGCATTCCCTAACCCTAACCCTAACCCGAACCCTAATCCTGACCATCTCCGGAACCCTTACCCTCACCCGTGCCCTAATCTTAGCCAGTACACCAACACTCACCCGTACCCTCACATGTATGCTAACCTGAAACCATTGCCATACACTAACTTGTGCCTTATTCTTTCCGTATTCCCTAACCCTACACCTAACCGGAACCCTTACACTGACACTCACCGTAAGCCTTAACTCCACACGTGCCCTAATCTTAACCAGTACACAAACACTAAACCATACCCTCACACGTATACTAACCCTAAGCCGTTGCCTTTCCCTTAGCTGTACCGTAATCCCTACCCATTCCCTAAACCTAACCCTAACAAGAACCATAAACCTGACCATCACCCGAAGCCTTTCCCTCACCAGTGACCTAATCTTAACCAGTAAACCCGCAATAACCCTTGCCCTCACACATACGCTCACCGTAAACCGTTGCCATACACTAAACTGTACCCTAAGCCCTCCCCATTCACTGACACTAACGCTAACCCGAACGCTTACCCTGACCCTCACCCGAAGCCTTACACTCACCCGTGCCCTAATCATAACCAGAACACCAACACTAACCCGTGCCTTCACACGTATGTTAACCCTAAACCGTTGCCGTACACTAAGCTGTACCCCATTCCCTCCCGATTCCCTAACCCTAACCCTAACACAAACCCTAACGCAGACCCTCACCTGAAGCCTTACCCTCACCCTTGCCCTAATCTTAACCAGTACAAAAATATTACTCCGTGCTCTCAAACCTCCTCTAACCCTAAACCGTTGCCATACACTAACCTGTACCCTAAACCCTCCGCATTCCCTAACCCTAACCCTAACCCAAACCCTAATCCTGACCCTCTCCCGAACCCATACCCTTAACCGTGCCCTAATGTTAGCCAGTACCCCAACACTCACCCGTGCCCTCACATGTATGCTAACCCTAAACCATTGCCGTACACTAACCTATACCCTATTCCCTCCCTATTCCCTAACCCTACACCTAACCCGAATCCTTACACTGACCCTCACCGGAAGCCTGACCTCCACCCGTGCCATAATCTTAACCAGAACACAAACACTAAACCATGTCCTCACACGTACACTAACCCTAAGCCGTTGCCGTACCCTAAACTGTACCCGAATCCCTCCCCATTCCCAAACCCTAACTCTAACAAGAACCCTAAACCTGACCCTCACCCGAAGCCTTTCCCTCACCCGTGACTTAATCTTAACCAGTACACCCACAATAACTCTTGCCCTCACACGTACGCTAACCCTAAACCGTTGCCATACACTAACCTGTACCCTAAGCCCTCCCCATTCTCTAACACTAACGCTAACCCGAACTCTTACACTGACCCTCACCCAAAGCCTTACACTCACCCGTGCCCTCATCATAACCAGAACACCAACACTAACCCGTGCCATCACACATATGCTAACCCTAAACCGTTGCCGTACACTAAGCTGTACCCTATTCCCTCCCGATTCCCTAACCCTAACCCTAACACGAACCCTAACCCAGACCCTCACCCAAAGCCTTACCCTCACCCTTGCCCTAATATTAACCAGTACACAAATATCACTCCGTGGTCTCAAACGTCCTCTAACCCTAAACCACTCCCTTGCCCTAACGTGTACCCTAAACCCTCCGCATTCCCTAACCCTAACCCTAACCCAAAGAGTAATCCTGACCCTCTCCCGAAACCTTACCCTCACCCGTGCCCTAATCATAACCAGAACACCAACACTAACCCGTGCCCTCAAACGTATGCTAACCCTAAACGGTTACCGTACACTAACCTGTACCCTATTCCTTCCCGATTCCCTAACCCTAACCCTAACCCGAACCCTAAACCAGACCGTCACCCGAAGCCTTACCCTCACCCTTGCCCTAATATTAACCAGAACAAAAATATCACTCCGTGGTCTCAAACGTCCTATAAACCTAAACCACTCTGGTACCCTAACCTGTACCCTAAACCCTCCGCATTCCCTAACCCTAACCCTAACCCAAACCCTAATCCTGACCATCTCCGGAACCCTTACCCTCACCCGTGCCCTAATCTTAGCCAGTACACCAACACTCACCCGTACCCTCACATGTATGCTAACCTGAAACCATTGCCATACACTAACTTGTACCTTATTCTCTCCGTATTCCCTAACCCTACACCTAACCGGAACCCTTACACTGAACCTCACCGTAAGCCTTACCTCAACCCGTGCCCTAATCTTAACCAGTACACAAACAATAACCCATGCCCTCACACGTACACTAACCCTAAGCCGTTGCCGTTCCCTAAGCTGTACCGTAATCCCTACACATTCCCTAAACCTAACCCTAACAAGAACCATAAACCTGACCATCACACTAAGCCTTTCCCTCACTCGTGACCTAATCTTAACCAGCAAACCCGCAATAACCCTTGCCCTCACACATACGCTCACCCTAAACCGTTGCCATACACTAAACTGTACACTAAGCCCTCCCAATTCCCTTACACTAACGCTTAACCGAACGCTTACCCTGACCGTCACCCGAAGCCTTACACTCACCCGTGCCCTAATCATAACCAGAACACCAACACTAACCCGTGCCTTCACACGTATGCTAACCCTAAACCGTTGCCGTACACTAAGCTGTACCCTATTCCCTCCCGATTCCCTAACCCTAACCCTAACACAAACCCTAACCCAGACCCTCACCCGAAGCCTTACCCTCACCCTTGCCCTAATCTTAACCAGTACAAAAATATTACTCCGTGCTCTCAAACCTCCTCTAACCCTAAACCACTCCCATACCCTAACCTGTACCCTAAAGCCTCCGCATTCCCTAACCCTAACCCTAACCCAAACCCTAAACCTCACCCTTTCCCGAAACCTTACACTCACCCGTGCCCTAATCACAACCAGAACACCAACACTAACCCGTGCCTTCACACGTATGCTAACCCTAAACCGTTGCCGTACACTAAGCTGTACCCTATTCCCTCCCGATTCCCTAACCCTAACCCTAACACAAACCCTAACCCAGACCCTCACCCGAAGCCTTACCCTCACCCTTGCCCTAATCTTAACCAGTACAAAAATATTACTCCGTGCTCTCAAACCTCCTCTAACCCTAAACCGTTGCCATACACTAACCTGTACCCTAAACCCTCCGCATTCCCTAACCCTAACCCTAACCCAAACCCTAATCCTGACCCTCTCCCAAACCCTTACCCTCAACCGTGCCCTAATCTTAGCCAGTACACCAACACTCACCCGTGCCCTCACATGTATGCTAACCCTAAACCATTGCCATACACTAACCTATACCCTATTCCCTCCCTATTCCCTAACCCTACACCTAACCCGAATCCTTACACTGACCCTCACCGGAAGACTGACCTTCACCCCTGCCATAATCTTAACCAGAACACAAACACTAAACCATGTCCTCACACGTACACTAACCCTAAGCCGTTGCCGTACCCTAAGCTGTACCCGAATCCCTCCCCATTCCCAAACCCTAACCCTAAGAAGAACCCTAAACCTGACCCTCACCCGAAGCCTTTCCCTCACCCGTGACTTAATCTTAACCAGTACACCCACAATAACTCTTGCCCTCACACGTACGCTAACCCTAAACCGTTGCCATACACTAACCTGTACCATAAGCCCTCCCCATTCTCTAACACTAACGCTAACCCGAACTCTTACCCTGACCCTCACCCAAAGCCTTACACTCACCCGTGCCCTAATCAAAACCAGAATAACAAGATTAACCCGTGACTTCACACGTATGCTAACCCTAAAACGTTGCCGTACACTAAGCTGTACCGTATTCCCTCCCGATTCCCTAACCCTAACCCTAACACGAACCCTAACCCAGACTCTCACCCAAAGCCTTATCCTCACCCTTGCCCTAATATTAACCAGTGCACAAATATCACTCCGTGGTCTCAAACGTCCTCTAAACCTAAACCACTCCGGTACCCTAACCTGTACCCTAAACCCTCCGCATTCCCTAACCCTAACCCAAACCCTAATCCTGACCATCTCCAGAACCCTTACCCTCACCCGTGCCCTAATCCTAGCCAGTACACCAACACTCACCCGTACCCTCACATGTATGCTAACCCAAAACCATTGCCATACACTAACTTGTGCCTTATTCTCTCCGTATTCCCTAACCCTACACCTAACCGGAACCCTTACACTGACCCTCACCGTAAGCCTTACGTCCACCCGTGCCCTAATCTTAACCAGTACACAAACACTAACCCATGCCCTCACACGTACACTAACCCTAAGCCGTTGCCGTTCCCTAAGCTGTACCCTAATCCCTACCCATTCCCTAAACCTAACCCTAACAAGAACCATAAACCTGACCATCACCCGAAGCCTTTCCCTCACCCGTGACCTAATCTTAACCAGTAAACCCGCAATAACCCTTGTCCTCACACATACGCTCACCCTAAACCGTTGCCATACACTAAACTGTACCCTAAGCCCTCCCCATTCCCTGACACTAACGCTAACCCGAACGCTTACCCTGACCCTCACCCAAAGCCTTACACTCACCCGTGCCCTAATCATAACCAGAACACCAACACTAACCCGTGCCTTCACACGTATGCTAACCCTAAACCGTTGCCGTACACTAAGCTGTACCCTATTCCCTCCCGATTCCCTAACCCTAACCCTAACACAAACCCTAACCCAGACCCTCACCAGAAGCCTTACCCTCACCCTTGCCCTAATCTTAACCAGTACAGAAATATTACTCCGTGCTCTCAAACCTCCTCTAACCCTTAACCGTTGCCATACACTAACCTGTACCCTAAGCCTTCCCCATTCACTAACACTAACGCTAACCCGAACTCTTACCCTGACCCTCACCCAAAGCCTTACCCTCACCCTTGCCCTAATATTAACCAGTACACAAATATCACTCCGTGGTCTCAAACGTCCTCTAACCCTAAACCACTCCCGTACCCTAACCTGTACCCTAAACCCTCCGCATTCCCTAACCCTAACCCTAACCCAAACCCTAATCCTGACCATCTCCAGAACCCTTACCCTCACCCGTGCCCTAATCTTAGCCAGTACACCAACACTCACCCGTACCCTCACATGTATGCTAACCCGAAAACATTGCCATACACTAACTTGTGCCTTATTCTCTCCGTATTCCCTAACCCTACACCTAACCGGAACCCTTACACTGACCCTCACCGTAAGCCTTACCTCCACCCGTGCCCTAATCTTAACCAGTACACAAACACTAACCCATGCCGTCACACATACGCTCACCCTGAACCGTTGCCATACACTAAACTGTACCCTAAGCCCTCCCCATTCCCTTACACTAACGCTAACCCGAACGCTTACCCTGACCATCACCCGAAGCCTTACACTCACCCGTGCCCTAATCATAACCAGAACACCAACACTAACCCGTGCCTTCACACGTATGCTAACCCTAAACCGTTGCCGAACACTAAGCTGTACCCTATTCCCTCCCGATTCCCTAACCCTAACCCTAACACAAACCCTAAACCAGACCCTCACCCGAAGCCTTACCCTCACCCTTGCCCTAATCTTAACCAGTACAAAAATATTACTCCGTGCTCTCAAACCTCCTCTAACCCTAAACAGTTGCCATACACTAACCTGTACCCTAAACCCTCCGCATTCCCTAACCCTAACCCTAACCCAAACCCTAATCCTGACCGTCTCCTGAACCCTTACCCTCACCCGTGCCCTAATCTTAGCCAGTACACCAACACTGACCCATACTCTCACATGTATGCTAACCCGAAACCATTGCCATACACTAACTTGTGCCTTATTCTCTCCGTATTCCCTAACCCTACGCCTAACCGGAACCCTTACACTCACCCTCACCGTAAGCCTTACCTCCACCCGTGCCCTAATCTTAACCAGTACACAAACAGTAACCCATGCCCTCACACGTACACTAACCCTAAGCCGTTGATGTTCCCTAAGCTGTATCCTAATCCCTACCCATTCCCTAAAGCTACCCCTAACAAGAACAATAAACCTGACGATCACCCGAAGCCTTTCCCTCACCCGTGACCTAATCTTAACCAGTAAACCCGCAATAACCCTTGCCCTCACACATACGTTCACCCTAAACCGTTGCAATACACTAATCTGTACCCTAAGCCCTCCCCATTCCCTTACACTAACGCTAACCCGAACGCTTACCCTGACCATCATCCGAAGCCTTACACTCACCCGTGCCCTAGTCATAACCAGAACACCAACACTAACCCGTGCCTTCACACGTATGCTAACCCTAAACCGTTGCCGTACACTAAGCTGTACCCTATTCCCTCCCGATTCCCTAACCCTAAACCTAACACAAACCCTTATCATGACCCTCTCCCGAACCCTTACCCTCAACCGTGCCCTAATCTTAGCCAGGACACCAACACTCACCCGTGCCCTCACATATATGCTAACCCTAAACCATTGCCATACACAAAGCTATACCTTATTCCCTCCCTATTCCCTAACCCTACACCTAAACCGAATCCTTACACTGACCCTCACAGGAAGCCTGTCCTCCACCCCTGCCATAATCTTCACCAGAACACAAACACTAAACCATGTCCTCACACGTACACTAACCCTAAGCCGTTGCCGTACCCTAAGCTGTACCCGAAACCCTCCCCATTCCCAAACCCTAACCCTAACAAGAACCCTAAACCTGACCCTCACCCGAAGCATTTCCCTCACCCGTGACCTAATCTTAACCACTACACCCACAATAACTCTTACCCTCACACGTACGCTAACCCTAAACCGTTGCCATACACTAACCTGTACCCTAAGCCCTCCCCATTCTCTAACACTAACGCTAACCCGAACCCTAACCCAAATCCTCACCCGAAGCCTTACCCTCACCCTTGCCCTAATCATAACCAGTACAAAAATATTACTCCGTGCTCTCAAACCTCCTCTAACCCTAAACCACTCCCATACCCTAACCTGTACCCTAAACCCTCCGCATTCCCTAACCCTAACCCTAACCCAAACAGTAATCCAGACCCTCTCCCGAAACGTTACCCTCACCCGTGCCCTACTCATAACCAGAACACCAACACTAACCCGTGCCCTCAAACGTATGCTAACCCTAAACGGTTACCGTACACTAACCTGTACCCTATTCCTTCCCGATTCCCTAACCCTAACCCTAACACGAACCCTAACCCAGACCCTCACCCGAAGCCTTACCCTCACACTTGCCCTAAACTTAACCAGAAGACAAATATTACTCCATGCTATCAAACGTCCTCTAACCCTAAACCACTGCCATACCCTAACCTGTACCCTAAACCCTCTGCATTCCCTAACCCTAACCCTAACCCAAACCCTAATCCTGACCCTCTCCCGAACCCTTACCCTCACCCGTGCCCTAATCTTAGCCAGTACACCAACACTCACCCGTACCCTCACATGTATGGTAACCCGAAACCATTGCCATACACTACCTTGTACCTTATTCTCTCCCTATTTCCTAACCCTACACCTAACCGGAACCCTTACACTCACCCTCACCGTAAGCCTTACCTCCACCTGTGCCCTAATCTTAACCAGTACACAAACAGTAACCCATGCCATCACACGTACACTAACCCTAAACCGTTGATGTTCCCTAAGCTGTACCCTAATCCCTACCCATTACCTAAACCTAACCCTAACAAGAACAATAAACCTGACGATCACCCGAAGCCTTTCCCTCACCCGTGACCTAATCTTAACCAGTAAACCCGCAATAACCCTTGCCCTCACACATACGCTCACCCTAAACCGTTGCAATACACTAAACTGTACCCTAAGCCCTCCTCATTCCCTTACACTAACGCTAACCCGAAGGCTTACCCTGACCATCACCCGAAGCCTTACACTCACCCGTGCCCTAATCATAACCAGAACACCAACACTAACCCGTGCCTTCACACGTATGCTAACCCTAAACCGTTGCCGTACACTAAGCTGTACCCTATTCCCTCCCGATTCCCTAACCCTAACCCTAACACAAACCCTTATCATGACCCTCTCCTGAACCCTTACAATCAACCGAGCCCTAAACTTAGCCATATCACCAACACTCACCCGTGCCCTCACATGTATGCTAACCCTAAACCATTGCCATACACTAAGCTATACCTTATTCCCTCCCTATTCCCTAACCATACACCTAAACCGAATCCTTACACTGACCCTCACAGGAAGCCTGTTCTCCACCCCTGCCATAATCTTCACCAGAACACAAACACTAAACCATGTCCTCACACGTACACTAACCCTAAGCCGTTGCCGTACCCTAAGCTGTACCCGAAGCCCTCCCCATTCCCAAACCCTAATACTAACAAGAACCCTAAACCTGACCTTCACCCGAAGCCTTTCCCTCACCCGTGACTTAATCTTAACCAGTACACCCACAATAACTCTTGCCCTCACACGTACGCTAACCCTAAACCGTTGCCATACACTAACCTGTACCCTAAGCCCTCCCCATTCTCTAACACTAACGCTAACCCGAACCGTTACCCTGACCCTCACCCAAAGCCTTACACTCACCCGTGCCCTAATCATAACCAGAACACCAACACTAACCCGTGCCTTCACACGTATGCTAACCCTAAACCGTTGCCATACACTAAGCGGTACCCTATTCCCTCCCGATTCCCTAACCCTAACCCTAACACGAAACCTAACCCAGACCCTCACCCAAAGCCTTATCCTCACACTTGCCCTAATATTAACCAGTACACAAATATCACTCCGTGGTCTCAAACGTCCTCTAAACCAAAACCACTCCGGTACCCTAACCTGTACCCTAAACCCTCCGCATTCCCTAACCCTAACCCAAACCCTAATCCTGACCATCTCCGGAAACCTTACCCTCACCTTTGCCCTAATCTTAACCAGTACTAAAATATTACTCCGTGCTCTCAAACCTTCTCTAACCCTAAACTGTTGCCATACACTAACCTGTACCCTAAACCCTCCGCATTCCCTAACCCTAACCCTAACCCAAACCCTAATCCTGACCCTCTCCCGAACCCTTACCCTCACCCGTGCCCTAATCTTAGCCAGTACACCAAAACTCACCCGTGCCCTCACATGTATGCTAACCCTAAACCATTGCCATACACTAACCTATACCCTATTCCCTCCCTATTCCCTAACCCTGCACCTAACCCGAATCCTTACACTGACCCTCACCGGAAGCCTGACCTCCACACCTGCCATAATCTTAACCAGAACACAAACACTAAACCATGTCCTCACACGTACACTAACCCTAAGCCGTTGCCGTACCCTAAGCTGTACCCGAATTCCTCCCCATTCACAAACCCTAACCCTAACAAGAACCCTAAACCTGACACTCACCCGAAGCCTTTCCCTCACCCGTGACTTAATCTTAACCAGTACACCCACAATAACTGTTGCCCTCACACGTACGCTAACCCTAAACCGTTGCCATACACTAACCTGTACCCTAAGCCCTCCCCATTCTCTAACACTAACCCTAACCCGAACTCTTACCCTGACCCTCACCCAAAGCCTTACACTCACCCGTGCCCTAATCATAACCAGAACACCAACACTAAACCGTGCCTTCACACGTATGCTAACCCTAAACCGTTGCCGTATACTAAGCTGTACCCTATTCCCTCCCGATTCCCTAACCCTAACCCTAACATGAACCCTAACCCAGACCCTCACCCAAAGCCTTACCCTCACGCTTGCCCTAATGTTAACCAGTACACAAATATCACTCCGTGGTCTCTAACGTCCTCTAACCCTAAACCACTCCCGTACCCTAACCTGTACCCTAAACCCTCCGCATTCCCTAACCCTAACCCTAACCCGAACCCTAATCCTGACCATCTCCGGAACCCTTACCCTCACCCGTGCCCTAATCTTAGCCAGTACACCAACACTCACCCGTACTCTCACATGTATGCTAACCCGAAACCATTGCCATACACTAACTTGTGCCTTATTCTTTCCGTATTCCCTAACCCTACACCTAACCGGAACCCTTACACTGACACTCACCGTAAGCCTTAACTCCACACGTGCCCTAATCTTAACCAGTACACAAACACTAAACCATACCCTCACACGTATACTAACCCTAAGCCGTTGCCTTTCCCTTAGCTGTACCGTAATCCCTACCCATTCCCTAAACCTAACCCTAACAAGAACCATAAACCTGACCATCACCCGAAGCCTTTCCCTCACCAGTGACCTAATCTTAACCAGTAAACCCGCAATAACCCTTGCCCTCACACATACGCTCACCGTAAACCGTTGCCATACACTAAACTGTACCCTAAGCCCTCCCCATTCACTGACACTAACGCTAACCCGAACGCTTACCCTGACCCTCACCCGAAGCCTTACACTCACCCGTGCCCTAATCATAACCAGAACACCAACACTAACCCGTGCCTTCTCACGTATGTTAACCCTAAACCGTTGCCGTACACTAAGCTGTACCCCATTCCCTCCCGATTCCCTAACCCTAACCCTAACACAAACCCTAACGCAGACCCTCACCTGAAGCCTTACCCTCACCCTTGCCCTAATCTTAACCAGTACAAAAATATTACTCCGTGCTCTCAAACCTCCTCTAACCCTAAACCGTTGCCATACACTAACCTGTACCCTAAACCCTCCGCATTCCCTAACCCTAACCCTAACCCAAACCCTAATCCTGACCCTCTCCCGAACCCATACCCTTAACCGTGCCCTAATGTTAGCCAGTACCCCAACACTCACCCGTGCCCTCACATGTATGCTAACCCTAAACCATTGCCGTACACTAACCTATACCCTATTCCCTCCCTATTCCCTAACCCTACACCTAACCCGAATCCTTACACTGACCCTCACCGGAAGCCTGACCTCCACCCGTGCCATAATCTTAACCAGAACACAAACACTAAACCATGTCCTCACACGTACACTAACCCTAAGCCGTTGCCGTACCCTAAACTGTACCCGAATCCCTCCCCATTCCCAAACCCTAACTCTAACAAGAACCCTAAACCTGACCCTCACCCGAAGCCTTTACCTCACCCGTGACTTAATCTTAACCAGTACACCCACAATAACTCTTGCCCTCACACGTACGCTAACCCTAAACCGTTGCCATACACTAACCTGTACCCTAAGCCCTCCCCATTCTCTAACACTAACGCTAACCCGAACTCTTACACTGACCCTCACCCAAAGCCTTACACTCACCCGTGCCCTCATCATAACCAGAACACCAACACTAACCCGTGCCATCACACATATGCTAACCCTAAACCGTTGCCGTACACTAAGCTGTACCCTATTCCCTCCCGATTCCCTAACCCTAACCCTAACACGAACACTAACCCAGACCCTCACCCAAAGCCTTACCCTCACCCTTGCCCTAATATTAACCAGTACACAAATATCACTCCGTGGTCTCAAACGTCCTCTAACCCTAAACCACTCCCTTGCCCTAACGTGTACCCTAAACCCTCCGCATTCCCTAACCCTAACCCTAACCCAAAGAGTAATCCTGACCCTCTCCCGAAACCTTACCCTCACCCGTGCCCTAATCATAACCAGAACACCAACACTAACCCGTGCCCTCAAACGTATGCTAACCCTAAACGGTTACCGTACACTAACCTGTACCCTATTCCTTCCCGATTCCCTAACCCTAACCCTAACCCGAACCCTAAACCAGACCGTCACCCGAAGCCTTACCCTCACCCTTGCCCTAATATTAACCAGAACAAAAATATCACTCCGTGGTCTCAAACGTCCTATAAACCTAAACCACTCTGGTACCCTAACCTGTACCCTAAACCCTCCGCATTCCCTAACCCTAACCCTAACCCAAACCCTAATCCTGACCATCTCCGGAACCCTTACCCTCACCCGTGCCCTAATCTTAGCCAGTACACCAACACTCACCCGTACCCTCACATGTATGCTAACCTGAAACCATTGCCATACACTAACTTGTACCTTATTCTCTCCGTATTCCCTAACCCTACACCTAACCGGAACCCTTACACTGAACCTCACCGTAAGCCTTACCTCAACCCGTGCCCTAATCTTAACCAGTACACAAACAATAACCCATGCCCTCACACGTACACTAACCCTAAGCCGTTGCCGTTCCCTAAGCTGTACCGTAATCCCTACACATTCCCTAAACCTAACCCTAACAAGAACCATAAACCTGACCATCACACTAAGCCTTTCCCTCACTCGTGACCTAATCTTAACCAGCAAACCCGCAATAACCCTTGCCCTCACACATACGCTCACCCTAAACCGTTGCCATACACTAAACTGTACACTAAGCCCTCCCAATTCCCTTACACTAACGCTTAACCGAACGCTTACCCTGACCGTCACCCGAAGCCTTACACTCACCCGTGCCCTAATCATAACCAGAACACCAACACTAACCCGTGCCTTCACACGTATGCTAACCCTAAACCGTTGCCGTACACTAAGCTGTACCCTATTCCCTCCCGATTCCCTAACCCTAACCCTAACACAAACCCTAACCCAGACCCTCACCCGAAGCCTTACCCTCACCCTTGCCCTAATCTTAACCAGTACAAAAATATTACTCCGTGCTCTCAAACCTCCTCTAACCCTAAACCACTCCCATACCCTAACCTGTACCCTAAAGCCTCCGCATTCCCTAACCCTAACCCTAACCCAAACCCTAAACCTCACCCTTTCCCGAAACCTTACACTCACCCGTGCCCTAATCATAACCAGAACACCAACACTAACCCGTGCCTTCACACGTATGCTAACCCTAAACCGTTGCCGTACACTAAGCTGTACCCTATTCCCTCCCGATTCCCTAACCCTAACCCTAACACAAACCCTAACCCAGACCCTCACCCGAAGCCTTACCCTCACCCTTGCCCTAATCTTAACCAGTACAAAAATATTACTCCGTGCTCTCAAACCTCCTCTAACCCTAAACCGTTGCCATACACTAACCTGTACCCTAAACCCTCCGCATTCCCTAACCCTAACCCTAACCCAAACCCTAATCCTGACCCTCTCCCAAACCCTTACCCTCAACCGTGCCCTAATCTTAGCCAGTACACCAACACTCACCCGTGCCCTCACATGTATGCTAACCCTAAACCATTGCCATACACTAACCTATACCCTATTCCCTCCCTATTCCCTAACCCTACACCTAACCCGAATCCTTACACTGACCCTCACCGGAAGACTGACCTTCACCCCTGCCATAATCTTAACCAGAACACAAACACTAAACCATGTCCTCACACGTACACTAACCCTAAGCCGTTGCCGTACCCTAAGCTGTACCCGAATCCCTCCCCATTCCCAAACCCTAACCCTAAGAAGAACCCTAAACCTGACCCTCACCCGAAGCCTTTCCCTCACCCGTGACTTAATCTTAACCAGTACACCCACAATAACTCTTGCCCTCACACGTACGCTAACCCTAAACCGTTGCCATACACTAACCTGTACCATAAGCCCTCCCGATTCTCTAACACTAACGCTAACCCGAACTCTTACCCTGACCCTCACCCAAAGCCTTACACTCACCCGTGCCCTAATCAAAACCAGAATAACAAGATTAACCCGTGACTTCACACGTATGCTAACCCTAAAACGTTGCCGTACACTAAGCTGTACCGTATTCCCTCCCGATTCCCTAACCCTAACCCTAACACGAACCCTAACCCAGACTCTCACCCAAAGCCTTATCCTCACCCTTGCCCTAATATTAACCAGTGCACAAATATCACTCCGTGGTCTCAAACGTCCTCTAAACCTAAACCACTCCGGTACCCTAACCTGTACCCTAAACCCTCCGCATTCCCTAAACCTAACCCAAACCCTAATCCTGACCATCTCCAGAACCCTTACCCTCACCCGTGCCCTAATCTTAGCCAGTACACCAACACTCACCCGTACCCTCACATGTATGCTAACCCAAAACCATTGCCATACACTAACTTGTGCCTTATTCTCTCCGTATTCCCTAACCCTACACCTAACCGGAAACCTTACACTGACCCTCACCGTAAGCCTTACGTCCACCCGTGCCCTAATCTTAACCAGTACACAAACACTAACCCATGCCCTCACACGTACACTAACCCTAAGCCGTTGCCGTTCCCTAAGCTGTACCCTAATCCCTACCCATTCCCTAAACCGAACCCTAACAAGAACCATAAACCTGACCATCACCAGAAGCCTTTCCCTCACCCGTGACCTAATCTTAACCAGGAAACCCGCAATAACCCTTGTCCTCACACATACGCTCACCCTAAACCGTTGCCATACACTAAACTGTACCCTAAGCCCTCCCCATTCCCTGACACTAACGCTAACCCGAACGCTTACCCTGACCATCACCCGAAGCCTTACACTCACCCGTGCCCTAATCATAACCAGAACACCAACACTAACCCGTGCCTTCACACGTATGCTAACCCTAAACCGTTGCCGTACACTAAGCTGTACCCTATTCCCTCCCGATTCCCTAACCCTAACCCTAACACAAACCCTAACCCAGACCCTCACCAGAAGCCTTACCCTCACCCTTGCCCTAATCTTAACCAGTACAGAAATATTACTCCGTGCTCTCAAACCTCCTCTAACCCTTAACCGTTGCCATACACTAACCTGTACCCTAAGCCCTCCCCATTCACTAACACTAACGCTAACCCGAACTCTTACCCTGACCCTCACCCAAAGCCTTACCCTCACCCTTGCCCTAATATTAACCAGTACACAAATATCACTCCGTGGTCTCAAACGTCCTCTAACCCTAAACCACTCCCGTACCCTAACCTGTACCCTAAACCCTCCGCATTCCCTAACCCTAACCCTAACCCAAACCCTAATCCTGACCATCTCCAGAACCCTTACCCTCACCCGTGCCCTAATCTTAGCCAGTACACCAACACTCACCCGTACCCTCACATGTATGCTAACCCGAAAACATTGCCATACACTAACTTGTGCCTTATTCTCTCCGTATTCCCTAACCCTACACCTAACCGGAACCCTTACACTGACCCTCACCGTAAGCCTTACCTCCACCCGTGCCCTAATCTTAACCAGTACACAAACACTAACCCATGCCGTCACACATACGCTCACCCTGAACCGTTGCCATACACTAAACTGTACCCTAAGCCCTCCCCATTCCCTTACACTAACGCTAACCCGAACGCTTACCCTGACCATCACCCGAAGCCTTACACTCACCCGTGCCCTAATCATAACCAGAACACCAACACTAACCCGTGCCTTCACACGTATGCTAACCCTAAACCGTTGCCGAACACTAAGCTGTACCCTATTCCCTCCCGATTCCCTAACCCTAACCCTAACACAAACCCTAAACCAGACCCTCACCCGAAGCCTTACCCTCACCCTTGCCCTAATCTTAACCAGTACAAAAATATTACTCCGTGCTCTCAAACCTCCTCTAACCCTAAACAGTTGCCATACACTAACCTGTACCCTAAACCCTCCGCATTCCCTAACCCTAACCCTAACCCAAACCCTAATCCTGACCGTCTCCTGAACCCTTACCCTCACCCGTGCCCTAATCTTAGCCAGTACACCAACACTCACCCATACTCTCACATGTATGCTAACCCGAAACCATTGCCATACACTAACTTGTGCCTTATTCTCTCCGTATTCCCTAACCCTACGCCTAACCGGAACCCTTACACTCACCCTCACCGTAAGCCTTACCTCCACCCGTGCCCTAATCTTAACCAGTACACAAACAGTAACCCATGCCCTCACACGTACACTAACCCTAAGCCGTTGATGTTCCCTAAGCTGTATCCTAATCCCTACCCATTCCCTAAAGCTACCCCTAACAAGAACAATAAACCTGACGATCACCCGAAGCCTTTCCCTCACCCGTGACCTAATCTTAACCAGTAAACCCGCAATAACCCTTGCCCTCACACATACGTTCACCCTAAACCGTTGCAATACACTAATCTGTACCCTAAGCCCTCCCCATTCCCTTACACTAACGCTAACCCGAACGCTTACCCTGACCATCATCCGAAGCCTTACACTCACCCGTGCCCTAGTCATAACCAGAACACCAACACTAACCCGTGCCTTCACACGTATGCTAACCCTAAACCGTTGCCGTACACTAAGCTGTACCCTATTCCCTCCCGATTCCCTAACCCTAAACCTAACACAAACCCTTATCATGACCCTCTCCCGAACCCTTACCCTCAACCGTGCCCTAATCTTAGCCAGGACACCAACACTCACCCGTGCCCTCACATATATGCTAACCCTAAACCATTGCCATACACAAAGCTATACCTTATTCCCTCCCTATTCCCTAACCCTACACCTAAACCGAATCCTTACACTGACCCTCACAGGAAGCCTGTCCTCCACCCCTGCCATAATCTTCACCAGAACACAAACACTAAACCATGTCCTCACACGTACACTAACCCTAAGCCGTTGCCGTACCCTAAGCTGTACCCGAAACCCTCCCCATTCCCAAACCCTAACCCTAACAAGAACCCTAAACCTGACCCTCACCCGAAGCATTTCCCTCACCCGTGACCTAATCTTAACCACTACACCCACAATAACTCTTACCCTCACACGTACGCTAACCCTAAACCGTTGCCATACACTAACCTGTACCCTAAGCCCTCCCCATTCTCTAACACTAACGCTAACCCGAACCCTAACCCAAATCCTCACTCACAGCCTTACCCTCACCCTTGCCCTAATATTAACCAGAACACAAATATCACTCCGTGGTCTCAAACGTCCTCTAACCCTAAACCACTCCCGTACCCTAACCTGTACCCTAAACCCTCCGCATTCCCTAACCCTAACCCTAACCCAAACCCTAATCCTGACCATCTCCGGAACCCTTACCCTCACCCGTGCCCTAATCTTAGCCAGTACACCAACACTCACCCGTACCCTCACATGTATGCTAACCCGAAACCATTGCCATACACTAACTTGTGCCTTATTCTCTCCGTATTCCCTAACGCTACACCTAACCGGAACCCTTACACTGACCCTCACCGTAAGCCTTAACTCCACACGTGCCCTAATCTTAAACAGTACACAAACACTAAATCATACCCTCACACGTTCACTAACCCTAAGCCGTTGCCTTTCCCTAAGCTGTACCGTAATCCATACCCATTCCCTAAACCTAACCCTAACAAGAACCATAAACCTGACCATCACCCGAAGACTTTCCTTCACCCGTGACCTAATCTTAACCAGTAAACCCGCAATAACCCTTGCCCTCACACATACGTTCACCCTAAACCGTTGCCATACACTAAACTCTACCCTAAGCCCTCCCCATTCCCTTACACTAACGCTAACCCGAACGCTTACCCTGACCCTCACCCGAAGCCTTACACTCACCCGTGCCCTAATCATAACCAGAACACCAACACTAACCCGTGCCTTCACACGTATGCTAACCCTAAACCGTTGCGGTACACTAAGCTGTACCCCATTCCCTCCCGATTCCCTAACCCTAACCCTAACACAAACCCTAACCCAGACCCTCACACAAAGCCTTACCCTCACCCTTGCCCTAATCTCAACCAGTACAAAAATATTACTCCGTGCTCTCAAACCTCCTCTAACCCTAAACCACTCCCATACCCTAACCTGTACCCTAAACCCTCCGCATTCCCTAACCCTAACCCTAACCCAAACCCTAATCCTGACCCTCTCCCGAAACCTTACCCTCACCCGTGCCCTAATCATAACCAGAACACAAACACTAACCCGTGCCCTCAAACGTATGCTAACATTAAAACGGTTACCGTACACTAACCTGTATCCTATTCCCTCCCGATTCCCTAACCCTAACCCTAACACGAACCCTAACCCAGGCCCTCACCCGAAGCCTTACCCTCACCCTTGCCCTAAACTTAACCAGTACACAAATATTACTCCATGCTCTCAAACGTCCTCTAACCCTAAACCACTGCCATACCCTAACCTGTACCCTAAACCCTCCGCATTCCCTAAACCTAACCCTAACCCAAACCCTAATCCTGACCATCTCCGGAACCCTTACCCGCACCCGTGCCCTAATCTTAGCCAGTACACCAACACTCACCCGTACCCTCACATGTATGCTACCCCGAAACCATTGCGATACACTAACTTGAACCTTATTCTCTCCGTATTCCCTAACCCTACACCTCACCGTAACCCTTACACTGACCCTCACCGTAAGCCTTACCTACACCCGTGCCCTAATCTTAACCAGTACACAAACACTAACCCATGCCCTCACACATACGCTCACCCTGAACCGTTGCCATACACTAAACTGTACCCTAAGCCCTCCCCATTCCCTTACACTAACGCTAACCCGAACGCTTACCCTGACCATCACCTGAAGCCTTACACTCACCCGTGCCCTAATCATAACCAGAACACCAACACTAACCCGTGCCTTCACACGTATGCTAACCCTAAACCGTTGCCAAACACTAAGCTGTATCCTATTCCCTCCCGATTCCCTAACCCTAACCCTAACACGAACCCTAAGCCAGACCCTCACCCAAAGCCTTACCCTCACCCTTGCCCTAATATTAACCAGTACACAAATATCACACCGTGGTCTCAAACGTCCTCTAACCCTAAACCACTGCCATACCCTAACCTGTACCCTAAACCCTCCACATTCCCTAACCCTAACCCTAACACAAACCCTACTCCTGACCATCTCCGGAACCCTTACCCTCACCCGTGCCCTAATCTTAGCCAGTACACCAACACTCACCCGTACTCTCACATGTATGCTAACCCGAAACCATTGCCATACACTAATTTGTACCTTATTCTCTCCGTATTCCCTAACCCTACACCTAATCGTAACCCTTACACTGACCCTCATGGTAAGCCTTACCTCCACCCGTGCCCTAATCTTAACCAGTACACAAACACTAACCCATGCCCTCACACGTACACTAACCCTAAGCCGTTGCTGTTCCCTAGGCTGTACCGTAATCCCTACCCATTCCCTAAACCTAACCCTAACAAGAACCATAAACCTGACCATCACCCGAAGCCTTACCCTCACCCTTGCCCTAAACTTAACCAGTACAAAAATACTACTCCGTGCTCTCAAACCTCCTCTAACCCTAAACCACTCCCATACCCTAACCTGTACCCTAAACCCTCCGCATTCCCTAACCCTAACCCTAACCCAAACAGTAATCCTGACCCTCCCCCGAAACCTTACCCTCACCCGTGCCCTAATCATAACCAGAACACCAACACTAACCCGTGCCCTCAAACGTATGCTAACCCTAAACCGTTACCGTACACTAATCTGTACCCTATTCCTTCCCAATTCCCTAACCCTAACCCTAACACGAACCCTAACCCAGACCCTCACCCGAAGCCTTACCCTCACCCTTGCCCTAAACTTAACCAGTAGACAAATATTACTCCATGCTCTCAAACGTCCTCTAACCCTAAACCACTGCCATACCCTAACGTGTACCCTAAACCTTCCGCATTCCTTAACCCTAACCCTAACCCAAACCCTAAACCTGACCATCTCCGGAACCCTAACCCTCACCCGTGCCCTAATCTTAGCCAGTACACCAACACTCACCCGTGTACTCACATGTATGCTAACCCTAAACCATTGCCATACACTAACCTATACCCTATTCCCTCCCTATTCCCTAACCCTACACCTAACCCGAATCCTTACACTGACCCTCACCGGAAGCCTGACCTCCACCCCTGCCATAATCTTAACCAGAACGCAAACTCTAACCCATGTCCTCACACGTACACTAACCCTAAGACGTTGCCGTACCCTAAGGTGTACCCGAATCCCTCCCCATTCCCAAACCCTAACCCTAACAAGAACCCTAAACCTGACCCTCACCCGAAGCCTTTCCCTCACCCGTGACTTAATCTTAACCAGTACACCCACAATAACTCTTGCCCTCACACGTACGCTAACCCTAAACCGTTGCCATACACTAACCTGTACCCTAAGCCCTCCCCATTCTCTAACACTAACGCTAACACGAACTCTTACCCTGACCCTCACCCAAAGCCTTACACTCACCCGTGCCCTAATCATAACCAGAACACCAACACTAACCCATGCCTTCACACGTATGCTAACCCTAAACCGTTGCCGTACACTAAGCTGTAGCCTATTCCCACCTGATTCCCTAACCCTAACCCTAACACGAACCCTAACCGAGACCCTCACCCAAAGCCTTACCCTCACCCTTGCCCTAATATTAACCAGTACACAAATATCACTCCGTGGTCTCAAACGTCCTCTAACCCTAAACCACTCCCGTACCGTAACCTGTACCCTAAACCCTCCGCATTCCCTAACCCTAACCCTAACCCTAATCCTGACCATCTCCGGAACCCTTACCCTCACCTTTGCCCTAATCTTAACCAGTACAAAAATATTACTCCGTGCTCTCAAACCTCCTCTAACCCTAAACCGTTGCCATACACTAACCTGTACCCTAAACCCTCCGCATTCCCTAACCCTAACCCTAACCCAAACCCTAATCCTGACCCTCTCCCGAACCCTTACCCTCAACCGTGCCCTAATCTTAGCCAGTACACCAACACTCACCCGTGCCCTCACATGTATGCTAACCCTAAACCATTGCCGTACACTAACCTATACCCTATTCCCTCCCTATTACCTAACCCTACACCTAACCCGAATCCTTACACTGACCCTCACCGGAAGCCTGACCTCCACGCGTGCCATAATTTTAACCAGAACACAAACACTAAACCATGTCCTCACACGTACACTAACCCTAAGCCGTTGCCGTACCCTAAGCTGTACCCGAATCCCTCCCCATTCCCAAACCCTAACCCTAACAAGAACCCTAAACCTGACCCTCACCCGAAGCCTTTCCCTCACCCGTGACTTAATCTTAACCAGTACACCCACAATAACTCTTGCCCTCACACGTACGCTAACCCTAAACCGTTGCCATACACTAACCTGTAGCCTATGCCCTCCCCATTCTCTAACACTAACGCTCACCCGAACTCTTACCCTGACCCTCACCCAAATCCTTACACTCACCCATGCCCTAATCATAACCAGAACACCAACACTAACCCGTGCCTTCACACATATGCTAACCCTAAACCGTTGCCGTACACTAAGCTGTACCCTATTCCCTCCCGATTCCCTAACCCTAACCCTACCACGAACCCTAACCCAGACCCTCACCCAAAGCCTTACCCTCACCCTGGCCCTAATATTAACCAGTACACAAATATCACACCGTGGTCTCAAACGTCCTCTAACCCTAAACCACTCCCGTACCATAACCTGTACCCTAAACCCTCCGCATTCCCTAACCCTAACCCTAACACAAACCCTAATCCTGACCATCTCCGGAACCCTTACACTCACCCGTGCCCTAATCTTAGCCAGAAACCAACACTCACCCGTACCCTCACATGTATGCTATCCCGAAACCATTGCCATACACTAACTTGTGTCTTATTCTCTCCGCATTCCCTAACCCTAACCCTAACCCAAACAGTAATCCTGACCCTCTCCCGAAACCTTACCGTCACCCGTGCCCTAATCATAACCAGAACACCAACACTAACCCGTGCCTTCACACGTATGCTAACCCTAAACCGTTGCCGTACACTAAGCTGTACCCTATTCCCTCCCGATTCCCTAACCCTAACCCTAACACAAACCCTAACCCAGACCCTCACCCGAAGCCTTACACTCACCCTTGCCCTAATCTTAACCAGTACAAAAATATTACTCCGTGTTCTCAAATATCCTCTAACCCTAAACCGTTGGCATACCCTAACCTGTACCCTAAACCCTCCGCATTCCCTAACCTTAACCCTAACCCAAACCCTAATCCTGACCCTCTCCCGAACCCTTACCCTCACCCGTGCCCTAATCTTAGCCAGTACACCAACACTCACCCGTACCCTCACATGTATGCTAACCCGAAACCATTGCCATACACAACCGTGTACCTTATTCTCTCCGTATTTCCAAACCCTACACCTAACCGGAACCCTTACACTCACCCTCACCGTAAGCCTTACCTCCACCTGTGCCCTAATCTTAACCAGTACACAAACAGTAACCCATGCCCTCACACGTACACTAACCCTAAGCCGTTGATGTTCCCTAAGCTGTACCCTAATCCCTACCCATTACCTAAACCTAACCCTAACAAGAACAATAAACCTGACGATCACCCGAAGCCTTTCCCTCACCCGTGACCTAATCTTAACCAGTAAACCAGCAACAATCCTTGCCCTCACACATACGCTCACCCTAAACCGTTGCAATACACTAAACTGTACCCTAAGCCCTCCTCATTCCCTTACACTAACGCTAACCCGAACGCTTACCCTGACCATCACCCGAAGCCTTACACTCACCCGTGCCCTAATCATAACCAGAACACCAACACTAACCCGTGCCTTCACACGTATGCTAACCCTAAACCGTTGCCGTACACTAAGCTGTACCCTATTCCCTCCCGATTCCCTAACCCTAACCCTAACACAAACCCTTATCATGACCCTCTCCCGAAACCTTACCCTCAACCGTGCCCTAATCTTAGCCAGATCACCAACACTCACCCGTGCCCTCACATATATGCTAACCCTAAACCATTGCCATACACTAAGCTATACCTTATTCCCTCCCTATTCCCTAACCCTACACCTAAACCGAATCCTTACACTGACCCTCACAGGAAGCCTGTTCTCCACCCCTGCCATAATCTTCACCAGAACACAAACACTAAACCATGTCCTCACACGTACACTAACCCTAAGCCGTTGCCGTACCCTAAGCTGTACCCGAAACCCTCCCCATTCCCAAACCCTAACCCTAACAAGAACCCTAAACCTGACCTTCACCCGAAGCCTTTCCATCACCCGTGACTTAATCTTAACCAGTACACCCACAATAACACTTGCCCTCACACGTACGCTAACCCTAAACCGTTGCCATACACTAACCTGTACCCTAAGCCCTCCGCATTCTCTAACACTAACGCTAACCCGAACCTTTACCCTGACCCTCACCCAAAGCCTTACACTCACCCGTGCCCTAATCATAACCAGAACACCAACACTAACCCGTGCCTTCACACGTATGCTAACCCTAAACCGTTGCCATACACTAAGCGGTACCCTATTCCCTCCAGATTCCCTAACCCTAACCCTAACACGAAACCTAACCCAGACCCTCACCCAAAGCCTTATCCTCACACTTGCCCTAATATTAACCAGTACACAAATATCACTCCGTGGTCTCAAACGTCCTCTAAACCTAAACCACTCCGGTACCGTAACCTGTACCCTAAACCCTCCGCATTCCCTAACCCTAACCCAAACCCTAATCCTGACCATCTCCGGAACCCTTACCCTCACCTTTGCCCTAATCTTAACCAGTACAAAAATATTACTCCGTGCTCTCAAACCTCCTCTAACCCTAAACCGTTGCCATACACTAACCTGTACCCTAAACCCTCCGCATTCCCTAACCCTAACCCTAACCCAAACCCTAATCCTGACCCTCTCCCGAACCCTTACCCTCAACCGTGCCCTAATCTTAGCCAGTACACCAACACTCACCCGTGCCCTCACATGTATGCTAACCCTAAACCATTGCCGTACACTAACCTATACCCTATTCCCTCCCTATTCCCTAACCCTACACCTAACCCGAATCCTTACACTGACCCTCACCGGAAGCCTGACCTCCACGCGTGCCATAATTTTAACCAGAACACAAACACTAAACCATGTCCTCACACGTACACTAACCCTAAGCCGTTGCCGTACCCTAAGCTGTACCCGAATCCCTCCCCATTCCCAAACCCTAACTCTAACAAGAACCCTAAACCTGACCCTCACCCGAAGCCTTTCCCTCACCCGTGACTTAATCTTAACCAGTACACCCACAATAACTCTTGCCCTCACACGTACGCTAACCCTAAACCGTTGCCATACACTAAACTGTACCCTATGCCCTCCCCATTCTCTAACACTAACGCTCACCCGAACTCTTACCCTGACCCTCACCCAAAGCCTTACACTCACCCGTGCCCTAATCATAACCAGAACACCAACACTAACCCGTGCCTTCACACATATGCTAACCCTAAACCGTTGCCGTACACTAAGCTGTACCCTATTCCCTCCCGATTCCCTAACCCTAACCCTACCACGAACCCTAACCCAGACCCTCACCCAAAGCCTTACCCTCACCCTTGCCCTAATATTAACCAGTACACAAATATCACTCCGTGGTCTCAAACGTCCTCTAACCCTAAACCACTCCCGTACCCTAACGTGTACCCTAAACCCTCCACATTCCCTAACCCTAACCCTAACCCAAACAGTAATCCTGACCCTCTCCCGAAACCTTACCCTCACCCGTGCCCTAATCATAAGCAGAACACCAACACTAACCCGTGCCCTCAAACGTATGCTAACCCTAAACGGTTACCGTACACTAACCTGTACCCTATTCCTTCCCGATTCCCTAACCCTAACCCTAAACCGAACGCTAACCCAGACCGTCACCCGAAGCCTTACCCTCACCCTTGCCCTAAACTTAACCAGTACACAAATATTACTCCATGCTCTCAAACGTACTCTAACCCTAAACCACTGCCATACCCTAACCTGTACCCTAAACACTCCGCATTCCCTAACCCTAACCCTAACCCAAACCCTAATCCTGACCATCTCCGGGACCCTTACCCTCACCCGTGCCCTAATCTTAGCCAGTACACCAACACTCACCCGTACCCTCACATGTATGCTAACCCGAAACCATTGCCATACACTAACTTGTACCTTATTCTCTCCGTATTTCCTAACCCTACACCTAACCGGATCCCTTACACTGACCCTCACCGTAAGCCTTACCTCCACCCGTGCCCTAATCTTAACCAGTACACAAACAGTAACCCATGCCCTCACACGTACACTAACCCTAAGCCGTTGATGTTCCCTAAGCTGTACCCGAATCCCTACCCATTCCCTAAACCTACCCCTAACAAGAACCATAAACCTGACCATCACCCGAAGCCTTTCCCTCACCCGTGACCTAATCTTAACCAGTAAACCCGCAATAACCCTTGCCCTCACACATACGCTCACCCTAAACCGTTGCCATACACTAAACTGCACCCTAAGCACTCCCCATTCCCTGACACTAACGCTAACCCGAACGGTTACTCTGACCATCACCCGAAGCCTTACACTCACCCGTGCCCTAATCATAACCAGAACACCAACACTAACCCGTGCCTTCACACGTATGCTAACCCTAAACCGTTGCCGAACACTAAGCTGTACCCTATTCCCTCCCGATTCCCTAACCCTAACCCTAACAGAAACCCTAACCCAGACCCTCACCCGAAGCCTTACCCTCACCCTTGCCCTAATCTTAACCAGTACAAAAATATTACTCCGTGCTCTCAAACTTCCTCTAACCCTAAACAGTTGCCATACACTAACCTGTACCCTAAACCCTCCGCATTCCCTAACCCTAACCCTAACCAAAACCCTAATCCTGACCCTCTCCCGAAACCTTACCTTCAACCGTGCCCTAACCTTAGCCAGTACACCAACACTCACCCGTGCCCTCACATGTATGCTAACCCTAAACCATTGCCATACACTAACCTATACCCTATTCCCTCCTTATTCCCTAACACTACACCTAACCCGAATCCTTACACTGACCCTCACCGGATACCTGACCTCGACCCCTGCCATAATCTTAACCAGAACACAAACACTAAACCATGTCCTCACACGTACACTAACTCTAAGCCGTTGTCCGTACCCTAAGCTGTACCCGAATCCCTCCACATTCCCAAACCCTAACCCTAACAAGAACCCTAAACCTGACCCTCACCCGAAGCCTTTCCCTCACCCGTGACTTAATCTTAACCAGTACACCCACAATAACTCTTGCCCTCACACGTACGCTAACCCTAAACCGTTGCCATACACTAACCTGTAACCTAAGCCCTCCCCATTCTCTAACACTAACGCTAACCCGAACTCTTACCCTGACCCTCACCCAAAGCTTACACTCACCCGTGCCCTAATCATAACCAGAACACCAACACTAACCCGTGCCTTCACACGTATGCTAACCCTAAACCGTTGCCGTACACTAAGCTGTACCCTATTCCCTCCCAATTCCCTAACCCTAACCCTAACACGAACCTTAACCCAGACCCTCACCCAAAGCCTTACCCTCACCCTTGCCCTAATATTAAGCAGAACAAAAGTATCACTCCGTGGTCTCAAACGTCCACTAAACCTAAACCACACTGGTACCCTAACCTGTACCCTAAAACCTCCGCATTCCCTAACCCTAACCCTAACCCAAACCCTAATCCTGACCATCTCCGGAACCCTTACCCTCACCCGTGCCCTAATCTTAGCCAGTACACCAACACTCACCCGTACCCTCACATGTATGCTAACCTGAAACCATTGCCATACACTAACTTGTACCTTATTCTCTCCGTATTCCCTAACCCTACACCTAACCGGAACCCTTACACTGAACCTCACCGTAAGCCTTACCTCCACCCGTGCCCTAATCTTAACCAGAACACAAACACTAACCCATGCCCTCAAACGTACACTAACCCTAAGCCGTTGCCGTTCCCTAAGCTGTACCGTAATCCCTACACATTCCCTAAACCTAACCCTAACAATAACCATAAACCTGACCATCACACTAAGCCTTTCCCTCACCCGTGACCTAATCGTAACCAGCAAACACGCAATAACCCTTGCCCTCACACATACGCTCACCCTAAACCGTTGCCATACACTAAACTGTACCCTAAGCCCTCCCAATTCCCTTACACTAACGCTTAACCGAACGCTTACCCTGACCCTCACCCGAAGCCTTACACTCACCCGTGCCCTAATGATAACCAGAACACCAACACTAACCCGTGCCTTCACACGTATGCTAACCCTAAACCGTTGCCGTACACTAAGCTGTACCCTATTCCCTCCCGATTCCCTAACCCTAACCCTAACACAAACCCTAACCCAGACCCTCACCCGAAGCCTTACCCTCACCCTTGCCCTAATCTTAACCAGTACAAAAATTTTACTCCGTGATCTCAAACCTCCTCTAACCCTAAACCACTCCCATACCCTAACCTGTACCCTAAACCCTCCACATTCCCTAACCCTAACCCTAACCCAAACCCTAAAGCTGACCCTTTCCCGAAGCCTTACACTCACCCGTACCCTAAGCATAACCAGAACACCAACACTAACCCGTGCCTTCACACGTATGCTAACCCTAAACCGTTGCCGTACACTAAGCTGTACCCTATTCCCTCCTGATTCCCTAACCCTAACCCTAACACAAACCCTTATCATGACCCTCTCCCGAACCCTTACCATCAACCGAGCCCTAATCTTAGCCAGTACACCAACACTCACCCGTGCCCTCACATGTATGCTAACCCTAAACCATTGCCATACACTAACCTATACCCTATTCCCTCCCTATTCCCTAACCCTACACCTAACCCGAATCCTTACACTGATCCTCACCGGAAGCCTGACCTCCACCCCTGCCATAATCTTAACCAGAACACAAACACTAAACCATGTCCTCACACGTACACTAACCCTAAGCCGTTGCCGTACCCTAAGCTGTACCCGAATCCCTCCCCATTCCCAAACCCTAATCCTAACAAGAACCCTAAACCTGACCCTCACCTGAAGCCTTTCCCTCACCCGTGACTTAATCTTAACCAGTACACCCACAATAACTCTTGCCCTCACACGTACGCTAACCCTAAACCGTTGCCATACACTAACCTGTACCCTAAGCCCTCCACATTCTCTAACACTAACGCTAACCCGAACTCTTACCCTGACCCTCACCCAAAGCCTTACACTCACCCGTGCCCTAATCATAACCAGAACACAAACATTAACCCGTGCCTTCACACGTATGCTAACCCTAAACCGTTGCCGTACACTAAGCTGTACCCTATTCCCTCCCGATTCCCTAACCCTAAACCTAACACGAACCCTAAACCAGACCCTCACCCGAAGCCTTACCCTCACACTTGCCCTAATATTAACCAGTACACAAATATCACTCCGTGGTCTCAAACGTCCTCCAACCCTAAACCACTCCCGTACCCTAACCTGTACCCTAAACCCTCCGCATTCCCTAACCCTAACCCTAACCCAAACCCTAATCCTGACCCTCTCCCGAAACCTTACCCTCACCCGTGCCCTAATAATAACCAGAACACCACCACTAACCCGTGCCCTCAAACGTATGCTAACCTTAAACGGTTACCGTACACTAACCTGTACCCTATTCCTTCCGGATTCCCTAACCCTAACCGTAACACGAACCCTAACCCAGACACTCACCCGAAGCCTTACCCTCACCCTTGCCCTAAACTTAACCAGTACACAAATATTACTCCATGCTATCAAACGTCCTCTAACCCTAAACCACTGCCATACCCTAACCTGTACCCTAAACCCTCCGCATTCCCTAACCCTAACCCTAACCCAAACCCTACTCCTGACCATCTCCGGAACCCTTACCCTCACCCGTGCACTAATCTTAGCCAGTACACCAACACTCACCCGTACCCTCACATGTATGCTAACCCGAAACCATTGCCATACACTAACTTGTGCCTTATTCTCTCCGTATTCCCTAACCCTACACCTAACCGGAACCCTTACACTGACCCTCACTGTAAGCCTTAACTCCACCCGTGCCCTAATCTTAACCAGTATACAAACACTAAACCATACCCTCACACGTACACTAACCCTAAGCCGTTGCCTTTCCCTAAGCTGTACCGTAATCCCTACCCATTCCCTAAACCTAACCCTAACAAGAACCATAAACCTGACCATCACCTGAAGCCTTTCCCTCTCCCGTGACCTAATCTTAACCAGTAAACCCGCAATAACCCTTGCCCTCACACATACGCTCACCCTAAACCGTTGCCATACACTAAACTGTACCCTAAGCCCTCCCCATTCCCTTACACTAACCCTAACCTGAACAATTACCCTGACCCTCACCTGACACCTAACACTCACCCGTGCCCTAATCATAACCAGAACACCAACACTAACCCGTGCCTTCACACGTATGCTAACCCTAAACCATTGCCGTACACTAAGCTGTACCCCATTCCCTCCCAATTCCCTAACCCTAACCCTAACACAAACCCTAACCCAGACCCTCACACAAAGCCTTGCCCTCACCCTTGCCCTAATCTTAACCAGTACAAAAATATAACTCCGTGCTCTCAAACCTCCTCTAACCCTAAACCACTCCCATACCCTAACCTGTACCCTAATCCCTCCGCATTCCCTAATCCTAACCCTAACTCAAACCCTAATCCTGACCCTCTCCCGAAACCTTACCCTCACCCGTGCCCTAATCATAACCAGAACACAAACACTAACCCGTGCCTTCAAACGTATGCTAACCCTAAACGGTTACCGTACAGTAACCTGTACCCTATTCCCTCCCGATTCTCTAACCCTAAACATAACACGAACCCTAACTCAGGCCCTCACCCGAAGCCTTACCCTCACCCTTGCCCTAAACTTAACCAGTACACAAATATTTCTCCATGCTCTCAAACGTTCTCTAACCCTAAACCACTGCCATACCCTAACCTGTACCCTAAACCCTCCGCATTCCCTAAACCTAACCCTAACCCAAACCCTAATCCTGACCATCTCTGGAACCCTTACCCTCACCCGTGCCCTAATCTTAGCCAGTACACCAAAACTCACCTGTACCCTCACATGTATGCTAACCGAAACCATTGCCATACACTAACTTGTACCTTATTCTCTCCGTATTCCGTAACCCTACACCTAACCGGAACCCTTACACTCACCCTCACCGTAAGCCTTACCTCCACCCGTGCCCTAATCTTAACCAGTACACAAACAGTAATCCATGCCTTCACACGTACACTAACCCTAAGCCGTTGCCTTTCCCTAAGCTGTACCGTAATCCCTACCCATTCCCTAAACCTACCCCTAACAAGAACCATAAACCTGACGATCACCCGAAGCCTTTCCCTCACCCGTGACCTAATCTTAACCAGTAAACCCGCAATAACCCTTGCCCTCACACATATGCTTACCCTAAACCGTTGCCATACACTAAACTGTACCCCAAGCCCTCCCCATTCCCTTACACTAACACTAACCCGAACGCTTACCCTGACCCTCACCCGAAGCCTTACACTCACGCGTGCCCTAATCATAACCAGAACACCAACACTAACCCGTGCCTTCACACGTATGCTAACCCTAAACCGTTGTCGTACACTAAGCTGTACCCTATTTCCTCCCGATTCCCTAATCCTAACCCTAACACAAACCCTAACCCAGCCCCTCACCCAAAGCCTTACCCTCACCCTTGCCCTAATCTTAACCAGTACAAAAATATTACTCCGTGCTCTCAAACCTCCTCTAACCCTAAACCGTTGCCATACACTAACCTGTACCCTAAACCCTCCGCATTCCCTAACCCTAACCCTAACCCAAACCCTAATTCTGACCCTCTCCCGAACCCTTACCCTCAACCATGCCCTAATCTTAGCCAGTACACCAACACTCACCCGTGCCCTCACATGTATGCTAACTCTAAACCATTGCCATACACTAACCTATACCCTATTCCCTCCCTATTGCCTAACCCTACACCTAACCCGAATCCTTACACTGACCCTCACCGGAAGCCTGACCTCCACCCCTGCCATAATCTTAAGCAGAACACAAACACTAAGCCATGTCCTCACACGTACACTAACCCTAAGACGTTGCCGTACCCTAAGCTGTACCCGAATCCCTCCCCATTCCCAAACCCTAACCCTAACAACAACCCTAAACCTGAACCTCACCCGAAGCCTTTCCCTCACCCGTGACTTAATCTTAACCAGTACACCCACAATAACTCTTGCACTCACACGTACGCTAACCCTAAACCGTTGCCATACACTAACCTGTACCCTAAGCCCTCCCCATTCTCTAACACTAACGCTAACCCGAACTCTTACCCTGACCCTCACCCAAAGCCTTACACTCACCCGTGCCCTAATCATAACCAGAACACCAACACTAACCCGTGCCTTCACACGTATGCTAACTCTAAACCGTTGCCGTACACTAAGCTGTACCCTATTCCCTCCCGATTCCCTTACCCTAAACCTAACACGAACCCTAAGCCAGACCCTCACCCAAAGCCTTACCCTCACCCTTGCCCTAATATTAACCAGTACACAAATATCACACCGTGGTCTCAAACGTCCTCTAACCCTAAACCACTGCCATACCCTAACCTGTACCCTAAACCCTCCGCATTCCCTAACCCTAACCCTAACCCAAACCCTAATCCTGACCGTCTCCGGAAACCTTACCCTCACCCGTGCCCTAATCTTAGCCAGTACACCAACACTCACCCGTACTCTCACATGTATGCTAACACGAAACCATTGCCATACACTAACTTGTACCTTATTCTCTCCGTATTCCCTAACCCTACACCTAACCGTAACCCTTACACTGACCCTCATCGTAAGCCTTACCTCCACCCGTGCCCTAATCTTAACCAGTACACAAACAATAACCCATGCCCTCACACGTACACTAACCCTAAGCCGTTGCCGTTCCCTAAGCTGTAC
Organism: Inia geoffrensis; assembly: GCA_036417435.1. Classification (NCBI taxonomy): domain Eukaryota; kingdom Metazoa; phylum Chordata; class Mammalia; order Artiodactyla; family Iniidae; genus Inia; species Inia geoffrensis. The sequence continues at coordinate 154,218,558 of CM070902.1, forward strand.
CGTAATCCCTACACATTCCCTAAACCTAACCCTAACAAGAACCATAAACCTGACCATCACACTAAGCCTTTCCCTCACTCGTGACCTAATCTTAACCAGCAAACCCGCAATAACCCTTGCCCTCACACATACGCTCACCCTAAACCGTTGCCATACACTAAACTGTACACTAAGCCCTCCCAATTCCCTTACACTAACGCTTAACCGAACGCTTACCCTGACCGTCACCCGAAGCCTTACACTCACCCGTGCCCTAATCATAACCAGAACACCAACACTAACCCGTGCCTTCACACGTATGCTAACCCTAAACCGTTGCCGTACACTAAGCTGTACCCTATTCCCTCCCGATTCCCTAACCCTAACCCTAACACAAACCCTAACCCAGACCCTCACCCGAAGCCTTACCCTCACCCTTGCCCTAATCTTAACCAGTACAAAAATATTACTCCGTGCTCTCAAACCTCCTCTAACCCTAAACCACTCCCATACCCTAACCTGTACCCTAAAGCCTCCGCATTCCCTAACCCTAACCCTAACCCAAACCCTAAACCTCACCCTTTCCCGAAACCTTACACTCACCCGTGCCCTAATCACAACCAGAACACCAACACTAACCCGTGCCTTCACACGTATGCTAACCCTAAACCGTTGCCGTACACTAAGCTGTACCCTATTCCCTCCCGATTCCCTAACCCTAACCCTAACACAAACCCTAACCCAGACCCTCACCCGAAGCCTTACCCTCACCCTTGCCCTAATCTTAACCAGTACAAAAATATTACTCCGTGCTCTCAAACCTCCTCTAACCCTAAACCGTTGCCATACACTAACCTGTACCCTAAACCCTCCGCATTCCCTAACCCTAACCCTAACCCAAACCCTAATCCTGACCCTCTCCCAAACCCTTACCCTCAACCGTGCCCTAATCTTAGCCAGTACACCAACACTCACCCGTGCCCTCACATGTATGCTAACCCTAAACCATTGCCATACACTAACCTATACCCTATTCCCTCCCTATTCCCTAACCCTACACCTAACCCGAATCCTTACACTGACCCTCACCGGAAGACTGACCTTCACCCCTGCCATAATCTTAACCAGAACACAAACACTAAACCATGTCCTCACACGTACACTAACCCTAAGCCGTTGCCGTACCCTAAGCTGTACCCGAATCCCTCCCCATTCCCAAACCCTAACCCTAAGAAGAACCCTAAACCTGACCCTCACCCGAAGCCTTTCCCTCACCCGTGACTTAATCTTAACCAGTACACCCACAATAACTCTTGCCCTCACACGTACGCTAACCCTAAACCGTTGCCATACACTAACCTGTACCATAAGCCCTCCCCATTCTCTAACACTAACGCTAACCCGAACTCTTACCCTGACCCTCACCCAAAGCCTTACACTCACCCGTGCCCTAATCAAAACCAGAATAACAAGATTAACCCGTGACTTCACACGTATGCTAACCCTAAAACGTTGCCGTACACTAAGCTGTACCGTATTCCCTCCCGATTCCCTAACCCTAACCCTAACACGAACCCTAACCCAGACTCTCACCCAAAGCCTTATCCTCACCCTTGCCCTAATATTAACCAGTGCACAAATATCACTCCGTGGTCTCAAACGTCCTCTAAACCTAAACCACTCCGGTACCCTAACCTGTACCCTAAACCCTCCGCATTCCCTAACCCTAACCCAAACCCTAATCCTGACCATCTCCAGAACCCTTACCCTCACCCGTGCCCTAATCCTAGCCAGTACACCAACACTCACCCGTACCCTCACATGTATGCTAACCCAAAACCATTGCCATACACTAACTTGTGCCTTATTCTCTCCGTATTCCCTAACCCTACACCTAACCGGAACCCTTACACTGACCCTCACCGTAAGCCTTACGTCCACCCGTGCCCTAATCTTAACCAGTACACAAACACTAACCCATGCCCTCACACGTACACTAACCCTAAGCCGTTGCCGTTCCCTAAGCTGTACCCTAATCCCTACCCATTCCCTAAACCTAACCCTAACAAGAACCATAAACCTGACCATCACCCGAAGCCTTTCCCTCACCCGTGACCTAATCTTAACCAGTAAACCCGCAATAACCCTTGTCCTCACACATACGCTCACCCTAAACCGTTGCCATACACTAAACTGTACCCTAAGCCCTCCCCATTCCCTGACACTAACGCTAACCCGAACGCTTACCCTGACCCTCACCCAAAGCCTTACACTCACCCGTGCCCTAATCATAACCAGAACACCAACACTAACCCGTGCCTTCACACGTATGCTAACCCTAAACCGTTGCCGTACACTAAGCTGTACCCTATTCCCTCCCGATTCCCTAACCCTAACCCTAACACAAACCCTAACCCAGACCCTCACCAGAAGCCTTACCCTCACCCTTGCCCTAATCTTAACCAGTACAGAAATATTACTCCGTGCTCTCAAACCTCCTCTAACCCTTAACCGTTGCCATACACTAACCTGTACCCTAAGCCTTCCCCATTCACTAACACTAACGCTAACCCGAACTCTTACCCTGACCCTCACCCAAAGCCTTACCCTCACCCTTGCCCTAATATTAACCAGTACACAAATATCACTCCGTGGTCTCAAACGTCCTCTAACCCTAAACCACTCCCGTACCCTAACCTGTACCCTAAACCCTCCGCATTCCCTAACCCTAACCCTAACCCAAACCCTAATCCTGACCATCTCCAGAACCCTTACCCTCACCCGTGCCCTAATCTTAGCCAGTACACCAACACTCACCCGTACCCTCACATGTATGCTAACCCGAAAACATTGCCATACACTAACTTGTGCCTTATTCTCTCCGTATTCCCTAACCCTACACCTAACCGGAACCCTTACACTGACCCTCACCGTAAGCCTTACCTCCACCCGTGCCCTAATCTTAACCAGTACACAAACACTAACCCATGCCGTCACACATACGCTCACCCTGAACCGTTGCCATACACTAAACTGTACCCTAAGCCCTCCCCATTCCCTTACACTAACGCTAACCCGAACGCTTACCCTGACCATCACCCGAAGCCTTACACTCACCCGTGCCCTAATCATAACCAGAACACCAACACTAACCCGTGCCTTCACACGTATGCTAACCCTAAACCGTTGCCGAACACTAAGCTGTACCCTATTCCCTCCCGATTCCCTAACCCTAACCCTAACACAAACCCTAAACCAGACCCTCACCCGAAGCCTTACCCTCACCCTTGCCCTAATCTTAACCAGTACAAAAATATTACTCCGTGCTCTCAAACCTCCTCTAACCCTAAACAGTTGCCATACACTAACCTGTACCCTAAACCCTCCGCATTCCCTAACCCTAACCCTAACCCAAACCCTAATCCTGACCGTCTCCTGAACCCTTACCCTCACCCGTGCCCTAATCTTAGCCAGTACACCAACACTGACCCATACTCTCACATGTATGCTAACCCGAAACCATTGCCATACACTAACTTGTGCCTTATTCTCTCCGTATTCCCTAACCCTACGCCTAACCGGAACCCTTACACTCACCCTCACCGTAAGCCTTACCTCCACCCGTGCCCTAATCTTAACCAGTACACAAACAGTAACCCATGCCCTCACACGTACACTAACCCTAAGCCGTTGATGTTCCCTAAGCTGTATCCTAATCCCTACCCATTCCCTAAAGCTACCCCTAACAAGAACAATAAACCTGACGATCACCCGAAGCCTTTCCCTCACCCGTGACCTAATCTTAACCAGTAAACCCGCAATAACCCTTGCCCTCACACATACGTTCACCCTAAACCGTTGCAATACACTAATCTGTACCCTAAGCCCTCCCCATTCCCTTACACTAACGCTAACCCGAACGCTTACCCTGACCATCATCCGAAGCCTTACACTCACCCGTGCCCTAGTCATAACCAGAACACCAACACTAACCCGTGCCTTCACACGTATGCTAACCCTAAACCGTTGCCGTACACTAAGCTGTACCCTATTCCCTCCCGATTCCCTAACCCTAAACCTAACACAAACCCTTATCATGACCCTCTCCCGAACCCTTACCCTCAACCGTGCCCTAATCTTAGCCAGGACACCAACACTCACCCGTGCCCTCACATATATGCTAACCCTAAACCATTGCCATACACAAAGCTATACCTTATTCCCTCCCTATTCCCTAACCCTACACCTAAACCGAATCCTTACACTGACCCTCACAGGAAGCCTGTCCTCCACCCCTGCCATAATCTTCACCAGAACACAAACACTAAACCATGTCCTCACACGTACACTAACCCTAAGCCGTTGCCGTACCCTAAGCTGTACCCGAAACCCTCCCCATTCCCAAACCCTAACCCTAACAAGAACCCTAAACCTGACCCTCACCCGAAGCATTTCCCTCACCCGTGACCTAATCTTAACCACTACACCCACAATAACTCTTACCCTCACACGTACGCTAACCCTAAACCGTTGCCATACACTAACCTGTACCCTAAGCCCTCCCCATTCTCTAACACTAACGCTAACCCGAACCCTAACCCAAATCCTCACCCGAAGCCTTACCCTCACCCTTGCCCTAATCATAACCAGTACAAAAATATTACTCCGTGCTCTCAAACCTCCTCTAACCCTAAACCACTCCCATACCCTAACCTGTACCCTAAACCCTCCGCATTCCCTAACCCTAACCCTAACCCAAACAGTAATCCAGACCCTCTCCCGAAACGTTACCCTCACCCGTGCCCTACTCATAACCAGAACACCAACACTAACCCGTGCCCTCAAACGTATGCTAACCCTAAACGGTTACCGTACACTAACCTGTACCCTATTCCTTCCCGATTCCCTAACCCTAACCCTAACACGAACCCTAACCCAGACCCTCACCCGAAGCCTTACCCTCACACTTGCCCTAAACTTAACCAGAAGACAAATATTACTCCATGCTATCAAACGTCCTCTAACCCTAAACCACTGCCATACCCTAACCTGTACCCTAAACCCTCTGCATTCCCTAACCCTAACCCTAACCCAAACCCTAATCCTGACCCTCTCCCGAACCCTTACCCTCACCCGTGCCCTAATCTTAGCCAGTACACCAACACTCACCCGTACCCTCACATGTATGGTAACCCGAAACCATTGCCATACACTACCTTGTACCTTATTCTCTCCCTATTTCCTAACCCTACACCTAACCGGAACCCTTACACTCACCCTCACCGTAAGCCTTACCTCCACCTGTGCCCTAATCTTAACCAGTACACAAACAGTAACCCATGCCATCACACGTACACTAACCCTAAACCGTTGATGTTCCCTAAGCTGTACCCTAATCCCTACCCATTACCTAAACCTAACCCTAACAAGAACAATAAACCTGACGATCACCCGAAGCCTTTCCCTCACCCGTGACCTAATCTTAACCAGTAAACCCGCAATAACCCTTGCCCTCACACATACGCTCACCCTAAACCGTTGCAATACACTAAACTGTACCCTAAGCCCTCCTCATTTCCTTACACTAACGCTAACCCGAAGGCTTACCCTGACCATCACCCGAAGCCTTACACTCACCCGTGCCCTAATCATAACCAGAACACCAACACTAACCCGTGCCTTCACACGTATGCTAACCCTAAACCGTTGCCGTACACTAAGCTGTACCCTATTCCCTCCCGATTCCCTAACCCTAACCCTAACACAAACCCTTATCATGACCCTCTCCTGAACCCTTACAATCAACCGAGCCCTAAACTTAGCCATATCACCAACACTCACCCGTGCCCTCACATGTATGCTAACCCTAAACCATTGCCATACACTAAGCTATACCTTATTCCCTCCCTATTCCCTAACCATACACCTAAACCGAATCCTTACACTGACCCTCACAGGAAGCCTGTTCTCCACCCCTGCCATAATCTTCACCAGAACACAAACACTAAACCATGTCCTCACACGTACACTAACCCTAAGCCGTTGCCGTACCCTAAGCTGTACCCGAAGCCCTCCCCATTCCCAAACCCTAATACTAACAAGAACCCTAAACCTGACCTTCACCCGAAGCCTTTCCCTCACCCGTGACTTAATCTTAACCAGTACACCCACAATAACTCTTGCCCTCACACGTACGCTAACCCTAAACCGTTGCCATACACTAACCTGTACCCTAAGCCCTCCCCATTCTCTAACACTAACGCTAACCCGAACCGTTACCCTGACCCTCACCCAAAGCCTTACACTCACCCGTGCCCTAATCATAACCAGAACACCAACACTAACCCGTGCCTTCACACGTATGCTAACCCTAAACCGTTGCCATACACTAAGCGGTACCCTATTCCCTCCCGATTCCCTAACCCTAACCCTAACACGAAACCTAACCCAGACCCTCACCCAAAGCCTTATCCTCACACTTGCCCTAATATTAACCAGTACACAAATATCACTCCGTGGTCTCAAACGTCCTCTAAACCAAAACCACTCCGGTACCCTAACCTGTACCCTAAACCCTCCGCATTCCCTAACCCTAACCCAAACCCTAATCCTGACCATCTCCGGAAACCTTACCCTCACCTTTGCCCTAATCTTAACCAGTACTAAAATATTACTCCGTGCTCTCAAACCTTCTCTAACCCTAAACTGTTGCCATACACTAACCTGTACCCTAAACCCTCCGCATTCCCTAACCCTAACCCTAACCCAAACCCTAATCCTGACCCTCTCCCGAACCCTTACCCTCACCCGTGCCCTAATCTTAGCCAGTACACCAAAACTCACCCGTGCCCTCACATGTATGCTAACCCTAAACCATTGCCATACACTAACCTATACCCTATTCCCTCCCTATTCCCTAACCCTGCACCTAACCCGAATCCTTACACTGACCCTCACCGGAAGCCTGACCTCCACACCTGCCATAATCTTAACCAGAACACAAACACTAAACCATGTCCTCACACGTACACTAACCCTAAGCCGTTGCCGTACCCTAAGCTGTACCCGAATTCCTCCCCATTCACAAACCCTAACCCTAACAAGAACCCTAAACCTGACACTCACCCGAAGCCTTTCCCTCACCCGTGACTTAATCTTAACCAGTACACCCACAATAACTGTTGCCCTCACACGTACGCTAACCCTAAACCGTTGCCATACACTAACCTGTACCCTAAGCCCTCCCCATTCTCTAACACTAACCCTAACCCGAACTCTTACCCTGACCCTCACCCAAAGCCTTACACTCACCCGTGCCCTAATCATAACCAGAACACCAACACTAAACCGTGCCTTCACACGTATGCTAACCCTAAACCGTTGCCGTATACTAAGCTGTACCCTATTCCCTCCCAATTCCCTAACCCTAACCCTAACATGAACCCTAACCCAGACCCTCACCCAAAGCCTTACCCTCACCCTTGCCCTAATGTTAACCAGTACACAAATATCACTCCGTGGTCTCTAACGTCTTCTAACCCTAAACCACTCCCGTACCCTAACCTGTACCCTAAACCCTCCGCATTCCCTAACCCTAACCCTAACCCGAACCCTAATCCTGACCATCTCCGGAACCCTTACCCTCACCCGTGCCCTAATCTTAGCCAGTACACCAACACTCACCCGTACTCTCACATGTATGCTAACCCGAAACCATTGCCATACACTAACTTGTGCCTTATTCTTTCCGTATTCCCTAACCCTACACCTAACCGGAACCCTTACACTGACACTCACCGTAAGCCTTAACTCCACACGTGCCCTAATCTTAACCAGTACACAAACACTAAACCATACCCTCACACGTATACTAACCCTAAGCCGTTGCCTTTCCCTTAGCTGTACCGTAATCCCTACCCATTCCCTAAACCTAACCCTAACAAGAACCATAAACCTGACCATCACCCGAAGCCTTTCCCTCACCAGTGACCTAATCTTAACCAGTAAACCCGCAATAACCCTTGCCCTCACACATACGCTCACCGTAAACCGTTGCCATACACTAAACTGTACCCTAAGCCCTCCCCATTCACTGACACTAACGCTAACCCGAACGCTTACCCTGACCCTCACCCGAAGCCTTACACTCACCCGTGCCCTAATCATAACCAGAACACCAACACTAACCCGTGCCTTCTCACGTATGTTAACCCTAAACCGTTGCCGTACACTAAGCTGTACCCCATTCCCTCCCGATTCCCTAACCCTAACCCTAACACAAACCCTAACGCAGACCCTCACCTGAAGCCTTACCCTCACCCTTGCCCTAATCTTAACCAGTACAAAAATATTACTCCGTGCTCTCAAACCTCCTCTAACCCTAAACCGTTGCCATACACTAACCTGTACCCTAAACCCTCCGCATTCCCTAACCCTAACCCTAACCCAAACCCTAATCCTGACCCTCTCCCGAACCCATACCCTTAACCGTGCCCTAATGTTAGCCAGTACCCCAACACTCACCCGTGCCCTCACATGTATGCTAACCCTAAACCATTGCCGTACACTAACCTATACCCTATTCCCTCCCTATTCCCTAACCCTACACCTAACCCGAATCCTTACACTGACCCTCACCGGAAGCCTGACCTCCACCCGTGCCATAATCTTAACCAGAACACAAACACTAAACCATGTCCTCACACGTACACTAACCCTAAGCCGTTGCCGTACCCTAAACTGTACCCGAATCCCTCCCCATTCCCAAACCCTAACTCTAACAAGAACCCTAAACCTGACCCTCACCCGAAGCCTTTACCTCACCCGTGACTTAATCTTAACCAGTACACCCACAATAACTCTTGCCCTCACACGTACGCTAACCCTAAACCGTTGCCATACACTAACCTGTACCCTAAGCCCTCCCCATTCTCTAACACTAACGCTAACCCGAACTCTTACACTGACCCTCACCCAAAGCCTTACACTCACCCGTGCCCTCATCATAACCAGAACACCAACACTAACCCGTGCCATCACACATATGCTAACCCTAAACCGTTGCCGTACACTAAGCTGTACCCTATTCCCTCCCGATTCCCTAACCCTAACCCTAACACGAACACTAACCCAGACCCTCACCCAAAGCCTTACCCTCACCCTTGCCCTAATATTAACCAGTACACAAATATCACTCCGTGGTCTCAAACGTCCTCTAACCCTAAACCACTCCCTTGCCCTAACGTGTACCCTAAACCCTCCGCATTCCCTAACCCTAACCCTAACCCAAAGAGTAATCCTGACCCTCTCCCGAAACCTTACCCTCACCCGTGCCCTAACCATAACCAGAACACCAACACTAACCCGTGCCCTCAAACGTATGCTAACCCTAAACGGTTACCGTACACTAACCTGTACCCTATTCCTTCCCGATTCCCTAACCCTAACCCTAACCCGAACCCTAAACCAGACCGTCACCCGAAGCCTTACCCTCACCCTTGCCCTAATATTAACCAGAACAAAAATATCACTCCGTGGTCTCAAACGTCCTATAAACCTAAACCACTCTGGTACCCTAACCTGTACCCTAAACCCTCCGCATTCCCTAACCCTAACCCTAACCCAAACCCTAATCCTGACCATCTCCGGAACCCTTACCCTCACCCGTGCCCTAATCTTAGCCAGTACACCAACACTCACCCGTACCCTCACATGTATGCTAACCTGAAACCATTGCCATACACTAACTTGTACCTTATTCTCTCCGTATTCCCTAACCCTACACCTAACCGGAACCCTTACACTGAACCTCACCGTAAGCCTTACCTCAACCCGTGCCCTAATCTTAACCAGTACACAAACAATAACCCATGCCCTCACACGTACACTAACCCTAAGCCGTTGCCGTTCCCTAAGCTGTACCGTAATCCCTACACATTCCCTAAACCTAACCCTAACAAGAACCATAAACCTGACCATCACACTAAGCCTTTCCCTCACTCGTGACCTAATCTTAACCAGCAAACCCGCAATAACCCTTGCCCTCACACATACGCTCACCCTAAACCGTTGCCATACACTAAACTGTACACTAAGCCCTCCCAATTCCCTTACACTAACGCTTAACCGAACGCTTACCCTGACCGTCACCCGAAGCCTTACACTCACCCGTGCCCTAATCATAACCAGAACACCAACACTAACCCGTGCCTTCACACGTATGCTAACCCTAAACCGTTGCCGTACACTAAGCTGTACCCTATTCCCTCCCGATTCCCTAACCCTAACCCTAACACAAACCCTAACCCAGACCCTCACCCGAAGCCTTACCCTCACCCTTGCCCTAATCTTAACCAGTACAAAAATATTACTCCGTGCTCTCAAACCTCCTCTAACCCTAAACCACTCCCATACCCTAACCTGTACCCTAAAGCCTCCGCATTCCCTAACCCTAACCCTAACCCAAACCCTAAACCTCACCCTTTCCCGAAACCTTACACTCACCCGTGCCCTAATCATAACCAGAACACCAACACTAACCCGTGCCTTCACACGTATGCTAACCCTAAACCGTTGCCGTACACTAAGCTGTACCCTATTCCCTCCCGATTCCCTAACCCTAACCCTAACACAAACCCTAACCCAGACCCTCACCCGAAGCCTTACCCTCACCCTTGCCCTAATCTTAACCAGTACAAAAATATTACTCCGTGCTCTCAAACCTCCTCTAACCCTAAACCGTTGCCATACACTAACCTGTACCCTAAACCCTCCGCATTCCCTAACCCTAACCCTAACCCAAACCCTAATCCTGACCCTCTCCCAAACCCTTACCCTCAACCGTGCCCTAATCTTAGCCAGTACACCAACACTCACCCGTGCCCTCACATGTATGCTAACCCTAAACCATTGCCATACACTAACCTATACCCTATTCCCTCCCTATTCCCTAACCCTACACCTAACCCGAATCCTTACACTGACCCTCACCGGAAGACTGACCTTCACCCCTGCCATAATCTTAACCAGAACACAAACACTAAACCATGTCCTCACACGTACACTAACCCTAAGCCGTTGCCGTACCCTAAGCTGTACCCGAATCCCTCCCCATTCCCAAACCCTAACCCTAAGAAGAACCCTAAACCTGACCCTCACCCGAAGCCTTTCCCTCACCCGTGACTTAATCTTAACCAGTAAACCCACAATAACTCTTGACCTCACACGTACGCTAACCCTAAACCGTTGCCATACACTAACCTGTACCATAAGCCCTCCCGATTCTCTAACACTAACGCTAACCCGAACTCTTACCCTGACCCTCACCCAAAGCCTTACACTCACCCGTGCCCTAATCAAAACCAGAATAACAAGATTAACCCGTGACTTCACACGTATGCTAACCCTAAAACGTTGCCGTACACTAAGCTGTACCGTATTCCCTCCCGATTCCCTAACCCTAACCCTAACACGAACCCTAACCCAGACTCTCACCCAAAGCCTTATCCTCACCCTTGCCCTAATATTAACCAGTGCACAAATATCACTCCGTGGTCTCAAACGTCCTCTAAACCTAAACCACTCCGGTACCCTAACCTGTACCCTAAACCCTCCGCATTCCCTAACCCTAACCCAAACCCTAATCCTGACCATCTCCAGAACCCTTACCCTCACCCGTGCCCTAATCTTAGCCAGTACACCAACACTCACCCGTACCCTCACATGTATGCTAACCCAAAACCATTGCCATACACTAACTTGTGCCTTATTCTCTCCGTATTCCCTAACCCTACACCTAACCGGAAACCTTACACTGACCCTCACCGTAAGCCTTACGTCCACCCGTGCCCTAATCTTAACCAGTACACAAACACTAACCCATGCCCTCACACGTACACTAACCCTAAGCCGTTGCCGTTCCCTAAGCTGTACCCTAATCCCTACCCATTCCCTAAACCTAACCCTAACAAGAACCATAAACCTGACCATCACCAGAAGCCTTTCCCTCACCCGTGACCTAATCTTAACCAGGAAACCCGCAATAACCCTTGTCCTCACACATACGCTCACCCTAAACCGTTGCCATACACTAAACTGTACCCTAAGCCCTCCCCATTCCCTGACACTAACGCTAACCCGAACGCTTACCCTGACCATCACCCGAAGCCTTACACTCACCCGTGCCCTAATCATAACCAGAACACCAACACTAACCCGTGCCTTCACACGTATGCTAACCCTAAACCGTTGCCGTACACTAAGCTGTACCCTATTCCCTCCCGATTCCCTAACCCTAACCCTAACACAAACCCTAACCCAGACCCTCACCAGAAGCCTTACCCTCACCCTTGCCCTAATCTTAACCAGTACAGAAATATTACTCCGTGCTCTCAAACCTCCTCTAACCCTTAACCGTTGCCATACACTAACCTGTACCCTAAGCCCTCCCCATTCACTAACACTAACGCTAACCCGAACTCTTACCCTGACCCTCACCCAAAGCCTTACCCTCACCCTTGCCCTAATATTAACCAGTACACAAATATCACTCCGTGGTCTCAAACGTCCTCTAACCCTAAACCACTCCCGTACCCTAACCTGTACCCTAAACCCTCCGCATTCCCTAACCCTAACCCTAACCCAAACCCTAATCCTGACCATCTCCAGAACCCTTACCCTCACCCGTGCCCTAATCTTAGCCAGTACACCAACACTCACCCGTACCCTCACATGTATGCTAACCCGAAAACATTGCCATACACTAACTTGTGCCTTATTCTCTCCGTATTCCCTAACCCTACACCTAACCGGAACCCTTACACTGACCCTCACCGTAAGCCTTACCTCCACCCGTGCCCTAATCTTAACCAGTACACAAACACTAACCCATGCCGTCACACATACGCTCACCCTGAACCGTTGCCATACACTAAACTGTACCCTAAGCCCTCCCCATTCCCTTACACTAACGCTAACCCGAACGCTTACCCTGACCATCACCCGAAGCCTTACACTCACCCGTGCCCTAATCATAACCAGAACACCAACACTAACCCGTGCCTTCACACGTATGCTAACCCTAAACCTTTGCCGAACACTAAGCTGTACCCTATTCCCTCCCGATTCCCTAACCCTAACCCTAACACAAACCCTAAACCAGACCCTCACCCGAAGCCTTACCCTCACCCTTGCCCTAATCTTAACCAGTACAAAAATATTACTCCGTGCTCTCAAACCTCCTCTAACCCTAAACAGTTGCCATACACTAACCTGTACCCTAAACCCTCCGCATTCCCTAACCCTAACCCTAACCCAAACCCTAATCCTGACCGTCTCCTGAACCCTTACCCTCACCCGTGCCCTAATCTTAGCCAGTACACCAACACTCACCCATACTCTCACATGTATGCTAACCCGAAACCATTGCCATACACTAACTTGTGCCTTATTCTCTCCGTATTCCCTAACCCTACGCCTAACCGGAACCCTTACACTCACCCTCACCGTAAGCCTTACCTCCACCCGTGCCCTAATCTTAACCAGTACACAAACAGTAACCCATGCCCTCACACGTACACTAACCCTAAGCCGTTGATGTTCCCTAAGCTGTATCCTAATCCCTACCCATTCCCTAAAGCTACCCCTAACAAGAACAATAAACCTGACGATCACCCGAAGCCTTTCCCTCACCCGTGACCTAATCTTAACCAGTAAACCCGCAATAACCCTTGCCCTCACACATACGTTCACCCTAAACCGTTGCAATACACTAATCTGTACCCTAAGCCCTCCCCATTCCCTTACACTAACGCTAACCCGAACGCTTACCCTGACCATCATCCGAAGCCTTACACTCACCCGTGCCCTAGTCATAACCAGAACACCAACACTAACCCGTGCCTTCACACGTATGCTAACCCTAAACCGTTGCCGTACACTAAGCTGTACCCTATTCCCTCCCGATTCCCTAACCCTAAACCTAACACAAACCCTTATCATGACCCTCTCCCGAACCCTTACCCTCAACCGTGCCCTAATCTTAGCCAGGACACCAACACTCACCCGTGCCCTCACATATATGCTAACCCTAAACCATTGCCATACACAAAGCTATACCTTATTCCCTCCCTATTCCCTAACCCTACACCTAAACCGAATCCTTACACTGACCCTCACAGGAAGCCTGTCCTCCACCCCTGCCATAATCTTCACCAGAACACAAACACTAAACCATGTCCTCACACGTACACTAACCCTAAGCCGTTGCCGTACCCTAAGCTGTACCCGAAACCCTCCCCATTCCCAAACCCTAACCCTAACAAGAACCCTAAACCTGACCCTCACCCGAAGCATTTCCCTCACCCGTGACCTAATCTTAACCACTACACCCACAATAACTCTTACCCTCACACGTACGCTAACCCTAAACCGTTGCCATACACTAACCTGTACCCTAAGCCCTCCCCATTCTCTAACACTAACGCTAACCCGAACCCTAACCCAAATCCTCACCCACAGCCTTACCCTCACCCTTGCCCTAATATTAACCAGAACACAAATATCACTCCGTGGTCTCAAACGTCCTCTAACCCTAAACCACTCCCGTACCCTAACCTGTACCCTAAACCCTCCGCATTCCCTAACCCTAACCCTAACCCAAACCCTAATCCTGACCATCTCCGGAACCCTTACCCTCACCCGTGCCCTAATCTTAGCCAGTACACCAACACTCACCCGTACCCTCACATGTATGCTAACCCGAAACCATTGCCATACACTAACTTGTGCCTTATTCTCTCCGTATTCCCTAACGCTACACCTAACCGGAACCCTTACACTGACCCTCACCGTAAGCCTTAACTCCACACGTGCCCTAATCTTAAACAGTACACAAACACTAAATCATACCCTCACACGTTCACTAACCCTAAGCCGTTGCCTTTCCCTAAGCTGTACCGTAATCCATACCCATTCCCTAAACCTAACCCTAACAAGAACCATAAACCTGACCATCACCCGAAGACTTTCCTTCACCCGTGACCTAATCTTAACCAGTAAACCCGCAATAACCCTTGCCCTCACACATACGCTCACCCTAAACCGTTGCCATACACTAAACTCTACCCTAAGCCCTCCCCATTCCCTTACACTAACGCTAACCCGAACGCTTACCCTGACCCTCACCCGAAGCCTTACACTCACCCGTGCCCTAATCATAACCAGAACACCAACACTAACCCGTGCCTTCACACGTATGCTAACCCTAAACCGTTGCGGTACACTAAGCTGTACCCCATTCCCTCCCGATTCCCTAACCCTAACCCTAACACAAACCCTAACCCAGACCCTCACACAAAGCCTTACCCTCACCCTTGCCCTAATCTCAACCAGTACAAAAATATTACTCCGTGCTCTCAAACCTCCTCTAACCCTAAACCACTCCCATACCCTAACCTGTACCCTAAACCCTCCGCATTCCCTAACCCTAACCCTAACCCAAACCCTAATCCTGACCCTCTCCCGAAACCTTACCCTCACCCGTGCCCTAATCATAACCAGAACACAAACACTAACCCGTGCCCTCAAACGTATGCTAACATTAAAACGGTTACCGTACACTAACCTGTATCCTATTCCCTCCCGATTCCCTAACCCTAACCCTAACACGAACCCTAACCCAGGCCCTCACCCGAAGCCTTACCCTCACCCTTGCCCTAAACTTAACCAGTACACAAATATTACTCCATACTCTCAAACGTCCTCTAACCCTAAACCACTGCCATACCCTAACCTGTACCCTAAACCCTCCGCATTCCCTAAACCTAACCCTAACCCAAACCCTAATCCTGACCATCTCCGGAACCCTTACCCGCACCCGTGCCCTAATCTTAGCCAGTACACCAACACTCACCCGTACCCTCACATGTATGCTACCCCGAAACCATTGCGATACACTAACTTGAACCTTATTCTCTCCGTATTCCCTAACCCTACACCTCACCGTAACCCTTACACTGACCCTCACCGTAAGCCTTACCTACACCCGTGCCCTAATCTTAACCAGTACACAAACACTAACCCATGCCCTCACACATACGCTCACCCTGAACCGTTGCCATACACTAAACTGTACCCTAAGCCCTCCCCATTCCCTTACACTAACGCTAACCCGAACGCTTACCCTGACCATCACCTGAAGCCTTACACTCACCCGTGCCCTAATCATAACCAGAACACCAACACTAACCCGTGCCTTCACACGTATGCTAACCCTAAACCGTTGCCAAACACTAAGCTGTATCCTATTCCCTCCCGATTCCCTAACCCTAACCCTAACACGAACCCTAAGCCAGACCCTCACCCAAAGCCTTACCCTCACCCTTGCCCTAATATTAACCAGTACACAAATATCACACCGTGGTCTCAAACGTCCTCTAACCCTAAACCACTGCCATACCCTAACCTGTACCCTAAACCCTCCACATTCCCTAACCCTAACCCTAACACAAACCCTACTCCTGACCATCTCCGGAACCCTTACCCTCACCCGTGCCCTAATCTTAGCCAGTACACCAACACTCACCCGTACTCTCACATGTATGCTAACCCGAAACCATTGCCATACACTAATTTGTACCTTATTCTCTCCGTATTCCCTAACCCTACACCTAATCGTAACCCTTACACTGACCCTCATGGTAAGCCTTACCTCCACCCGTGCCCTAATCTTAACCAGTACACAAACACTAACCCATGCCCTCACACGTACACTAACCCTAAGCCGTTGCTGTTCCCTAGGCTGTACCGTAATCCCTACCCATTCCCTAAACCTAACCCTAACAAGAACCATAAACCTGACCATCACCCGAAGCCTTACCCTCACCCTTGCCCTAAACTTAACCAGTACAAAAATACTACTCCGTGCTCTCAAACCTCCTCTAACCCTAAACCACTCCCATACCCTAACCTGTACCCTAAACCCTCCGCATTCCCTAACCCTAACCCTAACCCAAACAGTAATCCTGACCCTCCCCCGAAACCTTACCCTCACCCGTGCCCTAATCATAACCAGAACACCAACACTAACCCGTGCCCTCAAACGTATGCTAACCCTAAACCGTTACCGTACACTAATCTGTACCCTATTCCTTCCCAATTCCCTAACCCTAACCCTAACACGAACCCTAACCCAGACCCTCACCCGAAGCCTTACCCTCACCCTTGCCCTAAACTTAACCAGTAGACAAATATTACTCCATGCTCTCAAACGTCCTCTAACCCTAAACCACTGCCATACCCTAACGTGTACCCTAAACCTTCCGCATTCCTTAACCCTAACCCTAACCCAAACCCTAAACCTGACCATCTCCGGAACCCTAACCCTCACCCGTGCCCTAATCTTAGCCAGTACACCAACACTCACCCGTGTACTCACATGTATGCTAACCCTAAACCATTGCCATACACTAACCTATACCCTATTCCCTCCCTATTCCCTAACCCTACACCTAACCCGAATCCTTACACTGACCCTCACCGGAAGCCTGACCTCCACCCCTGCCATAATCTTAACCAGAACGCAAACTCTAACCCATGTCCTCACACGTACACTAACCCTAAGACGTTGCCGTACCCTAAGGTGTACCCGAATCCCTCCCCATTCCCAAACCCTAACCCTAACAAGAACCCTAAACCTGACCCTCACCCGAAGCCTTTCCCTCACCCGTGACTTAATCTTAACCAGTACACCCACAATAACTCTTGCCCTCACACGTACGCTAACCCTAAACCGTTGCCATACACTAACCTGTACCCTAAGCCCTCCCCATTCTCTAACACTAACGCTAACACGAACTCTTACCCTGACCCTCACCCAAAGCCTTACACTCACCCGTGCCCTAATCATAACCAGAACACCAACACTAACCCATGCCTTCACACGTATGCTAACCCTAAACCGTTGCCGTACACTAAGCTGTAGCCTATTCCCACCTGATTCCCTAACCCTAACACTAACACGAACCCTAACCGAGACCCTCACCCAAAGCCTTACCCTCACCCTTGCCCTAATATTAACCAGTACACAAATATCACTCCGTGGTCTCAAACGTCCTCTAACCCTAAACCACTCCCGTACCGTAACCTGTACCCTAAACCCTCCGCATTCCCTAACCCTAACCCTAACCCTAATCCTGACCATCTCCGGAACCCTTACCCTCACCTTTGCCCTAATCTTAACCAGTACAAAAATATTACTCCGTGCTCTCAAACCTCCTCTAACCCTAAACCGTTGCCATACACTAACCTGTACCCTAAACCCTCCGCATTCCCTAACCCTAACCCTAACCCAAACCCTAATCCTGACCCTCTCCCGAACCCTTACCCTCAACCGTGCCCTAATCTTAGCCAGTACACCAACACTCACCCGTGCCCTCACATGTATGCTAACCCTAAACCATTGCCGTACACTAACCTATACCCTATTCCCTCCCTATTACCTAACCCTACACCTAACCCGAATCCTTACACTGACCCTCACCGGAAGCCTGACCTCCACGCGTGCCATAATTTTAACCAGAACACAAACACTAAACCATGTCCTCACACGTACACTAACCCTAAGCCGTTGCCGTACCCTAAGCTGTACCCGAATCCCTCCCCATTCCCAAACCCTAACTCTAACAACAACCCTAAACCTGACCCTCACCCGAAGCCTTTCCCTCACCCGTGACTTAATCTTAACCAGTACACCCACAATAACTCTTGCCCTCACACGTACGCTAACCCTAAACCGTTGCCATACACTAACCTGTAGCCTATGCCCTCCCCATTCTCTAACACTAACGCTCACCCGAACTCTTACCCTGACCCTCACCCAAATCCTTACACTCACCCATGCCCTAATCATAACCAGAACACCAACACTAACCCGTGCCTTCACACATATGCTAACCCTAAACCGTTGCCGTACACTAAGCTGTACCCTATTCCCTCCCGATTCCCTAACCCTAACCCTACCACGAACCCTAACCCAGACCCTCACCCAAAGCCTTACCCTCACCCTGGCCCTAATATTAACCAGTACACAAATATCACACCGTGGTCTCAAACGTCCTCTAACACTAAACCACTCCCGTACCATAACCTGTACCCTAAACCCTCCGCATTCCCTAACCCTAACCCTAACACAAACCCTAATCCTGACCATCTCCGGAACCCTTACACTCACCCGTGCCCTAATCTTAGCCAGAAACCAACACTCACCCGTACCCTCACATGTATGCTATCCCGAAACCATTGCCATACACTAACTTGTGTCTTATTCTCTCCGCATTCCCTAACCCTAACCCTAACCCAAACAGTAATCCTGACCCTCTCCCGAAACCTTACCGTCACCCGTGCCCTAATCATAACCAGAACACCAACACTAACCCGTGCCTTCACACGTATGCTAACCCTAAACCGTTGCCGTACACTAAGCTGTACCCTATTCCCTCCCGATTCCCTAACCCTAACCCTAACACAAACCCTAACCCAGACCCTCACCCGAAGCCTTACACTCACCCTTGCCCTAATCTTAACCAGTACAAAAATATTACTCCGTGTTCTCAAATATCCTCTAACCCTAAACCGTTGGCATACCCTAACCTGTACCCTAAACCCTCCGCATTCCCTAACCTTAACCCTAACCCAAACCCTAATCCTGACCCTCTCCCGAACCCTTACCCTCACCCGTGCCCTAATCTTAGCCAGTACACCAACACTCACCCGTACCCTCACATGTATGCTAACCCGAAACCATTGCCATACACAACCGTGTACCTTATTCTCTCCGTATTTCCAAACCCTACACCTAACCGGAACCCTTACACTCACCCTCACCGTAAGCCTTACCTCCACCTGTGCCCTAATCTTAACCAGTACACAAACAGTAACCCATGCCCTCACACGTACACTAACCCTAAGCCGTTGATGTTCCCTAAGCTGTACCCTAATCCCTACCCATTACCTAAACCTAACCCTAACAAGAACAATAAACCTGACGATCACCCGAAGCCTTTCCCTCACCCGTGACCTAATCTTAACCAGTAAACCAGCAACAATCCTTGCCCTCACACATACGCTCACCCTAAACCGTTGCAATACACTAAACTGTACCCTAAGCCCTCCTCATTCCCTTACACTAACGCTAACCCGAACGCTTACCCTGACCATCACCCGAAGCCTTACACTCACCCGTGCCCTAATCATAACCAGAACACCAACACTAACCCGTGCCTTCACACGTATGCTAACCCTAAACCGTTGCCGTACACTAAGCTGTACCCTATTCCCTCCCGATTCCCTAACCCTAACCCTAACACAAACCCTTATCATGACCCTCTCCCGAAACCTTACCCTCAACCGTGCCCTAATCTTAGCCAGATCACCAACACTCACCCGTGCCCTCACATATATGCTAACCCTAAACCATTGCCATACACTAAGCTATACCTTATTCCCTCCCTATTCCCTAACCCTACACCTAAACCGAATCCTTACACTGACCCTCACAGGAAGCCTGTTCTCCACCCCTGCCATAATCTTCACCAGAACACAAACACTAAACCATGTCCTCACACGTACACTAACCCTAAGCCGTTGCCGTACCCTAAGCTGTACCCGAAACCCTCCCCATTCCCAAACCCTAACCCTAACAAGAACCCTAAACCTGACCTTCACCCGAAGCCTTTCCATCACCCGTGACTTAATCTTAACCAGTACACCCACAATAACACTTGCCCTCACACGTACGCTAACCCTAAACCGTTGCCATACACTAACCTGTACCCTAAGCCCTCCGCATTCTCTAACACTAACGCTAACCCGAACCTTTACCCTGACCCTCACCCAAAGCCTTACACTCACCCGTGCCCTAATCATAACCAGAACACCAACACTAACCCGTGCCTTCACACGTATGCTAACCCTAAACCGTTGCCATACACTAAGCGGTACCCTATTCCCTCCAGATTCCCTAACCCTAACCCTAACACGAAACCTAACCCAGACCCTCACCCAAAGCCTTATCCTCACACTTGCCCTAATATTAACCAGTACACAAATATCACTCCGTGGTCTCAAACGTCCTCTAAACCTAAACCACTCCGGTACCGTAACCTGTACCCTAAACCCTCCGCATTCCCTAACCCTAACCCAAACCCTAATCCTGACCATCTCCGGAACCCTTACCCTCACCTTTGCCCTAATCTTAACCAGTACAAAAATATTACTCCGTGCTCTCAAACCTCCTCTAACCCTAAACCGTTGCCATACACTAACCTGTACCCTAAACCCTCCGCATTCCCTAACCCTAACCCTAACCCAAACCCTAATCCTGACCCTCTCCCGAACCCTTACCCTCAACCGTGCCCTAATCTTAGCCAGTACACCAACACTCACCCGTGCCCTCACATGTATGCTAACCCTAAACCATTGCCGTACACTAACCTATACCCTATTCCCTCCCTATTCCCTAACCCTACACCTAACCCGAATCCTTACACTGACCCTCACCGGAAGCCTGACCTCCACGCGTGCCATAATTTTAACCAGAACACAAACACTAAACCATGTCCTCACACGTACACTAACCCTAAGCCGTTGCCGTACCCTAAGCTGTACCCGAATCCCTCCCCATTCCCAAACCCTAACTCTAACAAGAACCCTAAACCTGACCCTCACCCGAAGCCTTTCCCTCACCCGTGACTTAATCTTAACCAGTACACCCACAATAACTCTTGCCCTCACACGTACGCTAACCCTAAACCGTTGCCATACACTAAACTGTACCCTATGCCCTCCCCATTCTCTAACACTAACGCTCACCCGAACTCTTACCCTGACCCTCACCCAAAGCCTTACACTCACCCGTGCCCTAATCATAACCAGAACACCAACACTAACCCGTGCCTTCACACATATGCTAACCCTAAACCGTTGCCGTACACTAAGCTGTACCCTATTCCCTCCCGATTCCCTAACCCTAACCCTACCACGAACCCTAACCCAGACCCTCACCCAAAGCCTTACCCTCACCCTTGCCCTAATATTAACCAGTACACAAATATCACTCCGTGGTCTCAAACGTCCTCTAACCCTAAACCACTCCCGTACCCTAACGTGTACCCTAAACCCTCCACATTCCCTAACCCTAACCCTAACCCAAACAGTAATCCTGACCCTCTCCCGAAACCTTACCCTCACCCGTGCCCTAATCATAAGCAGAACACCAACACTAACCCGTGCCCTCAAACGTATGCTAACCCTAAACGGTTACCGTACACTAACCTGTACCCTATTCCTTCCCGATTCCCTAACCCTAACCCTAAACCGAACGCTAACCCAGACCGTCACCCGAAGCCTTACCCTCACCCTTGCCCTAAACTTAACCAGTACACAAATATTACTCCATGCTCTCAAACGTACTCTAACCCTAAACCCCTGCCATACCCTAACCTGTACCCTAAACACTCCGCATTCCCTAACCCTAACCCTAACCCAAACCCTAATCCTGACCATCTCCGGGACCCTTACCCTCACCCGTGCCCTAATCTTAGCCAGTACACCAACACTCACCCGTACCCTCACATGTATGCTAACCCGAAACCATTGCCATACACTAACTTGTACCTTATTCTCTCCGTATTTCCTAACCCTACACCTAACCGGATCCCTTACACTGACCCTCACCGTAAGCCTTACCTCCACCCGTGCCCTAATCTTAACCAGTACACAAACAGTAACCCATGCCCTCACACGTACACTAACCCTAAGCCGTTGATGTTCCCTAAGCTGTACCCGAATCCCTACCCATTCCCTAAACCTACCCCTAACAAGAACCATAAACCTGACCATCACCCGAAGCCTTTCCCTCACCCGTGACCTAATCTTAACCAGTAAACCCGCAATAACCCTTGCCCTCACACATACGCTCACCCTAAACCGTTGCCATACACTAAACTGCACCCTAAGCACTCCCCATTCCCTGACACTAACGCTAACCCGAACGGTTACTCTGACCATCACCCGAAGCCTTACACTCACCCGTGCCCTAATCATAACCAGAACACCAACACTAACCCGTGCCTTCACACGTATGCTAACCCTAAACCGTTGCCGAACACTAAGCTGTACCCTATTCCCTCCCGATTCCCTAACCCTAACCCTAACAGAAACCCTAACCCAGACCCTCACCCGAAGCCTTACCCTCACCCTTGCCCTAATCTTAACCAGTACAAAAATATTACTCCGTGCTCTCAAACTTCCTCTAACCCTAAACAGTTGCCATACACTAACCTGTACCCTAAACCCTCCGCATTCCCTAACCCTAACCCTAACCAAAACCCTAATCCTGACCCTCTCCCGAAACCTTACCTTCAACCGTGCCCTAAACTTAGCCAGTACACCAACACTCACCCGTGCCCTCACATGTATGCTAACCCTAAACCATTGCCATACACTAACCTATACCCTATTCCCTCCTTATTCCCTAACACTACACCTAACCCGAATCCTTAAACTGACCCTCACCGGATACCTGACCTCGACCCCTGCCATAATCTTAACCAGAACACAAACACTAAACCATGTCCTCACACGTACACTAACTCTAAGCCGTTGTCCGTACCCTAAGCTGTACCCGAATCCCTCCACATTCCCAAACCCTAACCCTAACAAGAACCCTAAACCTGACCCTCACCCGAAGCCTTTCCCTCACCCGTGACTTAATCTTAACCAGTACACCCACAATAACTCTTGCCCTCACACGTACGCTAACCCTAAACCGTTGCCATACACTAACCTGTAACCTAAGCCCTCCCCATTCTCTAACACTAACGCTAACCCGAACTCTTACCCTGACCCTCACCCAAAGCTTACACTCACCCGTGCCCTAATCATAACCAGAACACCAACACTAACCCGTGCCTTCACACGTATGCTAACCCTAAACCGTTGCCGTACACTAAGCTGTACCCTATTCCCTCCCAATTCCCTAACCCTAACCCTAACACGAACCTTAACCCAGACCCTCACCCAAAGCCTTACCCTCACCCTTGCCCTAATATTAAGCAGAACAAAAGTATCACTCCGTGGTCTCAAACGTCCACTAAACCTAAACCACACTGGTACCCTAACCTGTACCCTAAAACCTCCGCATTCCCTAACCCTAACCCTAACCCAAACCCTAATCCTGACCATCTCCGGAACCCTTACCCTCACCCGTGCCCTAATCTTAGCCAGTACACCAACACTCACCCGTACCCTCACATGTATGCTAACCTGAAACCATTGCCATACACTAACTTGTACCTTATTCTCTCCGTATTCCCTAACCCTACACCTAACCGGAACCCTTACACTGAACCTCACCGTAAGCCTTACCTCCACCCGTGCCCTAATCTTAACCAGAACACAAACACTAACCCATGCCCTCACACGTACACTAACCCTAAGCCGTTGCCGTTCCCTAAGCTGTACCGTAATCCCTACACATTCCCTAAACCTAACCCTAACAATAACCATAAACCTGACCATCACACTAAGCCTTTCCCTCACCCGTGACCTAATCGTAACCAGCAAACACGCAATAACCCTTGCCCTCACACATACGCTCACCCTAAACCGTTGCCATACACTAAACTGTACCCTAAGCCCTCCCAATTCCCTTACACTAACGCTTAACCGAACGCTTACCCTGACCCTCACCCGAAGCCTTACACTCACCCGTGCCCTAATGATAACCAGAACACCAACACTAACCCGTGCCTTCACACGTATGCTAACCCTAAACCGTTGCCGTACACTAAGCTGTACCCTATTCCCTCCCGATTCCCTAACCCTAACCCTAACACAAACCCTAACCCAGACCCTCACCCGAAGCCTTACCCTCACCCTTGCCCTAATCTTAACCAGTACAAAAATTTTACTCCGTGATCTCAAACCTCCTCTAACCCTAAACCACTCCCATACCCTAACCTGTACCCTAAACCCTCCACATTCCCTAACCCTAACCCTAACCCAAACCCTAAAGCTGACCCTTTCCCGAAGCCTTACACTCACCCGTACCCTAAGCATAACCAGAACACCAACACTAACCCGTGCCTTCACACGTATGCTAACCCTAAACCGTTGCCGTACACTAAGCTGTACCCTATTCCCTCCTGATTCCCTAACCCTAACCCTAACACAAACCCTTATCATGACCCTCTCCCGAACCCTTACCATCAACCGAGCCCTAATCTTAGCCAGTACACCAACACTCACCCGTGCCCTCACATGTATGCTAACCCTAAACCATTGCCATACACTAACCTATACCCTATTCCCTCCCTATTCCCTAACCCTACACCTAACCCGAATCCTTACACTGATCCTCACCGGAAGCCTGACCTCCACCCCTGCCATAATCTTAACCAGAACACAAACACTAAACCATGTCCTCACACGTACACTAACCCTAAGCCGTTGCCGTACCCTAAGCTGTACCCGAATCCCTCCCCATTCCCAAACCCTAATCCTAACAAGAACCCTAAACCTGACCCTCACCCGACGCCTTTCCCTCACCCGTGACTTAATCTTAACCAGTACACCCACAATAACTCTTGCCCTCACACGTACGCTAACCCTAAACCGTTGCCATACACTAACCTGTACCCTAAGCCCTCCACATTCTCTAACACTAACGCTAACCCGAACTCTTACCCTGACCCTCACCCAAAGCCTTACACTCACCCGTGCCCTAATCATAACCAGAACACAAACATTAACCCGTGCCTTCACACGTATGCTAACCCTAAACCGTTGCCGTACACTAAGCTGTACCCTATTCCCTCCCGATTCCCTAACCCTAACCCTAACACGAACTCTAACCCAGACCCTCACCCAAAGCCTAACCCTCACCCTTGCCCTAATATTAACCAGAACACAAATATCACTCCGTGGTCTCAAACGTCCTCTAACCCTAAACCACTCCCGTACCCTAACCTGTACCCTAAACCCTCCGCATTCCCTAACCCTAACCCTAACCCAAACCCTAATCCTGACCATCTCCGGAACCCTTACCCTCACCCGTGCCCTAATCTTAGCCAGTACACCAACACTCACCCGTACCCTCACATGTATGCTAACCCGAAACCATTGCCATACACTAACTTGTGCCTTATTCTCTCCGTATTCCCTAACGCCACACCTAACCGGAACCCTTACACTGACCCTCACCGTAAGCCTTAACTCCACCCGTGCCTTAATCTTAACCAGTACACAAACACTAACCCATACCCTCACACGTACACTAACCCTAAGCCGTTGCCTTTCCCTAAGCTGTACCGTAATCCCTACCCATTCCCTAAACCTAACCCTAACAAGAACCCTAAACCTGACCCTCACCCGAAGCCTTTCCCTCACCCGTGACTTAATCTTAACCAGTACACCCACAATAACTCTTGCCCTCACACGTACGCTAAACCTAAACCGTTGCCATACACTAACCTGTACCCTAAGCCCTCCCCATTCTCTAACACTAACGCTAACCCGAACTCTTACCCTGACCCTCACCCAAAGCTTACACTCACCCGTGCCCTAATCATAGCCAGAACACCAACACTAATCCGTGCCTTCACACATATGCTAACCCTAAACCGTTGCCGTACACTAAGCTGTTCCCTATTCCCTCCCGATTCCCTAACCCTAACCCTAACACGAACCTTAACCCAGACCCTCACCCAAAGCCTTACCCTCACCCTTGCCCTAATATTAACCAGAACAAAAGTATCACTCCGTGGTCTCAAACGTCCACTAAACCTAAACCACTCTGGTACCCTAACCTGTACCCTAAAACCTCCGCATTCCTTAACCCTAACCCAAACCCTAATCCTGACCCTCTCCCGAAACCTTACCCTCACCCGTGCCCTAATCATAACCAGAACACAAACACTAACCCGTGCCCTCAAACTTATGCTAACACTAAACGGTTACCGTACACTAACCTGTACCCTATTCCCTCCCGATTCCCTAACCCTAACCCTAACACGAACCCTAACCCAGGCCCTCACCCGAAGCCTTACCCTCACCCTTGCCCTAAACTTAACCAGTACACAAATATTACTCCATGCTCTCAAACGTCCTCTAACCCTAAACCACTGCCATACCCTAACCTGTACCCTAAACCCTCCGCATTCCCTAAACCTAAACCTAACCCAAACCCTAATCCTGACAATCTCCGGAACCCTTACCCTCACCCGTGCCCTAATCTTAGCCAGTACACCAACACTCACCCGTACCCTCACATGTATGCCACCCCGAAACCATTGCGATACACTAACTTGAACCTTATTCTCTCCGTATTCCCTAACGCTACACCTAACCGGAACCCTTACACTGACCCTCACCGTAAGCCTTACCTCCACCCGTGCCCTAATCTTAACCAGTACACAAACACTAACCCATGCCCTCACACATAAGCTCACCCTGAACCGTTGCCATACACTAAACTGTAACCTAAGCCCTCCCCATTCCCTTACACTAACGCTAACCCGAACGCTTACCCTGACCATCACCCGAAGACTTACACTCACCAGTGCCCTAATCATAACCAGAACACCAACACTAACCCGTGCCTTCACACGTATGCTAACCCTAAACCGTTGCCGAACACTAAGCTGTACCCTATTCCCTCCCGATTCCCCAACCCTAACCCTAACACAAACCCTAACCCAGACCCTCACCCGAAGCCTTACCCTCACCCTTGCCCTAATCTTAACCAGTACAAAAATATTACTCCGTGCTCTCAAACCTCCTCTAACCCTAAACAGTTGCCATACACTAACCTGTACCCTAAACCCTCCGCATTCCCTAACCCTAACCCTAACCAAAACCCTAATCCTGACCCTCTCCCGAAACCTTACCTTCAACCGTGCCGTAACCTTAGCCAGTACACCAACACTCACCCGTGCCCTCACATGTATGCTAACCCTAAACCATTGCCATACACTAACCTATACCCTATTCCCTCCCTATTCCCTAACACTACACCTAACCCGAATCCTTACACTGACCCTCACCGGAAGCCTGACCTCGACCCCTGCCATAATCTTAACCAGAACACAAACACTAAACCATACCCTCACACGTACACTAACTCTAAGACGTTGCCGTACCCTAAGCTGTACCCGAATCCCTCCCCATTCCCAAACCCTAACCCTAACAAGAACCCTAAACCTGACCCTCACCCGAAGCCTTTCCCTCACCCGTGATTTAATCTTAACCAGTACACCCACAATAACTCTTGCCCTCACACGTACGCTAACCCTAAACCGTTGCCATACTCTAACCTGTACCCTAAGCCCTCCCCATTCTCTAACATTAACGTTAACCCGAACTCTTACCCTGACCGTCACCCAAAGCCTTACACTCACCCGTGCCCTAATCATAACCAGAACACAAACATTAACCCGTGCCTTCACACGTATGCTAATCCTAAACCGTTGCCGTACACTAAGCTGTACCCTATTCCCTCCTGATTCCCTAACCCTAACCCTAACACGAACCCTAACCCAGACCCTCACCCAAAGCCTAACCCTCACCCTTACCCTAATATTAACCAGAACACAAATATCACTCCGTGGTCTCAAACGTCCTCTAACCCTAAACCACTCCCGTACCCTAACCTGTACCCTAAACCCTCCGCATTCCCTAACCCTAACCCTAACCCAAACCCTAATCCTGACCATCTCCGGAACCCTTACCCTCACCCGTGCCCTAATCTTAGCCAGTACACCAACACTCACCCGTACCCTCACATGTATGCTAACCCGAAACCATTGCCATACACTAACTTGTGCCTTATTCTCTCCGTATTCCCTAACGCTACACCTAACCGGAAGCCTTACACTGACCCTCACCGTAAGCCTTAACTCCACCCGTGCCTTAATCTTAACCAGTACACAAACACTAACCCATACCCTCACACGTACACTAACCCTAAGCCGTTGCCTTTCCCTAAGCTGTACCGTAATCCATACCCATTCCCTAAACCTAACCCTAACAAGAACCATAAACCTGACCATCACCCGAAGCCTTTCCCTCACCCATGACCTAATATTAACCAGTAAACCCGCAGTAACCCTTGCCCTCACTCATACGCTCACCCTAAACCGTTGCCATACACTAAACTGTACCCTAAGCCCTCCCCATTCCCTTACACTAACGTAACCCGAACGCTTACCCTGACCCTCACCCGAAGCCTTACACTCACCCGTGCCCTAATCATAACCAGAACACCAACACTAACCCGTGCCTTCACACGTATGCTAACCCTAAACCGTTGCGGTACACTAAGCTGTACCCCATTCCCTCCCGATTACCTAACCCTAACCCTAACCCAAACCCTAACCCAGACCCTCACACAAAGCCTTACCCTCACCCTTGCCCTAATCTCAACCAGTACAAAAATATTACTCCGTGCTCTCAAACTTCCTCAAACCCTAAACCACTGCCATACCCTAACTTGTACCCTAAACCCTCCGCATTCCCTAAACCTAAACCTAACCCAAACCCTAATCCTGACCATCTCCGGAACCCTTACCCTCACCCGTGCCCTAATCTTAGCCAGTACACCAACACTCACCCGTACCCTCACATGTATGCCACCCCGAAACCATTGCGATACACTAACTTGAACCTTATTCTCTTCATATTCCCTAACCCTACACCTAACCGGAACCCTTACACTGACCCTCACCGTAAGCCTTACCTCCACCCGTGCCCTAATCTTAACCAGTACACAAACACTAACCCATGCCCACACACATACGCTCACCCTGAACCGTTGCCATACACTAAACTGTACCCTAAGCCCTCCCCATTCCCTTACACTAACGCTAACCCGAACGCTTACCCTGACCATCACCCGAAGCCTTACACTCACCCGTGCCCTAATCATAACCAGAACACCAACACTAACCCGTGCCTTCACACGTATGCTAACCCTAAACTGTTGCCGTACACTAAGCTGTACCCTATTCCCTCCCGATTCTCTAACCCTAACCCTAACACGAACCTTAACCCAGACCCTCACCCAAAGCCTTACCCTAACCCTTGCCTTAATATTAACCAGAACAAAAATATCACTCCGTGGTCTCAAACGTCCTATAAACCTAAACCACTCTGGTACCCTAACCTGTAGCCTAAACCCTCCGAATTCCCTAACCCTAACCCTAACCCAAACCCTAATCCTGACGATCTCCGGAACCCTTTCCCTCACCCGTGCCCTAATCTTAGCCAGTACACCAACACTCACCCGTACCCTCACATGTATGCTAACCTTAAACCATTGCCATACACTAACTTGTACCTTATTCTCTCCGTATTCCCTAACCCTACACCTAACCGGAACCCTTACACTGACCCTCACCGTAAGCCTTACCTCCACCTGTGCCCTAATCTTAACCAGTACACAAACACTAACCCATGCCCTCACACATACACTAACCCTAAGCCGTTGCCGTTCCCTAAGCTGTACCCTAATCCCTACCGATTCCCTAAACCTAACCCTAACAAGAACCATAAACCTGACCATCACCCGAAGCCTTTCCCTCACCAGTGCTCTAATCTTAACCAGTACAAAAATATTACTCCGTGCTCTCAAACCTCCTCTAAACCTAAACCACTCCCATACCCTAACCTGTACCCTAAACCCTCCGCATTTCCTAACCCTAACCCTAACCCAAAGAGTAATCTTGACCCTCTCCCGAAACCTTACCCTCACCTGTGCCCTAATCATAACCAGAACACCAACACTAACTCGTGCCCTCAAACGTATGCTAACCCTAAACGGTTACCGTACACTAACCTGTACCCTATTCCCTCCCGATTCCCTAACCCGAACCCTAACCCAGACCCTCACCCGAAGCCTTACCCTCACCCTTGCCCTAAATTTAACCAGTACACAAATATTACTCCATGCTCTCAAACGTCCTCTAACCCTAAACCACTGCCATA
Source organism: Inia geoffrensis (assembly GCA_036417435.1). Lineage (NCBI taxonomy): Eukaryota > Metazoa > Chordata > Mammalia > Artiodactyla > Iniidae > Inia > Inia geoffrensis. Next base: position 154,249,575 of record CM070902.1, read on the forward strand.
CCCTAACGTGTACCCTAAACCTTCAGCATTCCCTAACCCTAACCCTAACCCAAACCCTAAACCTGACCATCTCCTGAAACCTTACCCTCACCCGTGCCCTAATTTTAGCCAGTACACCAACACTCACCCGTGTACTCACATGTATGCTAACCCTAAACCATTGCCATACACTAACCTATACCCTATTCCCTCCCTATTCCCTAACCCTACACCTAACCCGAATCCTTACACTGACCCTCACCGGAAGCCTGACCTCCACCCCTGCCATAATCTTAACCAGAACGCAAACTCTAAACCATGTCCTCACACGTACACTAACCCTAAGACGTTGCCGTACCCTAAGCTGTACCCGAATCCCTCCTCATTCCCAAACCCTAACCCTAACAAGAACCCTAAACCTGACCCTCATCCGAAGCCTTTCCCTCACCGGTGACTTAATCTTAACCAGTACACCCACAATAACTCTTGCCCTCACACGTACGCTAACCCTAAACCGTTGCCATACACTAACCTGTACCCTAAGCCCTCCCCATTCTCTAAAACTAACGCTAACCCGAACTCTTACCCTGACCCTCACCCAAAGCCTTACACACACACGTGCCCTAATCATAACCAGAACACCAACACTAACCCATGACTTTACACGTATGCTAACCCTAAACCGTTGCCGTACACTAAGCTGTAGCCTATTCCCTCCTGATTCCCTAACCCTAACCCTAACACGAACCCTAACCGAGACCCTCACCCAAAGCCTTACCCTCACCCTTGCCCTAATATTAACCAGTACACAAATATCACTCCGTGGTCTCAAACGTCCTCTAACCCTAAACCACTCCCGTACCATAACCTGTACCCTAAACCCTCCGCATTCCCTAACCCTAACCCTAACCCAAACCCTAATCCTGACCATCTCCGGAACCCTTACACTCACCCGTGCCCTAATCTTAGCCAGAAACCAACACTCACCCGTACCCTCACATGTATGCTAACCCGAAACCATTGCCATACACTAACTTGTGCCTTATTCTCTCCGCATTCCCTAACCCTAACCCTAACCCAAACAGTAATCCAGACCCTCTCCCGAAACCTTACCCTCACCCGTGCCCTACTCATAACCAGAACACCAACACTAACCCTTGCCCTCAAACGTATGCTAACCCTAAACGGTTACCGTACACTAACCTGTACCCTATTCCTTCCCGATTCCCTAACCCTAACCCTAACACGAACCCTAACCCAGACCCTCACCCGAAGCCTTACCCTCACCCTTGCCCTAAACTTAACCAGAAGACAAATATTACTCCATGCTATCAAACGTCCTCTAACCCTAAACCACTGCCATACCCTAACCTGTACCCTAAACCCTCCGCATTCCTTAACCCTAACCCTAACCCAAACCCTAATCCTGACCCTCTCCCGAACCCTTACCCTCACCCGTGCCCTAATCTTAGCCAGTACACCAACATTCACCCGTACCCTCACATGTATGCTAACCCGAAACCATTGCCATACACTACCTTGTACCTCATTCTCTCCGTATTTCCTAAACCTACACCTAACCGAAACCCTTACACTCACCCTCACCGTAAGCCTTACCTCCACCTCTGCCCTAATCTTAACCAGTACACAAACAGTAACCCATGCCCTCACATGTACACTAACCCTAAGCCGTTGCTGTACCCTAAGCTCTACCCTAATCCCTACCCATTACCTAAACCTAACCCTAACAAGAACAATAAACCTGACGATCACCCGAAGCCTTTCCCTCACCCGTGACCTAATCTTAACCAGTAAACCCGCAATAACCCTTGCCCTCACACATACGCTCACCCTCAACCGTTGCAATACACTAAACTGTACCCTAAGCCCTCCTCATTCCCTTACACTAACGCTAACCCGAACGCTTACCCTGACCATCACCCGAAGCCTTACACTCACCCGTGCCCTAATCATAACCAGAACACCAACACTAACCCGTGCCTTCACACGTATGCTAACCCTAAACCGTTGCCGTACACTAAGCTGTACCCTATTCCCTGCCGATTCCCTAACCCTAACCCTAACACAAACCCTAAACCAGACCCTCACCCGAAGCCTTACCCTCACCCTTGCCCTAATCTTAACCAGTACAAAAATATTACTCCGTGCTCTCAAACCTCCTCTAACCCTAAACAGTTGCATACACTATCCTGTACCCTAAACCCTCCGCATTCCCTAACCCTAACCTTAACCCAAACCCTAATCCTGACCCTCTCCCGAACCCTTACCCTCAACCGTGGCCTAATCTTAGCCAGGACACCAAAACTCACCCGTGCCCTCACATGTATGCTAACCCTAAACCATTGCCATACACTAAGCTATACCTTATTCCCTCCCTATTCCCTAACACTACACCTATACCGAATCCTTACACTGACCCTCACAGGAAGCCTGTCCTCCACCCCTGCCATAATCTTCACCAGAACACAAACACTAAACCATGTCGTCACACGTACACTAACCCTAAGCCGTTGCCGTACCCTAAGCTGTACCCGAAACCCTCCCCATTCCCAAACCCTAACCCTAACAAGAACCCTAAACCTGACCTTCACCCGAAGCCTTTCCCTCACCCGTGACCTAATCTTAACCAGTACACCCACAATAACTCTTGCCCTCACACGTACGCTAACCCTAAACCGTTGCCATACACTAACCTGTACCCTAAGCCCTCCCCATTCTCTAACACTAACGCTAACCCGAACCTTAACCCTGACCCTCACCCAAAGCCTTACACTCACCCGTGCCCTAATCATAACCAGAACACCAACACTAACCCGTGCCTTCACACGTATGCTAACCCTAAACCCTTGCCGTACACTAAGCTGTACCCTATTCCCTCCCGATTCCCTAACCCAAAACCTAACACGAAACCTAACCCAGACCCTCACCCAAAGCCTTACCCTCACACTTGCCCTAATATTAACCAGTACACAAATATCACTCCGTGGTCTCAAACGTCCTCTAAACCTAAACCACTCCGGTACCCTAACCTGTACCCTAAACCCTCCGCATTCCCTAACCCTAACCCAAACCCTAATCCTGACCATCTCCGGAACCCTTACCCACACCTTTGCCCTAATCTTAACCAGTACAAAAATATTACTCCGTTTTCTCAAACCTTCTCTAACCCTAAACCGTTGTCATACACTAACCTGTACCCTAAACCCTCCGCATTCCCTAACCCTAACCCTAACCCAAACCCTAATCCTGACCCTCTCCCGAACCCTTACCCTCACCCGTGCCCTAATCTTAGCCAGTACACCAAAACTCACCCGTGCCCTCACATGTATGCTAACCCTAAACCATTGCCATACACTAACCTATACCCTATTCCCACCCTATTCCCTAACCCTGCACCTAACCCGAATCCTTACACTGACCCTCACCGGAAGCCTGACTTCCACACCTGCCATAATCTTAACCAGAACACAAACACTAAACCATGTCCTCACACGTACACTAACCCTAAGCCGTTGCCGTACCCTAAGCTGTACCCGAATCCCTCCCCATTCCCAAACCCTAACCCTAACAAGAACCCTAAACCTGACCCTCACCCGAAGCCTTTCCCTCACCCGTGACTTAATCTTAACCAGTACACCCACAATAACTCTTGCCCTCACACGTACGCTAACCCTAAACCGTTGCCATACACTCACCTGTACCCTAAGCCCTCCCCATTCTCTAACACTAACGCTAACCCGAACTCTTACCCTGACCCTCACCCAAAGCCTTACACTCACCCGTGCCCTAATCATAACCAGAACACCAACACTAAACTGTGCCTTCACACGTATGCTAACCCTAAACCGTTGCCGTACACTAAGCTGTACCCTATTCCCTCCCGATTCCCTAACCCTAACCCTAACACGAACCCTAACCCAGACCCTCACCCAAAGCCTTACCCTTACCCTTGCCCTAATGTTAACCAGTACACAAATATCACTCCGTGGTCTCTAACGTCCTCTAACCCTAAACCACTCCCGTACCCTAACCTGTACCCTAAACCCTCCGCATTCCCTAACCCTAACCCTAACCCAAACCCTAATCCTGACCATCTCCGGAACCCTTACCCTCACCCGTGCCCTAATCTTAGTCAGTACACCAACACTCACCCATACTCTCACATGTATGCTAACCCGAAACCATTGCCGTACACTAACTTGTGCCTTATTCTTTCCGTATTCCCTAACCCTACACCTAACCGGAACCCTTACACTGACCCTCACCGTAAGCCTTAACTCCACCCGTGCCCTAATCTTAACCAGTACACAAACACTAAACCATACCCTCACACGTACACTAACCCTAAGCCGTTGCCTTTCCCTAAGCTGTACAGTAATCCCTACCCATTCCCTAAACCTAACCCTAACAAGAACCGTAAACTTGACCATCACCCGAAGCCTTTCCCACACCCGTGACCTAATCTTAACCAATAATCCCGCAATAACCCTTGCCCTCACACATACGCTCACCGTAAACCGTTGCCATACACTAAAGTGTACCTTAAGCCCTCCTCATTCCCTTACACTAACGCTAACCCGAACGCTTACCCTGACCCTCACCCGAAGCCTTACACTCACCCGTGCCCTAATCATAACCAGAACACGAACACTAACCCGTGCCTTCACACGTATGCTAACCCTAAACCGTTGCCGTACACTAAGCTGTACCCTATTCCCTCCCGATTCCTTAACCCTAACCCTAACACGAACCCTAACCCAGACCCTCACCCAAAGCCTTACCCTCACCCTTGCCCTAATATTAACCAGTACACAAATATAACACCGTGGTCTCAAACGTCCTCTAACCCTAAACCACTCCCGTACCCTAACGTGTACCCTAAACCCTCCGCATTCCCTAACCCTAACCCTAACCCAAACCCTAATCCTGACCATCTCCGGAACCCTTACCCTCACCCGTGCCCTAATCTTAGCCAGTACACCAACACTCACCCGTACCCTCACATATATGCTAATCCGAAACCATTGCCATACACTAACTTGTGCCTTATTCTCTCCGTATTCCCTAACCCTACACCTAACCTGAACCCTTACACTGACCCTCACCGTAAGCCTTAACTCCACCCGTGTCCTAATCTTAACCAGTACACAAACACTAACCCATGCCCTCACACGTACACTAACCCTAAGCCGTTGCCTTTCCCTAAGCTGTACCGTAATCCCTACCCATTCCCTAAACCTAACCCTAACTAGAACCATAAACCTGACCATCACCCGAAGCCTTTCCCTCACCCGTGACCTAATCTTAACCAGTAAACCCGCAATAACCCTTACCCTCACACATACGCTCACCCTAAACCGTTGCCATACACTAAACTGTACCCTAAGCCCTCCTCATTCCCTTACACTAACGCTAACCCGAACGCATAACCTGACCCTCACCCGAAGCATTACACTCACCCGTGCCCTAATCATAACCAGAACACCAACACTAACCCGTGCCTTCACACGTATGGTAACCCTAAACCGTTGCCGTACACTAAGCTGTACCCTATTCCCTCCCGATTCCCTAACCCTAATCCTAACACAAACCCTAACCCAGACCCTCACCCGAAGCCTTACCCTCACCCTTGCCCTAATCTTAACCAGTACAAAAATATTACTCCGTGCTCTCAAACTTTCTCTAACCCTAAACCGTTGCCATACACTAACCTGTACCCTAAACCCTCCGCAATCCTTAACCCTAACCCTAACCCAAACCCAAATCCTGATCCTCTCCCGAAGCCTTACCCTCAACCGTGCCCTAATCTTAGCCAGTACACCAACACTCACCCGTGCCCTCACATGTATGCTAACCCGAAACCATTGCCATACACTAACCTATACCCTATTCCCTCCCTATTCCCTAACCCTGCACCTAACCCGAATCCTTACACTGACCCTCACCGGAAGCCTGACTTCCACACCTGCCATAATCTTAACCAGAACACAAACACTAAACCATGTCCTCACACGTACACTAACCCTAAGCCGTTGCCGTACCCTAAGCTGTACCCGAATCCCTCCCCATTCCCAAACCCTAACCCTAACAAGAACCCTAATCCTGACCCTCACCCGAAGCCTTTCCCTCACCCGTGACTTAATCTTAACCAGTACACCCACAATAACTCTTGCCCTCACCCGTACGCTAACCCTAAACCGTTGCCATACACTAACCTGTACCCTAAGCCCTCCCCATTCTCTAACACTACCGCTAACCCGAACTCTTACCCTGACCCTCACCCAAAGCTTACAGTCACCCGTGTCCTAATCATAACCAGAACACCAACACTAACCCGTGCCTTTACACGTATGCTAACTCTAAACCGTTGCCGTACACTAAGCTGTACCCTATTCCCTCCTGATTCCCTAACCCTAACCCTAACACGAACCTTAACCCAGACCCTCACCCAAAGCCTTACCCTGACCCTTGCCCTAATATTAACCAGAACAAAAATATCACTCCGTGGTCTCAAACGTCCTATAAACCTAAACCACTGCGGTACCCTAACCTGTACCCTACACCCTCTGCATTCCCTAACCCTAACCCTAACCCAAACCCTAATCCTGACCATCTCCGGAACCCTTACCCTCACCCGTGCCCTAATCTTAGCCAGTACACCAACACTCACCCGTACCCTCACATGTATGCTAACCTGAAACCATTGCCATACACTAACTTGCACCTTATTCTCTCCGTATTCCCTAACCCTACACCTAACCGGAACCCTTACACTGAACCTCACCGTAAGCCTTACCTCCACCCGTGCCCTAATCTTAACCAGTACACAAACACTAACCCATGCCCTCACACGTACACTAACCCTAAGCCGTTGCCGTTCCCTAAGCTGTACCGTAATCCCTACACATTCCCTAAACCTAACCCTAACAAGAACCATAAACCTGACCATCACACTAAGCCTTTCTCTCACCCGTGACCTAATCTTAACCAGCAAACCCGCAATAACCCTTGCCCTCACACATACGCTCACCCTAAACCGTTGCCATACACTAAACTGTACCTTAAGCCCTCCTCATTCCCTTACACTAACGCTAACCTGAACGCTTACCCTGACCCTCACCCGAAGCCTTACACTCACCCGTGCCCTAATCATAACCAGAACACCAACACTAACCCGTGCCTTCACACGTATGCTAACCCTAAACCGTTGCCGTTCACTAAGCTGTACCCCATTCCCTCCCAATTCCCTAACCCTAACCCTAACACAAACCCTAACCCAGACCCTCACCCAAAGCCTTACCCTCACCCTTGCTCTAATCTTAACCAGTACAAAAATATTACTCCATGCTCTCAAACCTCCTCTAACCCTAAACCGTTGCCATACACTAACCTGTACCCTAAACCCTCCGCATTTCCTAACCCTAAACCTAACCCAAACCCTAATCCTGACCCTCTCCCGAACCCTTACCCTCAACCGTGCCCTAATCTTAGCCAGTACACCAACACTCACCCGTGCCATCACATGTATGCTAACCCTAAACCATTGCCGTACACTAACCTATACCCTATTCCCTCCCTATTCCCTAACCCTACACCTAACCCGAATCCTTACACTGACCCTCACCGGAAGCCTGACCTCCACCCCTGCCATAATCTTAACCAGAACACAAACACTAAACCATGTCCTCACACGTACACTAACCCTAAGCCATTGCCGTACCCTTAGCTGTACCCGAATCCCTCCCCATTCCCAAACCCTAACCCTAACAAGAACCCTAAACCTGACCCTCACCCGAAGCCTTTCCCACACCCGTGAGTTAATCTTAACCAGTACACCCACAATAAATCTTGCCCTCACACGTACGCTAACCCTAAACCGTTGCCATACACTAACCTGTACCCTAAGCCCTCCCCATTCTCTAACACTAACGCTAAACCGAACTCTTACCCTGACCCTCACCCAAAGCCTTACACTCACCCGTGCCCTAATCATAACCAGAACACCAACACTAACCCGTGCCTTCACACGTATGCTAACCCTAAACCATTGCCGTACACTAAGATGTACCCTATTCCCTACCGATTCCTTAACCCTAACCCTAACACGAACCCTAACCCAGACCCTCACCCAAAGCCTTACCCTCACCCTTGCCCTAATATTAACCAGTACACAAATATCAATCCGTGGTCTCAAACGTCGTCTAACCCTAAACCACTCCCGTACCCTAACGTGTACCCTAAACCCTCCGCATTCCCTAACCCTAACTCTAACCCAAACCCTAATCCTGACCATCTCCGGAACCCTTACCCTCACCCGTGCCCTAATCTTAGCCAGTACACCAACACTCACCCGTACCCTCACATGTATGCTACCCCGAAACCATTGCCATACACTAACTTGTGCCTTATTCTCTCCGCATTCCCTAACCCTACACCTAACCTGAACCCTTACACTGACCCTCACCGTAAGCCTTAACTCCACCCGTGCCCTAATCTTAACCAGTACACAAACACTAACCCATGCCCTCACACGTACACTAACCCTAAGCCATTGCCTTTCCCTAAGCTGTACCGTAATCCCTACCCATTCCCTAAACCTAACCCTAACTAGAACCATAAACCTGACCATCACCCGAAGCCTTTCCCTCACCCGTGACCTAATCTTAACCAGTAAACCCGCAATAACCCTTACCCTCACACATACGCTCACCCTAAACCGTTGCCATACACTAAACTGTACCCTAAGCCCTCCTCATTCCCTTACACTAACGCTAACCCGAACGCATAACCTGACCCTCACCCGAAGCATTACACTCACCCGTGCCCTAATCATAACCAGAACACCAACACTAACCCGTGCCTTCAGACGTATGCTAACCCTAAACCGTTGCCGTACACTAAGCTGTACCCTATTCCCTCCCGATTCCCTAACCCTAATCCTAACACAAACCCTAACCCAGACCCTCACCCGAAGCCTTACCCTCACCCTTGCCCTAATCTTAACCAGTACAAAAATATTACTCCGTGCTCTCAAACCTTCTCTAACCCTAAACCGTTGCCATACACTAACCTGTACCCTAAACCCTCCAAATTCCTTAACCCTAACCCTAACCCAAACCCTAATCCTGATCCTCTCCCGAAGCCTTACCCTCAACCGTGCCCTAATCTTAGCCAGTACACCAACACTCACCCGTGCCCTCACATGTATGCTAACCCGAAACCATTGCCATACACTAACCTATACGCTATTCCCTCCCTATTCCCTAACCCTGCACCTAACCCGAATCCTTACACTGACCCTCACCGGAAGCCTGACCTCCACACCTGCCATAATCTTAACCAGAACACAAACACTAAACCATGTCCTCACACATACACTAAACTTAAGCCGTTGCCGTACCCTAAGCTGTACCCGAATCCCTCCCCATTCCCAAACCCTAACCCTAACAAGAACCCTAAACCTGACCCTCACCCGAAGCCTTTCCCTCACCCGTGACTTAATCTTAACCAGTACACCCACAATAACTCTTGCCCTCACACGTACGCTAACCCTAAACCGTTGCCATACACTAACCTGTACCCTAAGCCCTCCCTATTCTCTAACACTAACGCTAACCCGAACTCTTACCCTGACCCTCACCCAAAGCCTTACCCTCACCCTTGCCCTAATATTAACCAGTACACAAATATCACTCCGTGGTCTCAAACGTCCTCTAACCCTAAACCACTCCCGTACCATAACCTGTACCCTAAACCCTCCGCATTCCCTAACCCTAACCCTAACCCAAACCTTAATCCTGACCATCTCCGGAACCCTTACCCTCACCCGTGCCCTAATCTTAGCCAGTACACCAACACTCACCCGTACCCTCACATGTATGCTAACCTGAAACCATTGCCATACACTAATTTTTACCTTATTGTCTCCGTATTCCCTAACCCAACTCCTAACCGGAACCCTTACACTGACCCTCACCGTAAGCCTTACGTCCACCCGTGCCCTAATCTTAACCAGTACACAAACACTAACCCATGCCCTCACACGTACACTAACCCTAAGCCGTTGCCGTTCCCTAAGCTGTACCCTAATCCCTACCCATTCCCTAAACCTAACCCTAACAAGAACCATAAACCTGACCATCACCCGAAGCCTTTCCCTCACCCGTGACCTAATCTTAACCAGTAAACCCGCAATATCCCTTGCCCTCACACATACGCTCACCCTAAACCGTTGCCATACACTAAACTGGACCCTAAGCCCTCCCCATTCGCTTACACTAACGCTAACCGGAACGCTTACCCTAACCCTCACCCGAAGCCTTACACTCACCCGTGCCCTAATCATAACCAGAACACCAACACTAACCCGTGCCTTCACACGTATGCTAACCCTAAACCGTTGCCGTACACTAACCTGTACCCTATTCCCTCCCGATTCCCTAACCCTAACCCTAAAACAAACCCTAACCCAGACCCTCACCCGAAGCCTTACCCTCACCCTTGCCCTAATCTTAACCAGTACAAAAATATTACTCCGTGCTCTCAAACCTCCTCTAACCCTAAACCACTCCCATACCCTAACCTGTACCCTAAACCCTCCGCATTCCCTAACCCTAACCCTAACCCAAACAGTAATCCTGACCCTCTCCCGAAACCTTACCCTCACCCGTGCCCTAATCATAACCAGAACACCAACACTAACCCGTGCCCTCAAACGTATGCTAACACTAAACGGTTACCGTACACTAACCTGTACCCTATTCCCTCCCGATTCCCTAACCCTAACCCTAACACGAACCCTAACCCAGGCCCTCACCCGAAGCCTTACCCTCACCCTTGCCCTAAACTTAACCAGTACACAAATATTATTCCATGTTCTCAAACGTCCTCTAACCCTAAACCACTGCCATACCCTAACCTGTACCCTAAACCCTCCGCATTCCCTAAACCTAACCCTAACCCAAACCCTAATCCTGACCATCTCCGGAACCCTTACCCTCACCCGTGCCCTAATCTTAGCCAGTACACCAACACTCACCCATACCCTCACATGTATGCCACCCCGAAACCATTGCAATACATTAACTTGAACCTTATTCTCTCCGTATTCCCTAACCCTACACCTAACCGGAACCCTTACACTGACCCTCACCGTAAGCCTTACCTCCACCCGTGCCCTATTCTTAACCAGTACACAAACACTAACCCATGCCCTCACACATACGCTTACCCTGAACCGTTGCCATACACTAAACTGTACCCTAAGCCCTCCCCATTCCCTTACACTAACGCTAACCCAAACGGTTACCCTGACCATCACCCGAAGCCTTACACTCACCCGTGCCCTAATCATAACCAGAACACCAACACTAACCCGTGCCTTCACACGTATGCTAACCCTAAACTGTTGCCGAACACTAAGCTGTACCCTATTCCCTCCCGATTCCCTAACCCTAACCCTAACACAAACCCTAACCCAGACCCTCACCCGAAGCCTTACCCTCACCCTTGCCCTAATCTTAACCAGTACAAAAATATTACTCCGTGCTCTCAAACCTCCTCTAACCCTAAAGAGTTGCCATACACTAACCTGTACCCTAAACCCTCCGCATTCCCTAACCCTAACCCTAACCAAAACCCTAATCCTGACCCTCTCCCGAAACCTTACCTTCAACCGTGCCCTAACCTTAGCCAGTACACCAACACTCACCCGTGCCCTCACATGTATGCTAACCCGAAACCATTGCCATACACTAACCCATACCCTATTCCCTCCCTATTCCCTAACACTACACCTAACCCGAATCCTTACACTGACCCTCACCGGAAGCCTGACCTCCACCCCTGCCATAATCTTAACCAGAACACAAATACTAAACCATGTCCTCACACGTACACTAACTCTAAGCCATTGCCGTACCCTAAGCTGTACCCGAATCCCTCCCCATTCCCAAACCCTAACCCTAACAAGAACCCTAAACCTGACCCTCACCCGAAGCCTTTCCCTCACCCGTGACTTAATCTTAACCAGTACACCCACAATAACTCTTGCCCTCACACGTACGCTAACCCTAAACCGTTGCCATACACTAACCTGTACCCTAAGCCCTCCCCATTCTCTAACACTAACGCTAACCCGAACTCTTACCCTGACCCTCACCCAAAGCTTACACTCACCCGTGCCCTAATCATAACCAGAACACCAACACTAACCCGTGCCTTCACACGTATGCTAACCCTAAACCGTTGCCGTACACTAAGCTGTACCCTATTCCCTCCCGATTCCCGAACCCTAATCCTAACACAAACCCTAACCCAGACCCTCACCCGAAGCCTTACCCTCACCCTTGCCCTAATCTTAACCAGTACAAAAATATTACTCCGTGCTCTCAAACCTTCTCTAACCCTAAACCGTTGCCATACACTAACCTGTACCCTAAACCCTCCGCATTCCTTAACCCTAACCCTAACCCAAACCCTAATCCTGATCCTCTCCCGAAGCCTTACCCTCAACCGTGCCCTAATCTTAGCCAGTACACCAACACTCACCCGTGCCCTCACATGTATGCTAACCCGAAACCACTGCCATACACTAACCTATACCCTATTCCCTCCCTATTCCCTAACCCTGCACCTAACCCGAATCCTTACACTGACCCTCAACGGAAGCCTGACCTCCACACCTGCCATAATCTTAACCAGAACACAAACACTAAACCATGTCCTCACACATACACTAACCCTAAACCGTTGTCGTACACTAAGCTGTACCCTATTCCCTCCCGATTCCCTAACCCTAACCCTAACACGAAACCTAACCCAGACCCTCACCCAAAGCCTTACCCTCACACTTGCCCTAATATTAACCAGTACACAAATATCACTCCGTTGTCTCAAACGTCCTCTAAACCTAAACCACTCCGGTACCCTAACCTGTACCCTAAACCCTCCGCATTCCCTAACCCTAACCCAAACCCTAATCCTGACCATCTCCGGAACCCTTACCCTCACCTTTGCCCTAATCTTAACCAGTACAAATATATTACTCCGTGCTCTCAAACCTTCTCTAACCCTAAACCGTTGCCATACACTAACCTGTACCCTAAACCCTCCGCATTCCCTAACCCAAACCCTAATCCTGACTATCTCTGGAACCCTTACCCTCACCCGTGCCCTAATCTTAGCCAGTACACCAACACTCACCCGTACTCTCACATGTATGCTAACCCGAAACCATTGCCGTACACTAACTTGTGCCTTATTCTTTAAGTATTCCCTAACCCTACACCTAACCGGAACCCTTAAACTGACACTCACCGAAAGCCTTAACTCCACCCGTGCCCTAATCTTAACCAGTACACAAACACTAAACCATACCCTCACACGTACACTAACCCTAAGCCGTTGCCTTTCCCTAAGCTGTACCGTAATCCCTACCCATTCCCCAAACCTAACCCTAACAAGAACCATAAAATTGACCATCACCCGAAGCGTTTCCCTCACCCGTGACCTAATCTTAACCAGTAATCCCGCAATAACCCTTGCCCTCACACATACGCTCACCGTAAACCGTTGCCATACACTAAACTTTACCTTAAGCCCTCCTCATTCCCTTACACTAACGCTAACCCGTACGCTTACCCTGACCCTCACCCGAAGCCTTACACTCACCCGTGCCCTAATCAAAACCAGAACACCAACATTAACCCATGCCTTCACACGTATGCTAACCCTAAACCGCTGCCGTACACTAAGCTGTACCCTATTCCCTCCCGATTCCCTAACCCTAAACCTAAAACGAACCCTAACCCAGACCCTCACCCAAAGCCTTACCCTCACCCTTGCCCTAATATTAACCAGCACACAAATATCACTCCGTGGTCTCAAACGTCCTCTAAACCTAAACCACTCCGGTACCCTAACCTGTACCCTAAACCCTCCGCATTCCCTAACCCTAACCCTAACCCAAACCCTAATCCTGACCATCTCCGGAACCCTTACCCTCACCCGTGCCATAATCTTAGCCAGTACACCAACACTCACCCGTACCCTCACATGTATGCTAACCCGAAACCATTGCCATACACTAACTTGTACCTTATTCTCTCCGTATTCACTAACCCTACACCTAACCGGAACCCTTACACTGACCCTCACCGTAAGTCTTACCTCCACCCGTGCCCTAATCTTAACCAGTATACAAACACTAACCCATGCCCTCACACGTACACTAACCCTAAGCCGTTGCCGTTCCCTAGGCTGTACCGTAATCCCTACCCATTCCCTAAACCTAACCCTAACAAGACCCATAAACCTGACAATCACCCGAAGCCTTTCCCTCACCCATGACCTAATCTTAACCAGTAAAACCGCAATAACCTTTGCCCTCACACATACGCTCACCCTAAACCGTTGCCATACACTAAACTGTACCCTAAGCCCTCCCCATTCTCTTACACTAACGCTAACCCGAACGCTTACCCTGACCCTCACCTGAAGCCTTACACTCACCCGTGCCCTAATCATAACCAGAACACCAACACTAACCCGTGCCTTCACACGTATGCTAACCCTAAACCGTTGCCGTAAACTAAGCTGTACCCTATTCCCTCCCGATTCCCTAACCCTAACCCTAACACAAACCCTAACCGAGACCCTCACCTGAAGCCTTACCCTCACTCTTTCCCTAATCTTAACCAGTACAAAAATATTACTCCGTGCTCTCAAACCTCCTCTAACCTTAAACCACTCCCATACCCTAACCTGTACCCTAAACCCTCCGCATTCCCTAACCCTAACCCTAACCCAAACAGTAATCCAGACCCTCTCCCGAAACCTTACCCTCACCCGTGCCCTACTCATAACCAGAACACCAACACTAACCCGTGCCCTCAAACGTATGCTAACCCTAAACGGTTACCGTACACTAACCTGTACCCTATTCCTTCCCGATTCCCTAACCCTAACCCTAACACGAACCCTAACCCAGACCCTCACCCGAAGCCTTACCCTCACCCTTGCACTAAACTTAACCAGAAGACAAATATTACTCCATGCTCTCAAACGTCCTCTAACCCTAAACCACTGCCATACCCTAACCTGTACCCTAAACCCTCCGCATTCCCTAACCCTAACCCTAACCCAAACCCTAATCCTGACCCTCTCCCGAACCCTTACCCTCACCCGTGCCCTAATCTTAGCCAGTACACCAACACTCACCCATACTCTCACATGTATGCTAACCCGAAACCATTGCCATACACTAAGCTATACCTTATTCCCTCCCTATTCCCTAACCCTACACCTAAACCGAATCCTTACACTGACCCTCACAGGAAGCCTGTCCTCCACCCCTGCCATAATCTTCACCAGAACACAAACACTAAACCATTTCCTCACACGTACACTAACCCTAAGCCGTTGCCGTACACTAAGCTGTACCCGAAACCCTCCCCATTCCCAAACCCTAACCCTAACAAGAACCCTAAACCTGACCTTCACCCGAAGCCTTTCCCTCACCCGTGACCTAATCTTAACCAGTACACCCACAATAACTCTTGCCCTCACACGTACGCTAACCCTAAACCGTTGCCATACACTAACCTGTACCCTAAGCCCTCCTCATTCTCTAACACTAACGCTAACCCGAACCTTTACCCTGACCCTCACCCAAAGCCTTACACTCACGCGTGCCCTAATCATAGCCAGAACACCAACACTAACCCGTTCCTTCACACGTATGCTAACCCTAAACCGTTGCCGTACACTAAGCTGTACCCTATTCCCTCCCGATTCCCTAACCCTAACCCTAACACGAAACCTAACCCAGACCCTCACCCAAAGCCTTACCCTCACACTTGCCCTAATATTAACCAGTACACAAATATCACTCCGTGGTCTCAAACGTCCTCTAACCCTAAACCACTCCCGTACCCTAACCTGTACCCTAAACCCTCCGCATTCCCTAACCCTAAACCTAACCCAAACCCTAATCCTGACCATCTCCGGAACCCTTACCCTCACCCGTGCCCTAATCTTAGCCAGTAAACCAACACTCACCCGTACCCTCACATGTATGCTAACCCGAAACCATTGCCATACACTAACTTGTGCCTTATTCTCTCCGCATTCCCTAACCCTAACCCTAACCCAAACAGTAATCCTGACCCTCTCCCGAAACCTTACCCTCACCCGTGCCCTAATCATAACCAGAACACCAACACTAACCCGAGCCTTCACACGTATGCTAACCCTAAACCGTTGCCGTACACTAAGCTGTACCCTATTCCCTCCCGATTCCCTAACCCTAACCCTAACACAAAACCTAACCGAGACCCTCACCCGAAGCCTTACCCTCACCCTTGCCCTAATCTTAACCAGTACAAAAATATTACTCCGTGCTCTCAAACCTCCTCTATCCCTAAACCGTTGCCATACACTAACCTGTACCCTAAACCCTCCGCATTCCCTAACCCTTACCCTAACCCAAACCCTAATCCTGACCCTCTCCCTAACCCTTACCCTCAACCGTGCCCTAATCTTAGCCAGTACACCAACACTCACCCGTGCCCTCCCATGTATGCTAACCCGAAACCATTGCCATACACTAACCTATACCCAATTCCCTCCCTATTCCCTAACCCTACACCTAACCGGAATCCTTACACTCACCCTCACCGTAAGCCTTACCTCCACCCGTGCCCTAAACTTAACCAGTACACAAACAGTAACCCATGCCCTCACACGTACACTAACCCTAAGCCGTTGATGTTCCCTAAGCTGTACCCTAATCCCTACCCATTCCCTAAACCTACCCCTAACAAGAACAATAAACCTGACGATCACCCGAAGCCTTTCCCTCACCCGTGACCTAATCTTAACCAGTAAACCCGCAATAACCCTTGCCCTCACACATACGCTCACCCTAAACCGTTGCAATACACTAAACTGTACCCTAAGCCCTCCCCATTCCCTTACACTAACGCTAACCTGAACGCTTACCCTGACCATCACCCGAAGCCTTACACTCACCCGTGCCCTAATCATAACCAGAACACCAACACTAACCCGTGCCTTCACACATATGCTAACCCTAAACCGTTGCCGTACACTAAGCTGTACCCTATTCCCTCCCGATTCCCTAACCCTAACCCTAACACAAACCCTTATCATGACCCTCTCCCGAACCCTGACCCTCAACCGTGCCCTAATCTTAGCCAGGACACCAACACTCACCCGTGCCCTCACATGTATGCCAACCCTAAACCATTGCCATACACTAAGCTATACCTTATTCCCTCCCTATTCCCTAACCCTACACCTAAACCGAATCCTTACACTGACCCTCACAGGAAGCCTGTCCTCCACCCCTGCCATAATCTTCACCAGAACACAAACACTAAACCATGTCCTCACACGTACACTAAACCTAAGCCGTTGCCGTACCCTAAGCTGTACCCGAAACCCTCCCCATTCCCAAACCCTAACCCTAACAAGAACCCTAAACCTGACCCTCACCCGAAGCATTTCCCTCACCCGTGACCTAATCTTAACCAGTACACCCACAATAACTCTTGCCCTCACACGTACGCTAACCCTAAACCGTTGCCATACACTAACCTGTACCCTAAGCCCTCCCCATTCTCTAACACTAACGCTAACCCGAACCTTTACCCTGACCCTCACCCAAAGCCTTACACTCACCCGTGCCCTAATCAGAACCAGAGCACCAACACTAACCCGTGCCTTCACACGTATGCTAACCCTAAACCGTTGCCGTACACTAAGCTGTACCCTATTCCCTCCCGATTCCCTAACCCTAACCCGAAACCTAACCCAGACCCTCACCCAAAGCCTTACCCTCACACTTGCCCTAATATTAACCAGTACACAAATATCACTCCGTGGTCTCAAACGTCCTCTAAACCTAAACCACTCCGGTACCCTAACCTGTACCCTAAACCCTCCACATTCCCTAACCCTAACCCAAACCCTAATCCTGACCATCTCCGGAACCCTTACCCTCACCCGTGCCCTAATCTTAGCCAGTACACCAACACTCACCCGTACTCTCACATGTATGCTAACCCGAAACCATTGCCGTACACTAACTTGTGCCTTATTCTTTAAGTATTCCCTAACCCTACACCTAAACGGAACCCTTACACTGACACTCACCGAAAGCCTTAACTCCACCCGTGCCCTAATCTTAACCAGTACACAAACACTAAACCATACCCTCACACGTACACTAACCCTAAGCCGTTGCCGTTCCCTAGGCTGTACCGTAATCCCTACCCATTCCCTAAACCTAACCCTAACAAGACCCATAAACCTGACCATCACCCGAAGCCTTTCCCTCACCCATGACCTAATCTTAACCAGTAAAACCGCAATAACCCTTGCCCTCACACATACGCTCACCCTAAACCGTTGCCATACACTAAACTGTACCCTAAGCCCTCCCCATTCTCTAACACTAACGCTAACCCGAACCTTTACCCTGACCCTCACCCAAAGCCTTACACTCACCCGTGCCCTAATCATAACCAGAACACCAACACTAACCCGTGCCTTCACACGTATGCTAACCCTAAACCGTTGCCGTACACTAAGCTGTACCCTATTCCCTCCCGATTCTTTAACCCTAACCCTAACACGAACCCTAACCCAGACCCTCACCCAAAGCCTTACCCTCACCCTTGCCCTAATATTAACCAGTACACAAATATCACTCCGTGGTCTCAAACGTCCTCTAACCCTAAACCACTCCCGTACCCTAACGTGTACCCTAAACCCTCCGCATTCCCGAACCCTAACCCTAACCCAAACCCTAATCCTGACCATCTCCGGAACCCTTACTCTCACACGTGCCCTAATCTTAGCCAGTACACCAACACTCACCCGTACCCTCACATGTATGCTAACCCGAAACCATTGCCATACACTAACATGTGCCTTATTCTCTCCGTATTCCCTAACCCTACACCTAACCTGAACCCTTACACTGACCCTCACAGTAAGCCTGAACTCCACCCGTGCCCTAATCTTAACCAGTACACAAACACTAACCCATGCCCTCACACGTACACTAACCCTAAGCCGTTGCCTTTCCCTAAGCTGTACCGTAATCTCTACCCATTCCCTAAACCTAACCCTAACAAGAACAATAAACCTGACCATCACCCGAAGCCTTTCCCTCACCCGTGACCTAATCTTAACCAGTAAACCCGCAATAACCCTTGCCCTCACACATACGCTCACCCTAAACCGTTGCCATACACTAAACTGTACCCTAAGCCCTCCTCATTCCCGTACACTAACGCTAACCCGAACGCATACCCTGACCCTCACCCGAAGCATTACACTCACCCGTGCCCTAATCATAACCAGAACACCAACACTAACCCGTGCCTTCACACATATGCTAACCCTAAACCGTTGCCGTACACTAAGCTGTACCCTATTCCCTCCCGATTCCCTAACCCTAATCTTAACAGAAACCCTAACCCAGACCCTCACCCGAAGCCTTACCCTCACCCTTGCCCTAATCTTAACCAGTACAAAAATATTACTCCGTGCTCACAAACCTTCTCTAACCCTAAACCGTTGCCATACACTAACCTGTACCCTAAACCCTCCGCATTCGTTAACCCTAACCCTAACCCAAACCCTAATCCTGACCCTCTCCCGAAGCCTTACCCTCAACCGTGCCCTAATCTTAGCCAGTACACCAACACTCACCCGTGCCCTCACATGTATGCTAACCCTAAACCATTGCCATACACTAACCTATACGCTATTCCCTCCCTATTCCCTAACCCTGCACCTAACCCGAATCCTTACACTGACCCTCACCGGAAGCCTGACCTCCACACCTGCCATAATCTTAACCAGAACACAAACACTAAACCATGCCCTCACACGTACACTAACCTTAAGTCGTTGCCGTACCCTAAGCTGTACCCGAATCCCTCCCCATTCCCAAACCCTAACCCTAACAAGAACCCTAAACCTGACCCTCACCCGAAGCCTTTCCCTCACCCGTGACTTAATCTTAACCAGTACACCCACAATAACTCTTGCCCTCACACGTACGCTAACCCTAAACCGTTGCCATACACTAACCTGTACCCTAAGCCCTCCCCATTCTCTAACACTAACGCTAACCCGAACTCTTACCCTGACCCTCACCCAAAGCCTTACACTCACCCGTGCCCTAATCATAACCAGAACACAAACACTAACCCGTGCCTTCACACGTATGCTAACCCTAAACCGTTGCCGTACACTAAGCTGTACCCTATTCCCTCCTGATTCCCTAACCCTAACCGTAACACGAACCCTAACCCAGACCCTCACCCAAAGCCTTACCCTCAACCTTGCCCTAATATTAACCAGAACACAAATATCAATAAGTGGTCTCAAACGTCCTCTAACCATAAACCACTCCCGTACCCTAACCTGTACCCTAAACCCTCCGCATTCCCTAACCCTAACCCTAACCCAAACCCTAATCCTGACCATCTCCGAAACCCTTACCCTCACCCGTGCCCTAATCTTAGCCAGTACACCAACACTCACCCGTACCCTCACATGTATGCTAACCCGAAACCATTGTCATACACTAACTTGTGCATTATTCTCTCCGTATTCCCTAACGCTACACCTAACCGGAACACTTACACTGACCCTCACCGTAAGCCTTAACTCCACCCGTGCCCTAATCTTAACCAGTACACAAACACTAACCCATACCCTCACACGTACACTAACCCGAAGCCGTTGCCTTTCCCTAAGCTGTACCGTAATCCATACCCATTCCCTAAACCTAACCCTAACAAGAACCATAAACCTGACCATCACCCGAAGCCTTTCCCTCACCCGTTACCTAATCTTAACCAGTAAACCCGCAATAACCCTTGCCCTCACACATACGCTCACCCTAAACCGTTGCCATACACTAAACTGTACCCTAAGCCCTCCCCATTCCCTTACACTAACGCTAACCCGAACGCTTACCCTGACCCTCACCCGAAGCCTTACACTCACCCGTGCCCTAATCATAACCAGAACACCAACACTAACCCGTGCCTTCACACGTATGCTAACCCTAAACCGTTGCGGTACACTAAGCTGTACCCCATTCCCTCCCGATTCCCTAACCCTAACCCTAACCCAAACCCTAATCCTAACCCTCTCCCGAAACCTTACCCTCACCCGTGCCCCAATCATAACCAGAAAACAAACACTAACCCGTCCCCTCAAACGTATGCTAACACTAAACGGTTACCGTACACTAACCTGTACCTTATTCCCTCCCGATTCCCTAACCCTAACCCTAACACGAACCCTAACCCAGGCCCTCACCCGAAGCCTTACCCTCACCCTTGCCCTAAACTTAACCAGTACACAAATATTACTCCATGCTCTCAAACGTCCTCTAACCCTAAACCACTGCCATACCCTAACCTGTACCCTAAACCCTCCGCATTCCCTAAACCTAACCCTAACCCAAACCCTAATCCTGACCGTCTCCGGAACTCTTACCCTCACCCGTGCCCTAATCTTAGCCAGTACACCAACACTCACCCGTACCCTCACATGTATGCTACCCCGAAACCATTGCGATACACTAACTTGAACCTTATTCTCTCCATATTCCCTAACCCTACACCTAACCGGAACCCTTACACTGACCCTCACCGTAAGCCTTACCTCCACCCGTGTCCTAATCTTAACCAGTACACAAACACTAACCCTTGCCCTCACACATACGCTCACCCTAAACCGTTGCCATACACTAAACTGTACCCTAAGCCCTCCCCATTCGCTTACACTAACGCTAACCCGAACGCTTACCCTGACCCTTACCCGAAGCCTTACACTCACCCGTGCCCTAATCATAACCAGAACACCAACACTAACCCGTGCCTTCACACGTATGCTAACTCTAAACCGTTGCCGTACACTAAGCTGTACCCTATTCCCTCCCGATTCCCTAACCCTAACCCTAACACAAACCCTAACCCAGACCCTCACCCGAAGCCTTACCCTCACCCTTGCCCTAATCTTAACCAGTACAAAAATATTACTCCGTGCTCTCAAACCTCCTCTAACCCTAAACCGTTGCCATACACTAACCTGTACCCTAAACCCTCCGCATTCCCTAACCCTAACCCTAACCCAAACCCTAATCCTGACCCTCTCCCGAACCCTTACCCTCAACCGTGCCCTAATCTTAGCCAGTACACCAACACTCACCCGTGCTCTCACATGTATGGTAACCCTAAACCATTGCCATACACTAACCTATACCCTATTCCCTCCCTATTCCCTAACCCTACACCTAACCCGAATCCTTACACTGACCCTCACCGGAAGCCTGACCTCCACCCCTGCCATAATCTTAACCAGAACACAAACACTAAATCATGTCGTCACACGTACACTAACCCTAAGCCGTTGCCGTACCCTAAGCTATACCCGAATCCCTCCCCATTCCCAAACACTAACCCTAACAAGAACCCTAAACCTGACCCTCAGCCGAAGCCTTTCACTTACCCGTGACTTAATCTTAACCAGTACACCCACAATAACTCTTGCCCTCACACGTACGCTAACCCTAAACTGTTGCCATACACTAACCTGTACCCTAAGCCCTCCCCATTCTCTAACACTAACGCTAACCCGAACTCTTACCCTGACCCTCACCCAAAGCCTTACACTCACCCGTGCCCTAATCATAACCAGAACACCAACACTAACCCGTGCCTTCACACGTATGCTAACCCTAAACCGTTGCCGTACACTAAGCTGTACCGTATTCCCTCCGGATTCCCTAACCCTAACCCTAACACAAACCCTAACCCAGACCCTCACCCAAAGCCTTACCCTCACCCTTGCCCTAATATTAACCAGTACACAAATATCACTCCGTGGTCTCAAACGTCCTCTAACCCTAAACCACTCCCGTACCCTAACCTGTTCCCTAAACCCTCCGCATTCCCTAACCCTAACCCTAACCCAAACCCTAATCCTGACCATCTCCGGAACCCTTACCCTCACCCGTGCCCTAATCTTAGCCAGTACACCAACACTCACCAGTACCCTAACATGTATGCTAACCCGAAACCATTGCATACACTAACTTGTGCCTTATTCTCTCCGTATTCGCTAACCCTACACCTAAGCGGAACCCTTACACTGACCCTCACTGTAAGCCTTAACTCAACCCGTGCCCTAATCTTAACCAGTACACAAACACTAAACCATACCCTCACACGTACACTAACCCTAAGCCGTTGCCTTTCCCTAAGCTCTACCGTAATCCCTACCCATTCCCTAAACCTAACCCTAAGAAGAACCATAAACCTAACCATCACCCGAAGCCTTTCCCTCACCCGTGACCTAATCTTAACCAGTAAACCCGCAATAACCCTTGCCCTCACACATACGCTCACCATAAATCGTTGCCATACACTAAACTGTACCCTAAGCCCTCCCCATTCGCTTACACTAACGCTAACCCGAACGCTTACCCTGACCATCACCGGAAGCCTTACACTCACCCGTGCCCTAATCATAACCAGAACACCAACACGAACCCGTGCCTTCACACGTATGCTAACTCTAAACCGTTGACGTACAGTAAGCTGTACCCTATTCCCTCCCGATTCCCTAACCCTAACCCTAACACAAACCATAACCCAGACCCTCACCCGAAGCCTTACCCTCAACCTTGCCCTAATCATAACCAGTACAAAAATATTACTCCGTGCTCTCAAACCTCCTCTAACCCTAAACCACTCCCATACCCTAACCTGTACCCTAAACCCTCCGCATTCCCTAACCCTAACCCTAACCCAAACAGTAATCCTGACCCTCTCCCGAAACCTTACCCTCACCCGTGCCCTAATCATAACCAGAACACCAACACTAACCCGTGCCCTCAAACGTATGCTAACCCTAAACGGTTACCGTACACTAACCTGTACCCTATTCCCTCCCGATTCCCTAACCCTAACCCTAACACGAACCCTAACCCAGACCCTCACCCGAAGCCTTACCCTCACCCTTGCCCTAAACTTAACCAGTACACAAATATTACTCCATGCTCTCAAACGTCCTCTAACCCTAAACCACTGCCATACCCTAGCCTGTACCCTAAACCCTCCGCATTCCCTAACACTAACCCTAACCCAAACCCTAATCCTGACCATCTCCGGAACCCGTACCCTCACCCGTGCCCTAAACTTAGCCAGTACACCAACACTCACCCATGCCCTCACATGTATGCTAACCCTAAACCATTGCCATACACTAACCTATACCCTATTCCCTCCCTATTCCCTAACCCTACACCTAACCCGAATCCTTACACTGACCCTCACCGGAAGCCTGACCTCGACCCCTGCCATAATCTTAACCAGAACACAAACACTAAACCATGTCCTCACACGTACACTAACCCTAAGCCGTTGCCGTACCTTAAGCTGTACCCGAATCCCTCCCCATTCCCAAACCCTAACCCTAACAAGAACCCTAAACCTGACACTCACCCGAAGCCTTTCCCTTACCCGTGACTTAATCTTAACCAGTACACCCACAATAACTCTTGCCCTCACACGTACGCTAACCCTAAACCGTTGCCATACACTAACCTGTACCCTAAGCCCTCCCCATTCTCTAACACTAACGCTAACCAGAACTCTTACCCTGACCCTCACCCAAAGCTTACACTCACCCGTGCCCTAATCATAACCAGAACACCAACACTAACCCGTGCCTTCACACGTATGCTAACCCTAAACCGTTGCCGTACACTAAGCTGTACCCTATTCCCTCCCGATTCCCTAACCCTAACCCTAACACGAAACTTAACCCAGACCCTCACCCAAAGCCTTACCCTCACCCTTGCCCTAATATTAACCAGAACAAAAATATCACTCCGTGGTCTCAAACGTCCTATAAACCTAAACCACTCCGGTACCCTAACCTGTACCCTACACCCTCCGCATTCCCTAACCCTAACCCTAACCCAAACCCTAATCCTGACCATCTCCGGAACCCTTACTCTCACCCGTGCCCTAATCTTAGCCAGTACACCAACACTCACCCGTACCCTCACATGTATGCTAACCTGAAACCATTGCCATACACTAACATGTAACTTATTCTCTCCGTATTCCCTAACCCTACACCTAACCCGAATCCTTACACTGACCCTCACCGGAAACCTGACCTCCACCCCTGCCATAATCTTAACCAGTACACAAACACTAACCCATGCCCTCACACGTACACTAACCCTAGGCCGTTGCCTTTCCCTAAGCTGTACCGTAATCCATACCCATTCCCTAAATCTAACCCTAACAAGAACCATAAACCTGACCATCACCCGAAGCCTTTCCCTCACCCGTGACCTAATCTTAACCAGTCAACCCGCAGTAACCCTTGCCCTCACTCATACGCTCACCCTAAACCGTTGCCATACACTAAACTGTACCCTAAGCCCTCCCCATTCCCTTACACTAACGTAAGCCGAACGCTTACCCTGACCCTCACCCGAAGCCTTACACTCACCCGTGCCTTAATCATAACCAGAACACCAACACTAACCCGTGCCTTCACACGTATGCTAACCCTAAACCGTTGCGGTACACTAAGCTGTACCCCATTCCCTCCCGATTCCCTAACCCTAACCCTAACACAAACCCTAACCCAGACCCTCACACAAAGCCTTACCCTCACCCTTGCCCTAATCTCAACCAGTATAAAAATATTACTCCGTGCTCTCAAACCTCCTCTAACCCTAAACCACTCCCATACCCTAACCTGTACCCTAAACCCTCCGCATTCCCTAACCCTAACCCTAACCCAAACCCTAATCCTGACCCTCTCCCGAAACCTTACCCTCACCCGTGCCCTAATCATAACCAGAACACAAACACTAACCCGTGCCCTCAAACGTATGCTAACACTAAACGGTTACCGTACACTAACCTGTACCCTATTCCCTCCCGATTCCCTAACCCTAACCCTAACACGAACCCTAACCCAGGCCCTCACCCGAAGCCTTACCCTCACCCTTGCCCTAAACTTAACCAGTACACAAATATTACTCCATGCTCTCAAACGTCCTCTAACCCTAAACCACTGCCATACCCTAACCTGTACCCTAAACCCTCCGCATTCCCTAAACCTAAACCTAACCCAAACCCTAATCCTGACCATCTTCGGAACCCTTACCCTCACCCGTGCCCTAATCTTAGCCAGTACACCAACACTCACCCGTACCCTCACATGTATGCCACCCCGAAACCATTCCGATACACTAACTTGAACCTTATTCTCTCCGTATTCCCTAACCCTACACCTAACCGGAACCCTTACACTGACACTCACCGTAAGCCTTACCTCCACCCGTGCCCTATTCTTAACCAGTACACAAACACTAACCCATGCCCTCACACATACGTTTACCCTGAACCGTTGCCATACACTAAACTGTACCCTAAGCCCTCCCAATTCCCTTACACTAACGCTTAACCGAACGCTTACCCTGATCCTCACCCGAAGCCTTACACTCACCCGTGCCCTAATGATAACCAGAACACCAACACTAACCCGTGCCTTCACACGTATGCTAACCCTAAACCGTTGCCGTACACTAAGCTGTACCCTATTCCCTCCCGATTCCCTAACCCTAACCCTAACACAAACCCTAACCCAGACCCTCATCCGAAGCCTTACCCTCACCCTTGCCCTAATCTTAACCAGTAAAAAAATATTACTCCGTGCTCTCAAACCTTCTCTAACCCAAAACCATTGCCATACACTAAGCTGTACCCTAAACCCTCCGCATTCTTAACCCTAACCCTAACCCAAACCCTAATCCTGACCCTCTCCCGAAGCCTTACCCTCAACCGTGCCCTAATCTTAGCCAGTACACCAACACTCACCCGTGCCCTCACATGTATGCTAACCCTAAACCATTGCCATACACTAACCTATACCCTATTCCCTCCCTATTCCCTAACCCTGCACCTAACCCGAATCCTTACACTGACCTCACCGGAAGCCTGACCTCCACACCTGCCATAATCTTAACCAGAACACAAACACTAAACCATGTCCTCACACGTACACTAACCCTAAGCCGTTGCCGTACCCTAAGCTGTACCCGAATCCCTCCCCATTCCCAAACCCTAACCCTAACAAGAACCCTAAACCTGACCCTCACCCGAAGCCTTTCCCTCACCCGTGACTTAATCTTAACCAGTACACCCACAATAACTCTTGCCCTCACACGTACGCTAAACCTAAACCGTTGCCATACACTAACCTGTACCCTAAGCCCTCCCCATTCTCTAACACTAACGCTAACCCGAACTCTTACCCTGACCCTCACCCAAAGCCTTACACTCACCCGTGACCTAATCATAACCAGAACACCAACACTAACCCGTGCCTTCACACGTATGCTAACCCTAAATCGTTGCCGTACACTAAGCTGTACCCTATTCCCTCCCGATTCCCTAACCCTAACCCTAACACGAACCCTAACCCAGACCCTCACCCAAAGCCTTACCCTCACACTTGCCCTAATATTAACCAGTACACAAATATCACTCCGTGGTCTCAAACGTCCACTAAACCTAAACCACTCCGGTACCCTAACCTGTACCCTAAACCCTCCGCATTCCCTAACCCTAACCCTAACCCAAACCCTAATCCTGACCATCTCCAGAACCCTTACCCTCACCCGTGCCCTAATCTTAGCCAGTACACCAACACTCACCCGTACCCTCACATGTATGCTAACCTGAAACCATTGCCATACACTAACTTTTACCTTATTCTCTCCGTATTCCCTAACCCTACACCTAACCGGAACCCTTACACTGACCCTCACCGTAAGCCTTACGTCCACCCTTGCCCTAATCTTAACCAGTACACAAATATTACTCCATGCTCTCAAACGTCCTCTAACCCTAAACCACTGCCATACCGTAGCCTGTACCCTAAACCCTCCGCATTCCCGAACACTAACCCTAACCCAAACCCTAATCCTGACCATCTCCGGAAACCTTACCCTCACCTGTGCCCTAAACTTAGCCAGTACACCAACACTCACCCGTGCCCTCACATGTATGCTAACCCTAAACCATTGCCATACACTAACCTATACCCTATTCCCTCCCTATTCCCTAACCCTACACCTAACCCGAATCCTTACACTGACCCTCACCGGAAGCCTGACCTCCACCCCTGCCATAATCTTAACCAGAACACAAACACTAAACCATGTCCTTACACGTACACTAACCCTAAGCCGTTGCCGTACCCTAAGCTGTACCCGAATCCCTAGCCATTCCCAAACCCTAACCCTAACAAGAACCCTAAACCTGACCCTCACCTGAAGCCTTTCCCTCACACTTGACTTAATCTTAACCAGTACACCCACAATAACTCTTGCCCTCACACGTACGCTAACCCTAAACCGTTGCCATACACTAACCTGTACCCTAAGCCCTCCCCATTCTCTAACACTAACGCTAACCCGAACTCTTACCCTGACCCTCACCCAAAGCCTTACACTCACCCGTGCCCTAATCATAACCAGAACACAAACATTAACCCGTGCCTTCACACGTATGCTAACCCTAAACCGTTGCCATACACTAAGCTGTACCCTATTCCCTCCTGATTCCCTAACCCTAACCCTAACACGAACCCTAACCCAGACCCTCACCCAAAGCCTAACCCTCACCCTTGGCCTAATATTAACCAGAACACAAATATCACTCCGTGGTCTCAAACGTCCTCTAACCCTAAACCACGCCCGTACCCTAACCTGTACCCTAAACCCTCCGCATTCCCTAACCCTAACCCTAACCCAAACCCTAATCCTGACCATCTCCGGAACCCTTACCCTCACCCGTGCCCTAATCTTAGCCAGTACACCAACACTAACCAGTGCCCTCACATGTATGCTAACCCGAAACCATTGCCATACACTAAGTTGTGCCTTATTCTCTCCGTATTCCCTAACGCTACACCTAACCGGAACCCTTACACTGACCCTCACCGTAAGCCTTAACTTCACCCGTGCCTTAATCTTAACCAGTACACAAACACTAACCCATGCCCTCACACGTACACTAACCCTAAGCCGTTGCCGTTCCCTAAACTGTACCGTAATCCCTACCCATTCCCTAAACCTAACCCTAACAAGAAAAATAAACCTAACCATCACCCGAAGCCTTTCCCTCACCCGTGACCTAATCTTAACCAGTAAACCCGCAATAACGCTTGTCCTCACACATACGCTCACCATAAACCGTTGCCATACACTAAACTGTACCCTAAGCCCTCCCCATTCCCTTACACTAACGCTAACCCAAACGCTTACCCTGACCATCACCCGAAGCCTTACACTCACCCGTGCCCTAATCATAACCAGAACACCAACACTAACCCGTGCCTTCACACGTATGCTAACCCTAAACCGTTGCCGTACACTAAGCTGTACCCTATTCCCTCCCGATTCCCTAACCCTAACCCTAACACAAAGCCTAACCCAGACCCTCACCCGAAGCCTTACCCTCAACCTTGCCCTAATCTTAACCAGTACAAAAATATTACTCCGTGCTCTCAAACGTCCTCTAACCCTAAACCACTGCCATACCGTAGCCTGTACCCTAAACCCTCCGCATTCCCTAACCCTAACCCTAACCCAAACCCTAATCCTGACCCTCTCCCGAGCCCTTACCCTCAACCGTGCCCTAATCTTAGCCAGTACACCAACACTCACCCGTGCCCTCACATGTATGCTAACCCTAAACCATTGCCATACACTAACCTATACCCTATTCCCTCCCTATTCCCTAACCCTACACCTAACCCGAATCCTTACACTGACCCTCACCGGAAGCCTGACCTCCACCCCTGCCATAATCTTAACCAGAACACAAACACTAAACCATGTCCTCACACGTACACTAACCCTAAGCCGTTGCCGTACCCTAAGCTGTTCCCGAATCCCTCCCCATTCCCAAACCCTAACCCTAACAAGAACCCTAAACCTGACCCTCACCCGAAGCCTTTCCCTCACCCGTGACTTAATCTTAACCAGTACACCCACAATAACTCTTGCCCTCACACGTACGCTAACCCTAAACCGTTGCCATACACTAACCTGTACCCTAAGCCCTCCCGATTCTCTAACACTAACGCTAACCCAAACTCTTACCCTGACTCTCACCCAAAGCCTTACACTCACCCGTGCCCTAATCAGAACCAGAACACCAAGATTAACCCTTGCCTTCACACGTATGCTAACCCTAAACCGTTGCCGTACACTAAGCTCTACCCTATTCCCTCCCGATTCCCTAACCCTAACCCTAACACGAACCCTAACCCAGACCCTCACCCAAAGCCTTACCCTCACCCTTGCCCTAATATTAACCAGAACACAAATATCACTCCGTGGTCTCAAACGTCCTCTAACCCTAAACCACTCCCGTACCCTAACCTGTACCCTAAACCCTCCGCATTCCCTAACCCTAACCCTAACCCAAACCCTAATCCTGATCATCTCCGGAACCCTTACCCTCACCCGTGCCCTAATCTTAGCCAGCACACCAACACTCACCCGTACCCTCACATGTATGCTATCCCGAAACCATTGCCATACACTAACTTGTGCCTTATTCTCTCCGTATTCCCTAACGCTACACCTAACCGGAACCCTTACACTGACCCTCACCGTAAGCCTTAACTCCACCCGTGCCCTAATCTTAACCAGTACACAAACACTAACCCATACCCTCACACGTACACTAACCCTAAGCCGTTGCCTTTCCCTAAGCTGTACCGTAATCCATACCCATTCCCTAAACCTAACCCTAACAAGAACCATAAACCTGACCATCACCCGAAGCCTTTCCCTCACCCGTGACCTAATCTTAACCAGTAAACCCGCAATAACCCTTGCCCTCACACATACGCTCACCCTAAACCGTTGCCATACACTAAACTGTACCCTAAGCCCTCCCCATTCCCTTACACTAACGCTAACCCGAACGCTTACCCTGACCCTCACCCGAAGCCTTACACTCACCCGTGCCCTAATCATAACCAGAACACCAACACTAACCCGTGCCTTCACACGTATGCTAACCCTAAACCGTTGCGGTACACTAAGCTGTACCCCATTCCCTCCCGATTCCCTAACCCTAACCCTAACACAAACCCTAACCCAGACCCTCACACAAAGCCTTACCCCCATCCTTGCCCTAATCTCAACCAGTACAAAAATATTACTCCGTGCTCTCAAACCTCCTCTAACCCTAAACCACTCCCATACCCTAACCTGTACCCTAAACCCTCCGCATTCCCTAACCCTAACCCTAACCGCAACCCTAATCCTGACCCTCTCCCGAAACCTTACCCTCACCCGTGCCCTAATCATAACCAGAACACAAACACTAACCCTTGCCCTCAAACGTATGCTAACACTAAACGGTTACCGTACACTAACCTGTACCCTATTCCCTCCCGATTCCCTAACCCTAACCCTAACACGAACCCTAACCCAGGCCCTCACCCGAAGCCTTACCCTCACCCTTGCCCTAAACTTAACCAGTACACAAATATTACTCCATGCTCTCAAACGTCCTCTAACCCTAAACCACTGCCATACCCTAACCTGTACCCTAAACCCTCCACATTCCCTAAACGTAACCCTAACCCAAACCCTAATCCTGACCATCTACGGAACCCTTACCCTCACCCGTGCCCTAATCTTAGCCAGTACACCAACACTCACCCGTACCCTCACATGTATGCTACCCCGAAACCATTGCGATACACTAACTTGAACCTTATTCTCTCCGTATTCCCTAACCCTACACCTAACCGTAACCCTTACACTGACCCTCACCGTAAGCCTTACCTCCACCCGTGCCCTAATCTTAACCAGTACACAAACACTAACCCATGCCCTCACACATACGCTCACCCTGAACCGTTGCCATACACTAAACTGTACCCTAAGCCCTCCCCATTCCCTTACAGTAACGCTAACCCGAACGCTTACCCTGACCATCACCCGAAGCCTTACACTCACCCGTGCCCTAATCATAACCCGAACACCAACACTAACCCGTGCCTTCACACGTATGCTAACCCTAAACCGTTGCCATACACTAAGCTGTACCCTATTCCCTCCCGATTCCCTAACCCTAACCCTAACACAAACCCTAACCCAGACCCCCACCCGAAGCCTTACCCTCACCCTTGCCCTAATCTAAACCAGTACAAAAATATTACTCCGTGCTCTCAAACCTCCTCTAACCCTAAACCGTTGCCATACACTAAACTGTACCCTAAACCCTCCGCATTCCCTAATCCTAACCCTAACCCAAACCCTAATCCTGACCCTCTCCCGAGCCCTTACCCTCAACCGTGCCCTAATCTTAGCCAGTACACCAACACTCACCCATGCCCTCACACGTACACTAACCCTAAGCCGTTGCCGTTCCCTAAGCTGTACCGTAATCCCTACACATTCCCTAAGCCTAACCCTAACAAGAACCGTAAACCTGACCATCACACTAAGCCTTTCCCTCACCCGTGACCTAATCTTAACCAGTAAACCCGCAATAATCCTTGCCCTCACACATACGCTCACCCTAAACCATTGCCATACACTAAACTGTACCCTAAGCCCTCCCCATTCCCTGACACTAACGCTAACCCGAACCCTTACCCTGACCATCACCCGAAGCCTTACACTCACCCGTGCCCTAATCATAACCAGAACACCAACACTAACCCGTGCCTTCACACGTATGCTAACACTAAACCGTTGCCGTACACTAAGCTGTACCCTATTCCCTCCCGATTCCCTAACCCTAACCCTAACACAAACCCTTATCATGACCCTCTCCCGATCCCTTACAATCAACCGAGCCCTAATCTTAGCCAGATCACCAACACTCACCCGTGCCCTCACATGTATGCTAACCCTAA
Organism: Inia geoffrensis; assembly: GCA_036417435.1. Classification (NCBI taxonomy): domain Eukaryota; kingdom Metazoa; phylum Chordata; class Mammalia; order Artiodactyla; family Iniidae; genus Inia; species Inia geoffrensis. The sequence continues at coordinate 154,282,614 of CM070902.1, forward strand.
ACCATTGCCATACACTAAGCTATACCTTATTCCCTCCCTATTCCCTAACCCTACACCTAAACCGAATCCTTACACTGACCCTCACAGGAAGCCTGTTCTCCACCCCTGCCATAATCTTCACCAGAACACAAACACTAAACCATGTCCTCACACGTACACTAACCCTAAGCCGTTGCCGTACCCTAAGCTGTACCCGAAACCCTCCCCATTCCCAAACCCTAATCCTAACAAGAACCCTAAACCTGACCTTCACCCGAAGCCTTTCCCTCACCAGTGACTTAATCTTAACCAGTACACCCACAATAACTCTTGCCCTCACACTTACGCTAACCCTAAACCGTTGCCATACACTAACCTGTACCCTAAGCCCTCCCCATTCTCAAACACTAACGCTAACCCGAAACTTTACCCTGACCCTCACCCAAAGCCTTACACTCACCCGTGCCCTAATCATAACCAGAACACCAACACTAACCCGTGCCTTCACACGTATGCTAACCCTAAACGGTTGCCATACACTAAGCGGTACCCTATTCCCTCCCGATTCCCTAACCCTAACCCTAACACGAAACCTAACCCAGACCCTCACCCAAAGCCTTATCCTCACACTTGCCCTAATATTAACCAGTACACAAATATCACTCCGTGGTCTCAAACGTCCTCTAAACCTAAACCACTTCGGTACCCTAACCTGTACCCTAAACCCTCCGCATTCCCTAACCCTAACCCAAACCCTAATCCTGACCATCTCCGGAACCCTTACCCTCACCCGTGCCCTAATCTTAGCCAGTACACCAACACTCACCCGTACCCTCACATGTATGCTAACCCGAGACCATTGTCATACACTAACTTGTGCCTTATTCTCTCCGCATTCCCTAACACTAACCCTAACCCAAACAGTAATCCTGACCCTCTCCCGAAACCTTACCCTCACCCGTGCCCTAATCATAACCAGAACACCAACACTAACCCGTGCCTTCACACGTATGCTAACCCTAAACCGTTGCCGTACACTAAGCTGCACCCTATTCCCTCCCGATTCCCTAACCCTAACCCTAACACAAACCCTAACCCAGACCCTCACCCGAAGCCTTACCCTCACCCTTGCCCTAATCTTAACCAGTACAAAAATATTACTCCGTGCTCTCAAACCTCCTCTAACCCTAAACCACTCCCATACCCTAACCTGTACCCTAAACCCTCCGCATTCCCTAACCCTAACCCTAACCCAAACAGTAATCCAGACCCTCTCCCGAAACCTTACACTCACCCGTACCCTACTCATAACCAGAACACCAACACTAACCCGTGCCCTCAAACGTATGCTAACCCTAAACGGTTACCGTACACTAACCTGTACCCTATTCCTTCCCGATTCCCTAACCCTAACCCTAACACGAACCCTAACCCAGACCCTCACCCGAAGCCTTACCCTCACCCTTGCCCTAAACTTAACCAGAAGACAAATATTACTCCATGCTATCAAACGTCCTCTAACCCTAAACCACTGCCATACCCTAACCTGTACCCTAAACCCTCCGCATTCCCTAACCCTAACCCTAACCCAAACCCTAATCCTGACCCTCTCCCGAACCCTTACCCTCACCCGTGCCCTAATATTAGCCAGTACACCAACACTCACCCGTACCCTCACATGTATGGTAACCCGAAACCATTGCCATACACTACCTTGTACCTTATTCTCTCCGTATTTCCTAACCCTACACCTAACCGGAACCCTTACACTCACCCTCACCGTAAGCCTTACCTCCACCTGTGCCCTAATCTTAACCAGTACACAAACAGTAACCCATGCCATCACACGTACACTAACCCTAAGCCGTTGATGTTCCCTAAGCTGTACCCTAATCCCTACCCATTACCTAAACCTAACCCTAACAAGAACAATAAACCTGACGATCACCCGAAGCCTTTCCCTCACCCGTGACCTAATCTTAACCAGTAAACCCGCAATAACCCTTGCCCTCACACATACGCTCACCCTAAACCGTTGCAATACACTAAACTGTACCCTAAGCCCTCCTCATTCCCTTACACTAACGCTAACCCGAACGCTTACCCTGACCATCACCCGAAGCCTTACACTCACCCGTGCCCTAATCATATCCAGAACACCAACACTAACCCGTGCCTTCACACGTATGCTAACCCTAAACCGTTGCCGTACACTAAGCTGTACCCTATTCCCTCCCGATTCCCTAACCCTAACCCTAACACAAACCCTTATCATGACCCTCTCCCGAACCCTTACAATCAACCGAGCCCTAAACTTAGCCATATCACCAACACTCACCCGTGCCCTCACATGTATGCTAACCCTAAACCATTGCCATACACTAAGCTATAACTTATTCCCTCCCTATTCCCTAACCATACACCTAAACCGAATCCTTACACTGACCCTCACAGGAAGCCTGTTCTCCACCCCTGCCATAATCTTCACCAGAACACAAACACTAAACCATGTCCTCACACGTACACTAACCCTAAGCCGTTGCTGTACCCTAAGCTGTACCCGAATCCCTCCCCATTCCCAAACCCTAACCCTAACAAGAACCCTAAACCTGACCCTCACCCGAAGCCTTTCCCTCACCCGTGACTTAATCTTAACCAGTACACCCACAATAACTCTTGCCCTCACACGTACGCTAACCCTAAACCGTTGCCATACACTAACCTGTACCCTAAGCCCTCCCGATTCTCTAACACTAACGCTAACCCGAACTCTTACCCTGATTCTCACCCAAAGCCTTACACTCACCTGTGCCCTAATCAAAACCAGAACACCAAGATTAACCCTTGCCTTCACACGTATGCTAACCCTAAACCGTTGCCGTACACTAAGCTCTACCCTATTCCCTCCCGATTCCCTAACCCTAACCCTAACACGAACCCTAACCCAGACCCTCACCCAAAGCCTTACCCTCACCCTTGCCCTAATATTTACCAGTACAGAAATATCACTCCGTGTTCTCAAACGTCCTCTAAACCTAAACCACTCCGGTACCCTAACCTGTACCCTAAACCCTCCGCATTCCCTAACCCTAACCCTAACCCAAACCCTAATCCTGACCATCTCCGGAACCCTTACCCTCACCCGTGCCCTAATCTTAGCCAGTACACCAACACTCACCCGTACCCTCACATGTATGGTAACCTGAAACCATTGCCATACACGAACTTTTACCTTATTCTCTCCTTATTCCCTAACCCTACACCTAACCGGAACCCTTACACTGACCCTCACCGTAAGCCTTAACTCCACCCGTGCCCTAATCTTAACCAGTACACAAACACTAACCCATGCCCTCACACGTACACTAACCCTAAGCCGTTGCCGTTCCCTAAGCTGTACCCTAATCCCTACCCATTCCCTAAACCTAACCCTAACAAGAACCATAAACCTGACCATCACCCGAAGCCTTTCCCTCACCCGTGCCCTAATCATAACCAGAACACCAACACTAACCCGTGCCGTCACACGTATGCTAACCCTAAACCGTTGCCGTACACTAAGCTGTACCCTATTCCCTCCCGATTCCCTAACCCTAACCCTAAAACAAACCCTAACACAGACCCTCACCCGAAGCCTTACACTCACCCTTGCCCTAATCTTAACCAGTACAAAAATATTACTCCGTGCTCTCAAACCTCCTCTAACCCTAAACCACTCCCATACCCTAACCTGTACCCTAAACCCTCCGCATTCCCTAACCCTAACCCAAACCCTAATCCAGACAATCTCCGGAACCCTTACCCTCACCTTTGCCCTAATCTTAACCAGTACAAAAATATTACTCCGTGCTCTCAAACCTTCTCTAACCCTAAACCGTTGCCATACACTAACCTGTACCCTAAACCCTCCGCATTCCCTAACCCTAACCCTAAACCAAACCCTAATCCTGACCCTCTCCCGAACCCTTACCCTCACCCGTGCCCTAATCTTAGCCAGTACACCAAAACTCACCCGTGCCCTCACATGTATGCTAACCCTAAACCATTGCCATACACTAACATATACCCTATTCCCTCCCAATTCCCTAACCCTGCACCTAACCCGAATCCTTACACTGACCCTCACCGGAAGCCTGACCTCCACACCTGCCATAATCTTAACCAGAACACAAACACTAAACCATGTCCTCACACGTACACTAACCCTAAGCCGTTGCCGTACCCTAAGCTGTACCCGAATCCCTCCCCATTCCCAAACCCTAACCCTAAGAAGAACCCTAAACCTGACCCTCACCTGAAGCCTTTCCCTCACCCGTGACTTAATCTTAACCAGTACACCCACAATAACTCGTGCCCTCACACGTACGCTAACCCTAAACCGTTGCCATACACTAACCTGTACCCTAAGCCCTCCCCATTCTCTAACACTACCGCTAACCCGAACTCTTACCGTGACCCTCACCCAAAGCCTTGCACTCACCCGTGCCCTAATCATAACCAGAACACAAACACTAACCCGTGCCTTCACAGGTATGCTAACCCTAAACCGTTGCCGTACACTAAGCTGTACCCTATTCCCTCCTGAGTCCCTAACCCTAACCCTAACACGAACCCTAACCCAGACCCTCACCCAAAGCCTTACCCTCACCCTTGCCCTAATATTAACCAGAACACAAACATCACTCCGTGGTTTCAAACGTCCTCTAACCCTAAACAACTCCCGTACCATAACCTGTACCGTAAACCCTCCGCATTCCCTACCCCTAACCCTAACCCAAACCCTAATCCTGACCATCTCCGGAACCCTTACCCTCACCCGTGCCCTAATCTTTGCCAGTACACCAACACTCACCCGTACCCTCACATGTATGCTAACCCGAAACCATTGCCATACACTAAGTTGTAACTTATTCTCTCCGTATTTCCTAACCCTACACCTAACCGGATCCCTTACACTGACCCTCACCGTAAGCCTTACCTCCACCCGTGCCCTAATCTTAACCAGTACACAAACACTAACCCAAGCCCTCACACGTACACTAACCCTAAGCCGTTGCCGTTCGCTATGCTGTACCGTAATCCTTACCCATTCCCTAAACCTAACCCTAATAAGAACCATAAACCTGACCATCACCCGAAGCCTTTCCCTCACCCGTGACCTAATCTTAACCAGTAAACCCGCAATAACCCTTGCCCTCACACATACGCTCACCCTAAACCGTTGCCATACACTAAACTGTACCCTAATCCCTCCCCATTCCCTGACACTAACGCTAACCCGAACGCTTACCCTGACCATCACCCGAAGCCTTACACTCACCCGTGCCCTAATCATAACCAGAACACCAACACTAACCCATGCCTTCATACGAATGCTAACCCTAAACCGTTGCCGTACACTAAGCTGTACCGTATACCCTCCCGATTCCCTAACCCTAACCCTAACACAAACCCTAACCCAGACCCTCACCCGAAGCCTTACCCTCACCCTTGCCCTAATCTTAACCAGTACAAAAATATTACTCCGTGCTCTCAAACCTCCTCTAACCCTAAACCGTTGCCATACACTAACCTGTACCCTAAACCCTCCGCATTCCCTAACCCTAACCCTAACCCAAACCCTAATCCTGACTCTATCCCGAACCCTTCCCCTCAACCGTGCCCTAATCTTAGCCAGTACACCAACACTCACCCGTGCCCTCACATGTATGCTAACCCTAAACCATTGCCATACACTAACCTATACCCTATTCCCTCCCTATTCCCTAACCCTACACCTAACCCGAATCCTTACACTGAACCTCACCGGAAGCCTGACCTCCACCCCTGCCATAATCTTAACCAGAACACAAACACTAAACCATGTCCTCACACATACACTAACCCTAAGCCGTTGCCGTACCCTAAGCTGTACCCGAATCCCTCCCCATTCCCAAACCCTAACCCTAACAAGAACCCTAAACCTGACCCTCGCCTGAAGCCTTTCCCTCACCCGTGACTTAATCTTAACCAGTACACCCACAATAACTCGTGCCCTCACACGTACGCTAACCCTAAACCGTTGCCATACACTAACCTGTACCCTAAGCACTCCACATTCTCTAACACTAACGCTAACCCGAACTCTTACCCTGACCCTCACCCAAAGCCTTGCACTCACCCGTGCCCTAAACATAACCAGAACACTAACACTAACCCGTGCCTTCACACGTATGCTAACCCTAAACCGTTGCCGTACACGAAGCTGTACCCAATTCCCTCCCGATTCCCTAACCCTAACCCTAACACAAACCCTAACCCAGACCCTCACACAAAGCCTTACCCTCACCCTTGCCCTAATCTCAACCAGTACAAAAATATTACTCCGTGCTCTCAAACGTCCTCTAACCCTAAACCACTCCCATACCCTAACCTGTACCCTAAACCCTCCGCATTCCCTAACCCTAACCCTAACCCAAACCCTAATCCTGACCCTCTCCCGAAACTTTACCCTCACCCGTGCCCTAATCATAACCAGAACACAAACACTAACCCGTGCCTTCACACGTATGCTAACCCTAAACCGTTGCCATACACTAAGCTGTACCCTATTCCCTCCCGATTCCCTAACCCTAACCCTAACACAAACCCTAACCCAGACCCTCACCCGAAGCCTACCCTCACCCTTGCCCTAATCTTAACCAGTACAAAAATATTACTCCGTGCTCTCAAACCTCCTCTAACCCTAAACCGTTGCCATACACTAACCTGTACCCTAAACCCTCCGCATTCCCTAACCCTAACCCTAACCCAAACCCTAATCCTGACCCTCTCCCGAGCCCTTACCCTCAACCGTGCCCTAATCTTAGCCAGTACACCAACACTCACCCGTGCCCTCACATGTATGCTAACCCTAAACCATTGCCATACACTAACCTATACCCTATTCCCTCCCTATTCCCTAACCCTACACCTAACCCGAATCCTTACACTGACCCTCACCGGAAGACTGACCTCCACCCCTGCCATAATCTTAACCAGAACACAAACACTAAACCATGTCCTCACACGTACACTAACCCTAAGCCGTTGCCGTACCCTAAGCTGTACCCGAATCCCTCCCCATTCCGAAACCCTAACCCTAACAAGAACCCTAAACCTGACCCTCACCCGAAGCCTTTCCCTCACCCGTGACTTAATCCTAACCAGTACACCCACAATAACTCTTGCCCTCACACGTACGCTAACCCTAAACCGTTGCCATACACTAACCTGTACCCTAAGCCCTCCCCATTCTCTAACACTAACGCTAACCCGAACTCTTACCCCGACCCTCACCCAAAGCCTTACCCTCACCCTTGCCCTAATATTAACCAGTACACAAATATCACTCCGTGGTCTCAAACGTCCTCTAACCCTAAACCACTCCTGTACCCTAACCTGTACCCTAAGCCCTCCCCATTCTCTAACACTAACGCTAACCCGAACTCTTACCCTGACCCTCACCCAAAGCTTACACTCACCCGTGCCCTAATCATAACCAGAACACCAACACTAACCCGTGCCTTCACACGTATGCTAACCCTAAACCGTTGCCGTACACTAAGCTGTTCCCTATTCCCTCCCGATTCCCTAACCCTAACCCTAACACGAACCTTAACCCAGACACTCACCCAAAGCCTTACCCTCACCCTTGCCCTAATATTAACCAGAACAAAAATATCACTCCGTGGGCTCAAACGTCCTATAAACCTAAACCACTCTGGTACCCTAAACTGTACCCTAAACCCTCCGCATTCCCTAACCCTAACCCTAACCCAAACCCTAATCCTGACCATCTCCGGAACCCTTACCCTCACCCGTGCCCTAATCTTAGCCAGTACACCAACACTCACCCGTACCCTCACATGTATGCTAACCTGAAACCATTGCCATACACTAACTTGTACCTTATTCTCTCCGTATTCCCTAACCCTACACCTAACCGGAACCCTTACACTGAACCTCACCGTAAGCCTTACCTCAACCCGTGCCCTAATCTTAACCAGTACACAAACACTAACCCATGCCCTCACACGTACACTAACCCTAAGCCGTTGCCGTTCCCTAAGCTGTACCGTAATCCCTACACATTCCCTAAACCTAACCCTAACAAGAACCATAAACCTGACCATCACACTAAGCCTTTCCCTCACTCGTGACCTAATCTTAACCAGCAAACCCGCAATAACCCTTGCCCTCACACATACGCTCACCCTAAACCGTTGCCATACAGTAAACTGTACCCTAAGCCCTCCCAATTCAGTTACACTAACGCTTAACCGAACGCTTACCCTGACCGTCACCCGAAGCCTTACACTCACCCGTGCCCTAATGATAACCAGAACACCAACACTAACCCGTGCCTACACACGTATGCTAACCCTAAACCGTTGCCGTACACTAAGCTGTACCCTATTCCCTCCCGATTCCCTAACCCTAACCCTAAAACAAACCCTAACCCAGAGCCTCACCCGAAGTCTTACCCTCACCCTTGCCCTAATCTTAACCAGTACAAAAATATTACTCCGTGCTCTCAAACCTCCTCTAACCCTAAACCACTCCCATACCCTAACCTGTACCCTAAACCCTCCGCATTCCCTAACCCTAACCCTAACCCAAACCCTAAACCTCACCCTTTCCCGAAACCTTACACTCACCCGTGCCCTAATCATAACCAGAACACCAACACTAACCCGTGCCTTCACACGTATGCTAACCCTAAACCGTTGCCGTACACTAAGCTGTACCCTATTCCCTCCCGATTCCCTAACCCTAACCCTAACACAAACCCTAACCCAGACCCTCACCCGAAGCCTTACCCTCACCCTTGCCCTAATCTTAACCAGTACAAAAATATTACTCCGTGCTCTCAAACCTCCTCTAACCCTAAAACGTTGCCATACACTAACCTGTACCCTAAACCCTCCGCATTCCCTAACCCTAACCCAAACCCTAATACTGACCCTCTCCCAAACCCTTACCCTCAACCGTGCCCTAATCTTAGCCAGTACACCAACACTCACACGTGCCCTCACATGTATGCTAACCCTAAACCATTGCCATACACTAACCTATACCCTATTCCCTCCCTATTCCCTAACCCTACACCTAACCCGAATCCTTACACTGACCCTCACCGCAAGACTGACCTCCACCCCTGCCATAATCTTAACCAGAACACAAACACTAAACCATGTCCTCACACGTACACTAACCCTAAGCCGTTGCCGGACCCTAAGCTGTACCCGAATCCCTCCCCATTCCCAAACCCTAACCCTAACAAAAACCCTAAACCTGACCCTCACCCGAAGCCTTTCCCTCACCCGTGACTTAATCTTAACCAGTACACCCACAATAACTCTTGCCCTCACACGTACGCTAACCCTAAACCGTTGCCATACACTAACCTGTACCATAAGCCCTCCCGATTCTCTAACACTAACGCTAACCCGAACTCTTACCCTGACCCTCACCCAGAGCCTTACACTCACCCGTGCCCTAATCAAAACCAGAATAACAAGATTAACCCGTGCCTTCACACGTATGCTAACCCTAAAACGTTGCCGTACACTAAGCTGTACCCTATTCCCTCCCGATTCCCTAACCCTAACCCTAACACGAACCCTAACCCAGACTCTCACCCAAAGCCTTACCCTCACCCTTGCCCTAATATTAACCAGTGCACAAATATCACTCCGTGGTCTCAAACGTCCTCTAAACCTAAACCACTCCGGTACCCTAACCTGTACCCTAAACCCTCCGCATTCCCTAACCCTAACCCAAACCCTAATCCTGACCATCTCCAGAACCCTTACCCTCACCCGTGCCCTAATCTTAGCCAGTACACCAACACTCACCCGTACCCTCACATGTATGCTAACCTGAAACCATTGCCATACACTAACTTTTACCTTATTCTCTCCGTATTCCCTAACCCTACACCTAACCGGAACCCTTACACTGACCCTCCCCGTAAGCCTTACGTCCACCCGTGCCCTAATCTTAACCAGTACACAAACACTAACCCATGCCCTCACACGTACACTAACCCTAAGCCGTTGCCGTTCCCTAAGCTGTACCCTAATCCCTACCCATTCCCTAAACCTAACCCTAACAAGAACCATAAACCTGACCATCACCCGAAGCCTTTCCCTCACCCCTGACCTAATCTTAACTAGTAAACCAGCAATAACCCTTGCCCTCACACATACGCTCACCCTAAACCGTTGCCATACACTAAACTGTACCCTAAGCCCTCCCCATTCCCTGACACTAACGCTAACCCGAACGCTTACCCTGACCATCACCCGAAGCCTTACACTCACCCGTGCCCTAATCATAACCAGAACACCAACACTAACCCGTGCCTTCACACGTATGCTAACCCTAAACCGTTGCCGTACACTAAGCTGTACCCTATTCCCTCCCGATTCCCTAAGCCTAACCCTAACACAAACCCTAAACCAGACCCTCACCAGAATCCTTACCCTCACCCTTGCCCTAATCTTAACCAGTACAGAAATATTACTCCGTGCTCTCAAACCTCCTCTAACCCTTAACTGTTGCCATACACTAACCTGTACCCTAAACCCTCCACATTCCCTAACCCTAACCCTAACCCAAACCCTAATCCTGACCCTCTCCCGAACCCTTACCCTCAACCGTACCCTAATCTTAGCCAGTACACCAACACTCACCCGTGCCCTCACATGTATGCTAACCCTAAACCATTGCCATACACTAACCTATACCCTATTCCCTCCCTATTCCCTAACCCTACACCTAACCCGAATGCTTACACTGACCCTCACCGGAAGCGTGACCTCCACGCCTGCCATAATCTTAACCAAAACACAAACACTAAACCATGTCCTCACACGTACACTAACCCTAAGCCGTTGCCGTACCCTAAGCTGTACCCGAATCCCTCCCCATTCCCAAACCCTAATCCTAACAAGAAACCTAAACATGACCCTCACCCGAAGCCTTTCCCTCACCCGTGACTTAATCTTAACCAGTACACCCACAATAACTCTTGCCCTCACACGTACGCTAACCCTAAACCGTTGCCATACACTAACCTGTACCATAAGCCCTCCCGATTCTCTAACACTAACGCTAACCCGAACTCTTACCCTGACCCTCACCCAAAGCCTTACACTCACCCGTGCCCTAATCAAAACCAGAATAACAAGATTAACCCGTGCCTTCACACGTATGCTAACCCTAAAACGTTGCCGTACACTAAGCTGTACCCTATTCCCTCCCGATTCCCTAACCCTAACCCTAACACGAACCCTAACCCAGACTCTCACCCAAAGCCTTACCCTCACCCTTGCCCTAATATTAACCAGTGCACAAATATCACTCCGTGGTCTCAAACGTCCTCTAAACCTAAACCACTCCGGTACCCTAACCTGTACCCTAAACCCTCCGCATTCCCTAACCCTAACCCAAACCCTAATCCTGACCCTCTCCCGAACCCTTACCCTCAACCGTGCCGTAATCTTAGCAAGTACACCAACACTTACCCGTGCCCTCACATGTATGCTAACCCTAAACCATTGCCATACACTAACCTATACCCTATTCCCTCCCTATTCCCTAACCCTACACCTAACCCGAATGCTTACACTGACCCTCACCGGAAGCCTGACCTCCACCACTGCCATAATCTTAACCAGAACACAAACACTAAACCATGTCCTCACACGTACACTAACCCTAAGTCGTTGCCGTACCCTAAGCTGTACCCGAATCCCTCCCCATTCCCAAACCCTAATCCTAACAAGAAACCTAAACCTGACCCTCACCCGAAGCCTTTCCCTCACCCGTGACTTAATCCTAACCAGTACACCCACAATAACTCTTGCCCTCACACGTATGCTAACCCTAAACCGTTGCCATACACTAACCTGTACCCTAAGCCCTCCCCATTCACTAACACTAACGCTAACCCGAACTCTTACCCTGACCCTCACCCAAAGCCTTACCCTCACCCTTGCCGTAATATTAACCAGTACACAAATATCACTCCGTGGTCTCAAACGTCCTCTAACCCTAAACCACTCCCGTACCCTAACCTGTACCCTAAACCCTCCGCATTCCCTAACCCTAACCCTAACCCAAACCCTAATCCTGACCATCTCCAGAACCCTTACCCTCACCCGTGCCCTAATCTTAGCCAGTACACCAACACTCACCTTGTACCCTCACATGTATGCTAACCCGAAACCATTGCCATACACTAACTTGTGCCTTATTCTCTCCGTATTCCCTAACGCTACACCTAACCGGAACCCTTACACTGACCCTCACCGTAAGCCTTAACTCCACCCGTGCCCTAATCTTAACCAGTACACAAACACTAACCCATACCCTCACACGTTCACTAATCCTAAGCCGTTGCCTTTCCCTAAGCTGTACCGTAATCCATACACATTCCCTAAACCTAACCCTAACAAGAACCATAAACCTGACCATCACCCGAAGACTTTCCCTCACCCGTGACCTAATCTTAACCAGTAAACCCGCAATAACCCTTGCCCTCACACATACGCTCACCCTAAACCGTTGCCATACACTAAACTCTACCCTAAGCCCTCCCCATTCCCTTACACTAACGCTAACCCGAACGCTTACCCTGACCCTCACCCGAAGCCTTACACTCACCCGTGCCCTAATCATAACCAGAACACCAACACTAACCCGTGCCTTCACACGTATGCTAACCCTAAACCGTTGCGGTACACTAAGCTGTACCCCATTCCCTCCCGATTCCCTAACCCTAACCCTAACACAAACCCTAACCCAGACCCTCACACAAAGCCTTACCCTCACCCTTGCCCTAATCTTAACCAGTACAAAAATATTACTCCGTGCTCTCAAACCTCCTCTTACCCTAAACCACTCCCATACCCTAACCTGTACCCTAAACCCTCCGCATTCCCTAACCCTAACCCTAACCCAAACCCTAATCCTGACCCTCTCCCGAAACCTTACCCTCACCCGTGCCCTAATCATAACCAGAACACAAACACTAACCCGTGCCCTCAAACGTATGCTAACACTAAACGGTTACCGTACACTAACCTGTACCCTATTCCCTCCCGATTCCCTAACCCTAACCCTAACACGAACCCTAAGCCAGACCCTCACCCAAAGCCTTACCCTCACCCTTGCCCTAATATTAACCAGTACACAAATATCACACCGTGGTCTCAAACGTCCTCTAACCCTAAACCACTGCCATACCCTAACCTGTACCCTAAACCCTCCACATTCCCTAACCCTAACCCTAACCCAAACCCTAATCCTGACCATCTCCGGAACCCTTACCCTCACCCGTGCCCTAATCTTAGCCAGTACACCAACACTCACCCGTACTCTCACATGTATGCTAACCCGAAACCATTGCCATACACTAATTTGTACCTTATTCTCTCCGTATTCCCTAACCCTACACCTAACCGTAACCCTTACACTGACCCTCATCGTAAGCCTTACCTCCACCCGTGCCCTAATCTTAACCAGTACACAAACACTAACCCATGCCCTCACACGTACACTAACCCTAAGCCGTTGCCGTTCCCTAGGCTGTACCGTAATCCCTACCCATTCCCTAAACCTAACCCTAACAAGAACCATAAACCTGACCATCACCCGAAGCCTTTCTCTCACCCGTGACCAAATCTTAACCAGTAAACCCGCAATAACCCTTGCCCTCACACATACGCTCAACCTAAACCGTTGCCATACACTAAACTGTACCCTAAGCCCTCCCCATTCGCTTACACTAACGCTAACCCGAACGCTTACCCTGACCCTCACCCGAAGCCTTACACTCACCCGTGCCCTAAATATAACCAGAACACCAACACTAACCCGTGCCTTCACACGTATGCTAACTCTAAACCGTTGCCGTACACTAAGCTGTACCCTATTCCCTCCCGATTCCCTAACCCTAACCCTAACACAAACCCTAACCCAGACCCTCACCCGAAGCCTTACCCTCACCCTTGCCCTAATATTAACCAGTACAAAAATACTACTCCGTGCTCTCAAACCTCCTCTAACCCTAAACCACTCCCATACCCTAACCTGTACCCTAAACCCTCCGCATTCCCTAACCCTAACCCTAACCCAAACAGTAATCCTGACCCTCTCCCGAAACCTTACCCTCACCCGTGCCCTAATCATAACCAGAACACCAACACTAACCCGTGCCTTCACACGTATGCTAACCCTAAACCGTTGCCGTACACTAAGCTGTACCCTATTCCCTCCCGATTCCCTAACCCTAACCCTAACACAAACCCTTATCATGACCCTCTCCCGAACCCTTACCCTCAACCGTGCCCTAATCTTAGCCAGATCACCAACACTCACCCGTGCCCTCACATATATGCTAACCCTAAACCATTGCCATACACTAAGCTATACCTTATTCCCTCCCTATTCCCTAACCCTACACCTAAACCGAATCCTTACACTGACCGTCACAGGAAGCCTGTTCTCCACCCCTGCCATAATCTTCACCAGAACACAAACACTAAACCATGTCCTCACACGTACACTAACCCTAAGCCGTTGCCGTACCCTAAGCTGTACCCGAAAGCCTCCCCATTCCCAAACCCTAACCCTAACAAGAACCCTAAACCTGACCTTCACCCGAAGCCTTTCCATCACCCGTGACTTAATCTTAACCAGTACACCCACAATAACTCTTGCCCTCACACGTACGCTAACCCTAAACCGTTGCCATACACTAACCTGTACCCTAAGCCCTCCGCATTCTCTAACACTAACGCTAACCCGAACCTTTACCCTGACCCTCACCCAAAGCCTTACACTCACCCGTGCCCTAATCATAACCAGAACACCAACACTAACCCGTGCCTTCACACGTATGCTAACCCTAAACCGTTGCCATACACTAAGCGGTACCCTATTCCCTCCAGATTCCCTAACCCTAAACCTAACACGAAACCTAACCCAGACCCTCACCCAAAGCCTTATCCTCACACTTCCCCTAATATTAACCAGTACACAAATATCACTCCGTGGTCTCAAACGTCCTCTAAACCTAAACCACTCCGGTACCGTAACCTGTACCCTAAACCCTCCGCATTCCCTAACCCTAACCCAAACCCTAATCCTGACCATCTCCGGAACCCTTACCCTCACCTTTGCCCTAATCTTAACCAGTACAAAAATATTACTCCGTGCTCTCAAACCTCCTCTAACCCTAAACCGTTGCCATACACTAACCTGTACCCTAAACCCTCCGCATTCCCTAACCCTAACCCTAACCCAAACCCTAATCCTGACCCTCTCCCGAACCCTTACCCTCAACCGTGCCCTAATCTTAGCCAGTACACCAACACTCACCCGTGCCCTCACATGTATGCTAACCCTAAACCATTGCCGTACACTAACCTATACCCTATTCCCTCCCTATTCCCTAACCCTACACCTAACCCGAATCCTTACACTGACCCTCACCGGAAGCCTGACCTCCACGCGTGCCATAATCTTAACCAGAACACAAACACTAAACCATGTCCTCACACGTACACTAACCCTAAGCCGTTGCCGTACCCTAAGCTGTACCCGAATCCCTCCCCATTCCCAAACCCTAACTCTAACAAGAACCCTAAACCTGACCCTCACCCGAAGCCTTTCCCTCACCCGTGACTTAATCTTAACCAGTACACCCACAATAACTCTTGCCCTCACACGTACGTTAACCCTAAACCGTTGCCATACACTAACCTCTACCCTATGCCCTCCCCATTCTCTAACACTAACGCTAACCCGAACTCTTACCCTGACCCTCACCCAAAGCCTTACACTCACCCGTGCCCTAATCATAACCAGAACACCAACACTAACCCGTGCCTTCACACATATGCTAACCCTAAACCGTTGCCGTAAACTAAGCTGTACCCTATTCCCTCCCGATTCCCTAACCCTAACCCTACCACGAACCCTAACCCAGACCCTCACCCAAAGCCTTACCCTCACCCTTGCCCTAATATTAACCAGTACACAAATATCACTCCGTGGTCTCAAACGTCCTCTAACCCTAAACCATTCCCGTACCCTAACGTGTACCCTAAACCCTCCACATTCCCTAACCCTAACCCTAACCCAAACAGTAATCCTGACCCTCTCCCGAAACCTTACCCTCACCCGTGCCCTAATCATAAGCAGAACACCAACACTAACCCGTGCCCTCAAACGTATGCTAACCCTAAACGATTACAGTACACTAACCTGTACCCTATTCCTTCCCGATTCCCTAACCCTAACCCTAACCCGAACGCTAACCCAGACCGTCACCCGAAGCCTTACCCTCACCCTTGCCCTAAACTTAACCAGTACACAAATATTACTCCATGCTCTCAAACGTACTCTAACCCTAAACCACTGCCATACCCTAACCTGTACCCTAAACCCTCCGCATTCCCTAACCCTAACCCTAACCCAAACCCTAATCCTGACCATCTCCGGGAACCTTACCCTCACCCGTGCCCTAATCTTAGCCAGTACACCAACACTCACCCGTACCCTCACATGTATGCTAACCCGAAACCATTGCCATACACTAACTTGTACCTTATTCTCTCCGTATTTCCTAACCCTACACCTAACCGGATCCCTTACACTGACCCTCACCGTAAGCCTTACCTCCACCCGTGCCCTAATCTTAACCAGTACACAAACACTAACCCAAGCCCTCACACGTACACTAACCCTAAGCCGTTGCCATTCGCTAAGCTGTAACGTAATCCCTACCCATTCCCTAAACCTAACCCTAACAAGAACCATAAACCTGACCATCACCCGAAGCCTTTCCCTCACCCGTGACCTAATCTTAACCAGTAAACCCGCAATAACCCTTGCCCTCACACATACGCTCACCCTAAACAGTTGCCATACACTAAACCGCACCCTAAGCACTCTCCATTCCCTGACACTAACGCTAACCCGAACGCTTACTCTGACCATCACCCGAAGCCTTACCCTCACCCTTGCCCTAATCTTAACCAGTAAAAAAATATTACTCCGTGCTCTCAAACCTTCTCTAACCCAAAACCGTTGCCATACACTAACCTGTACCCTAAACCCTCCGCATTCCCTAACCCTAACCCTAACCCAAACAGTAATCCTGACCCTCTCCCGAAACCTTACCCTCACCCGTGCCCTAATCATAACCAGAACACCAACACTAACCCGTGCCCTCAAACGTATGCTAACCCTAAACGGTTACCGTACACTAACCTGTACCCTATTCCCTCCCGATTCCCTAACCCTAACCCTAACACGAATCCTAACCCAGACCCTCACCCGAAGCCTTACCCTCACCCTTGCCCTAAACTTAACCAGTACACAAATATTACTCCATGCTCTCAAACGTCCTCTAACCCTAAACCACTGCCATACCGTAGCCTGTACCCTAAACCCTCCGCATTCCCTAACACTAACCCTAACCCAAACCCTAATCCTGACCATCTCCGGAACCCTTACCCTCACCTGTGCCCTAAACTTAGCCAGTACACCAACACTCACCCGTGCCCTCACATGTATGCTAACCCTAAACCATTGCCATACACTAACCTATACCCTATTCCCTCCCTATTCCCTAACCCTACACCTAACCCGAATCCTTACACTGACCCTCACCGGAAGCCTGACCTCCACCCATGCCATAATCTTAACCAGAACACAAACACTAAACCATGTCCTCACACGTACACTAACCCTAAGCCGTTGCCGTACCTTAAGCTGTATCCGAATCCCTACCCATTCCCAAACCCTAACCCTAACAAGAACCCTAAACCTGACCATCACCCGAAGCCTTTCCCTCACCCGTGACCTAATCTTAACCAGTAAACCCGCAGTAACCCTTGCCCTCACTCATACGCTCACCCTAAACCGTTGCCATACACTAAACTGTACCCTAAGCCCTCCCCATTCCCTTACACTAACGTAACCCAAACGCTTACCCTGACCCTCACCCGAAGCCTTACACTCACCCGTGCCCTAATCATAACCAGAACACCAACACTAACCCGTGCCTTCACACGTATGCTAACCCTAAACCGTTGCGGTACACTAAGCTGTACCCCATTCCCTCCCGATTCCCTAACCCTAACCCTAACACAAACCCTAACCCAGACCCTCACACAAAGCCTTACCCTCACCCTTGCCCTAATCTCAACCAGTACAAAAATATTACTCCGCGCTCTCAAACCTCCTCTAACCCTAAACCACTCCCATACCCTAACCTGTACCCTAAACCCTCCGCATTCCCTAACCCTAACCCTAACCCAAACCTTAATCCTGACCATCTCCCGAAACCTTACCCTCACCCGTGCCCTAATCATAACCAGAACACAAACACTAACCCGTGCCCTCAAACGTATGCTAACACTAAACGGTTACCGTACACTAACCTGTTCCCTTTTCCCTCCCGATTCCCTAACCCTAACCCTAACACGAACCCTAACCCAGGCCCTCACCCGAAGCCTTACCCTCACCCTTGCCCTAAACTTAACCAGTACACAAATATTACTCCATGCTCTCAAACGTCCTCTAACCCTAAACCACTGCCATACCCTAACCTGTACCCTAAACCCTCCGCATTCCCTAAACCTAAACCTAACCCAAACCCTAATCCTGACCATCTCCGGAACCCTTACCCTCACCCGTGCCCTAATCTTAGCCAGTACACCAACAGTCACCCGTACCCTCACATGTATGCCACCCCGAAACCATTGCGATACACTAACTTGAACCTTATTCTCTCCGTATTCCCTAACCCTACACCTAACCGGAACCCTTACACTGACCCTCACCGTAAGCCTTACCTCCACCCGTGCCCTAATCTTAACCAGTACACAAACACTAACCCATGCCCTCACACATACGCTCACCCTGAACCGTTGCCATACACTAAACTGTAACCTAAGCCCTCCCCATTCCCTTACACTAACGCTAACCCGAACGCTTACCCTGACCATCACCCGAAGCCTTACACTCACCCGTTCCCTAATCATAACCAGAACACCAACACTAACCCGTGCCTTCACACGTATGCTAACCCTAAACCGTTGCCGAACACTAAGCTGTACCCTATTCCCTCCCGATTCCCTAACCCTAACCCTAACACAAACCCTAACCCAGACCCTCAACCGAAGCCTTACCCTCACCCTTGCCCTAAACTTAACCAGTACACAAATATTACTCCATGCTCTCAAACGTCCTCTAACCCTAAACAGTTACCATACCCTAGCCTGTACCCTAAACCCTCCGCATTCCCTAACACTAACCCTAACCCAAACCCTAATCCTGACCATCTCCGGAAACCTTACCCTCACCCGGTCCCTAAACTTAGCCAGTACACCAACACGCACCCGTGCCCTCACATGTATGCTAACCCTAAACCATTGCCATACACTAACCTATACCCTATTCCCTCCCTATTCCCTAACCCTACACCTAACCCGAATCCTTACACTGACCCTCACCGGAAGCCTGACCTCCACCCCTGCCATAATCATAACCAGAACACAAACACTAAACCATGTCCTCACACGTACACTAACCCTAAGCCGTTGCCGTACCCTAAGCTGTACCCGAATCCCTCCCCATTCCCAAACCCTAACCCTAAGAAGAACCCTAAACCTGACCCTCACCTGAAGCCTTTCCCTCACCCGTGACTTAATCTTAACCAGTACACCCACAATAACTCTTGCCCTCACACGTACGCTAACCCTAAACCGTTGCCATACACTAACCTGAACCCTAAGCCCTCCCCTTTCTCTAACACTAACGCTAACCCGAACTCTTACCCTGACCCTCACCCAAAGCCTTACACTCACCCGTGCCCTAATCATAACCAGAACACAAACACTAACCCGTGCCTTCACACGTATGCTAACCCTAAACCGTTGCCATACACTAAGCTGTACCCTATTCCCTCCTGATTCCCTAACCCTAACCGTAACACGAACCCTAACCCATACCCTCACCCAAAGCCTTACCCTCACCCTTGCCCTAATATTAACCAGAACACAAATATCACTCCGTGGTCTCAAACGTCCTCTAACCCTAAACCACTCCCGTACCCTAACCTGTAAACTAAACCCTCCGCATTCCCTAACCCTAACCCTAACCCAAACCCTAATCCTGACCATCTCCGGAACCCTTACCCTCACCCGTGCCCTAATCTTAGCCAGTACACCAACACTCACCCGTACCCTCACATGTATGCTAACCCGAAACCATTGCCATACACTAACTTGTGCCTTATTCTCTCCGTATTCCCTAACGCTACACCTAACCGGAACCCTTACCCTGACCCTCACCGTAAGCCTTAACTCCACCCGTGCCCTAATCTTAACCAGTACACAAACACTAACCCATACCCTCACACGTACACTAACCCTAAGCCGTTGCCTTTCCCTAAGCTGTACCGTAATCCATACCCATTCCCTAAACCTAACCCTAACAAGAACCATAAACCTGACCATCACCCGAAGCCTTTCCCTCACCCGTGACCTAATCTTAACCAGTAAAACCGCAATAACCCTTGCCCTCACACATACGCTCACCCTAAACCGTTGCCATACACTAAACTGTACCCTAAGCCCTCCCAATTCCCTTACACTAACGCTTAACCGAACGCTTACCCTGACCCTCACCCGAAGCCTTACACTCACCCGTGCCCTAATGATAACCAGAATACAAACACTAACCCGTGCCTTCACACGGATGCTAACCCTAAACCGTTGCCGTACACTAAGCTGTACCCTATTCCCTCCCGATTCCCTAACCCTAACCCTAACACAAACCCTAACCCAGGCCCTCACCCGAAGCCTTACCCTCACCCTTTCCCTAATCTTAACCAGTAAAAAAATATTACTCCGTGCTCTCAAACCTTCTCTAACCCAAAACCGTTGCCATACACTAACCTGTACCCTAAACCCTCCGCATTCCTTAACCCTAACCCTAACCCAAACCCTAATCCTGACCCTCTCCCGAAGCCTTACCCTCAACCGTGCCCTAATCTTAGCCAGTACACCAACACTCACCCGTGCCCTCACATGCATGCTAACCCTAAACCATTGCCATACACTAACCTATACCCTATTCCCTCCCTATTCCCTAACCCTGCACCTAACCCGAATCCTTACACTGACCCTCACCGGAAGCCTGACCTCCACCCCTGTCATAATCTTAACCAGAACACAAACACTAAACCATGTCCTCACACGTACACTAACCCTAAGCCGTTGCCGTACCCTAAGCTGTACCCGAATCCCTCCCCATTCCCAAACACTAACCCTAACAAGCACCCTAAACCTGACCCTCACCCGAAGCCTTTCCCTCACCCGTGACTTAATCTTAACCAGTACACCCACAATAACTCTTGCCCTCACACGTACGCTAACCCAAAACCGTTGCCATACACTCACCTGTACCCTAAGCCCTCCCCATTCTCTAACACTAACGCTAACCCGAACTCTTACCCTGACCCTCACCCAAAGCCTTACACTCACCCGTGCCCTAATCATAACCAGAAAACCAACACTAAACTGTGCCTTCACACGTATGCTAAACCTAAACCGTTGCCGTACACTAAGCTGTACCCTATTCCCTCCCGATTCCCTAACCCTAACCCTAACACGAACCCTAACCCAGACCCTCACCCAAAGCCTTACCCTCACCCTTGCCCTAATGTTAACCAGTACACAAATATCACTCCGTGGTCTCTAACGTCCTCTAACCCTAAACCACTCCCGTACCCTAACCTGTACCCTAAACCCTCCGCATTCCCTAACCCTAACTCTAACCCAAACCCTAATCCTGACCATCTCCGGAACCCTTACCCTCACCCGTGCCCTAATCTTAGCCAGTACACCAACACTCACCCATACTCTCACTTGTATGCTAACCCGAAACCATTGCCGTACACTAACTTGTGCCTTATTCTTTCCGTATTCCCTAACCCTACACCTAACCGGAACCCTTACACTGACCCTCACCGTAAGCCTTAACTCCACCCGTGCCCTAATCTTAACCAGTACACAAACACTAAACCATACCCTCACACGTACACTAACCCTAAGCCGTTGCCTTTCCCTAAGCTGTACAGTAATCCCTACCCATTCCCTAAACCTAACCCTAACAAGAACCGTAAACTTGACCATCACCCGAAGGCTTTCCCTCACCCGTGACCTAATCTTAACCAATAATCCCGCAATAACCCTTGCCCTCACACATACGCTCACCGTAAACCGTTGCCATACACTAAAGTGTACCTTAAGCCCTCCTCATTCCCTTACACTAACGCTAACCCGAACGCTTACCCTGACCCTCACCCGAAGCCTTACACTCACCCGTGCCCTAATCATAACCAGAACACGAACACTAACCCCTGCCTTCACACGTATGCTAACCCTAAACCGTTGCCGTACACTAAGCTGTACCCTATTCCCTCCCGATTCCTTAACCCTAACCCTAACACGAACCCTAAGCCAGACCCTCACCCAAAGCCTTACCCTCACCCTTGCCCTAATATTAACCAGTACACAAATATAACTCCGTGGTCTCAAACGTCCTCTAACCCTAAACCACTCCCGTACCCTAACGTGTACCCTAAACCCTCCGCATTCCCTAACCCTAACCCTAACCCAAACCCTAATCCTGACCATCTCCGGAACCCTTACCCTCACCCGTGCCCTAATCTTAACCAGTACACCAACACTCACCCGTACCCTCACATATATGCTAACCTGAAACCATTGCCATACACTAACTTGTGCCTTATTCTCTCCGTATTCCCTAACCCTACACCTAACCTGAACCCTTACACTGACCCTCATCGTAAGTCTTAACTCCACCCGTGTCCTAATCTTAACCAGTACACAAACACTAACCCATGCCCTCACATGTACACTAACCCTAAGCCGTTGCCTTTCCCTAAGCTGTACCGTAATCCCTACCCATTCCCTAAACCTAACCCTAACTAAAACCATAAACCTGACCATCACCCGAAGCCTTTCCCTCACCCGTGACCTAATCTTAACCAGTAAACCCGCAATAACCCTTACCCTCACACATACGCTCACCCTAAACCGTTGCCATACACTAAACTGTACCCTAAGCCCTCCTCATTCCCTTACACTAACGCTAACCCGAACGCATAACCTGTCCCTCACCCGAAGCATTACACTCACCCGTGCCCTAATCATAACCAGAACACCAACACTAACCAGTGCCTTCAGACGTATGCTAACCCTAAACCGTTGCCGTACACTAAGCTGTACCCTATTCCCTCCCGATTCCCTAACCCTAATCCTAACACAAACCCTAACCCAGACCCTCACCCGAAGCCTTACCCTCACCCTTGCCCTAATCTTAACCAGTACAAAAATATTACTCCGTGCTCTCAAACCTTCTCTAACCCTAAACCGTTGCCATACACTAACCTGTACCCTAAACCCTCCGCATTCCTTAACCCTAACCCTAACCCAAACCCTAATCCTGATCCTCTCCCGAAGCCTTACCCTCAACCGTGCCCTAATCTTAGCCAGTACACCAACACTCACCCGTGCCCTCACATGTATGCTAACCCGAAACCATTGCCATACACTAACCTATACCCTATTCCCTCCCTATTCCCTAACCCTGCACCTAACCCGAATCCTTACACTGACCCTCACCGGAAGCCTGACCTCCACACCTGCCATAATCTTAACCAGAACACAAACACTAAACCATGTCCTCACACATACACTAACCTTAAGCCGTTGCCGTACCCTAAGCTGTACCCGAATCCCTCCCCATTCCCAAACCCTAACCCTAACAAGAACCCTAAACCTGACCCTCACCCGAAGCCTTTCCCTCACCCGTGACTTAATCTTAACCAGTACACCCACAATAACTCTTGCCCTCACACGTACGCTAACCCTAAACCGTTGCCATACACTAACCTGTACCCTAAGCCCTCCCCATTCTCTAACACTACCGCTAACCCGAACTCTTACCCTGACCCTCACCCAAAGCTTACACTCACCCGTGTCCTAATCATAACCAGAACACCAACACTAACCCGTGCCTTCACACGTATGCTAACCCTAAACCGTTGCCGTACACTAAGCTGTACCCTATTCCCTCCTGATTCCCTAACCCTAACCCTAACACGAACCTTAACCCAGACCCTCACCCAAAGCCTTACCCTCACCCTTGCTCTAATATTAACCAGAACAAAAATATCACTCCGTGGTCTCAAACGTCCTATAAACCTAAACCACTGCGGTACCCTAACCTGTACCCTACACCCTCCGCATTCCCTAACCCTAACCCTTTCCCAAACCCTAATCCTGACCATCTCCGGAACCCTTACCCTCACCCGTGCCCTAATCTTAGCCAGTACACCAACACTCACCCGTACCCTCACATGTATGCTAACCTGAAACCATTGCCATACACTAACTTGCAACTTATTCTCTCCGTATTCCCTAACCCTACACCTAAACGGAACCCTTACACTGACCCTCACCGTAAGCCTTACCTCCACCCGTGCCCTAATCTTAACCAGTACACAAACACTAACCCATGCCCTCACACGTACCCTAACCCTAAGCCGTTGCCGTTCCCTAAGCTGTACCGTAATCCCTACACATTCCCTAAACCTAACCCTAACAAGAACCATAAACCTGACCATCACACTAAGTCTTTCTCTCACCCGTGACCTAATCTTAACCAGCAAACCCGCAATAACCCTTGCCCTCACACATACGCTCACCCTAAACCGTTGCCATACACTAAACTGTACCTTAAGCCCTCCTCATTCCCTTACACTAACGCTAACCTGAACGCTTACCCTGACCCTCACCCGAAGCCTTACACTCACCCGTGCCCTAATCATAACCAGAACACCAACACTAACCCGTGCCTTCACACGTATGCTAACCCTAAACCGTTGCCGTTCACTAAGCTGTACCCCATTCACTCCCGATTCCCTAACCCTAACCCTAACACAAACCCTAACCCAGACCCTCACCCGAAGCCTTACCCTCACCCTTGCTCTAATCTTAACCAGTACAAAAATATTACTCCGTGCTCTCAAACCTCCTCTAACCCTAAACCGTTGCCATACACTAACCTGTACCCTAAACCCTCCGCATTCCCTAACCCTAACCCTAACCCAAACCCTAATCCTGACCCTCTCCCGAACCCTTACCCTCAACCGTGCCCTAATCTTAGCCAGTACACCAACACTCACCCGTGCCCTCACATGTATGCTAACCCTAAACCATTGCCGTACACTAACCTATAACCTATTCCCTCCCTATTCCCTAACCCTACACCTAACCCGAATCCTTACACTAACCCTCACCGGAGCCTGACTTCCACCCCTGCCATAATCTTAACCAGAACACAAACACTAAACCATGTCCTCACACGTACACTAACCCTAAGCCGTTGCCGTACCCTTAGCTGTACCCGAATCCCTCCCCATTCCCAAACCCTAACCCTAACAAGAACCCTAAACCTGACCCTCACCCGAAGCCTTTCCCACACCCGTGAGTTAATCTTAACCAGTACACCCACAATAAATCTTGCCCTCACACGTACGCTAACCCTAAACCGTTGCCATACACTAACCTGTACCCTAAGCCCTCCCCATTCTCTAACACTAACGCTAACCCGAACTCTTACCCTGACCCTCACCCAAAGCCTTACACTCACCCGTGCCCTAATCATAACCAGAACACCAAAACTAACCCGTGCCTTCACACGTATGCTAACCCAAAACCATTGCCGTACACTAAGATGTACCCTATTCCCTCCCGATTCCTTAACCCTAACCCTAACACGAACCCTAACCCAGACCCTCACCCAAAGCCTTACCCTCACCCTTGCCCTAATATTAACCAGTACACAAATATCACTCCGTGGTCTCAAACGTCCTCTAACCCTAAACCACTCCCGTACCCTAACGTGTACCCTAAACCCTCCGCATTCCCTAACCCTAACTCTAACCCAAACCCTAATCCTGACCATCTCCGGAACCCTTACCCTCACCCGTGCCCTAATCTTAGCCAGTACACCAACACTCACCCGTACCCTCACATGTATGCTAACCCGAAACCATTGCCATACACTAACTTGTGCCTTATTCTCTCCGTATTCCCTAACCCTACACCTAACCTGAACCCTTACACTGACCCTCACCGTAAGCCTTAATTCCACCCGTGCCCTAATCTTAACCAGTACACAAACACTAACCCATGCCCTCACACGTACACTAACCCTAAGCCGTTGCCTTTCCCTAAGCTGTACCGTAATCCCTACCCATTCCCTAAACCTAACCCTAACTAGAACCATAAACCTGACCATCACCCGAAGCCTTTCCCTCACCCGTGACCTAATCTTAACCAGTAAACCCGCAATAACCCTTACCCTCACACATACGCTCACCCTAAACCGTTGCCATGCACTAAACTGTACCCTAAGCCCTCCCAATTCCCTTACACTAACGCTTAACCGAACGCTTACCCTGACCCTCACCCGAAGCCTTACACTCACCCGTGCCCTAATGATAACCAGAACACCAACACTAACCCGTGCCTTCACACGTATGCTAACCCTAAACCGTTGCCGTACACTAAGCTGTACCCTATTCCCTCCCGATTCCCTAACCCTAACCCTAACACAAACCCTAACCCAGACCCTCACCCGAAGCCTTACCCTCACCCTTGCCCTAAACTTAACCAGTGAAAAAATATTACTCCGTGCTCTCAAACTTTCTCTAACCCAAAACCGTTGCCATACACTAACCTGTACCCTAAACCCTCCGCATTCCTTAACCCTAAACCTAACCCAAACCCTAATCCTGACCCTCTCCCGAAGCCTTACCCTCAACCGTGCCCTAATCTTAGCCAGTACACCAACACTCACCCGTGCCCTCACATGTATGCTAACCCTAAACCATTGCCATACACTAACCTATACCCTATTTCCTCCCTATTCCCTAACCCTGCACCTAACCCGAATCCTTACACTGACCCTCACCGGAAGCCTGACCTCCACACCTGCCATAATCTTAACCAGAACACAAACACTAAACCATGTCCTCACACGTACACTAACCCTAAGCCGTTGCCGTACCCTAAGCTGTACCCGAATCCCTCCCCATTCCCAAACCCTAACCCTAACAAGAACCCTAAACCTGACCCTCACCCGAAGCCTTTCCTTCACCCGTGACTTAATCTTAACCAGTACACCCACAATAACTCTTGCCCTCACACGTACGCTAAACCTAAACCGTTGCCATACACTAACCTGTACCCTAAGCCCTCCCCATTCTCTAACACTAACGCTAACCCGAACTCTTACCCTGACCCTCAACCAAAGCTTACAGTCACCCGTGCCCTAATCATAACCAGAACACCAACACTAACCCGTGCCTTCACACGTATGCTAACCCTAAACCGTTGCCGTACACTAAGCTGTTCCCTATTCCCTCCCGATTCCCTAACCCTAACCCTAACACGAACCCTAACCCAGACCCTCACCCAAAGCCTTACCCTCACCCTTGCCCTAATATTAACCAGTACACAAATATCACTCCGTGGTCTCAAACGTCCTCTAAACCTAAACCACACCGGTACCCTAACCTGTACCCTAAACCCTCCGCATTCCCTAACCCTAACACTAACCGAAACCCTAATCCTGACCATCTCCAGAACCCTTACCCTCACCCGTGCCCTAATCTTAGCCAGTACACCAACACTCACCCGTACCCTCACATGTATGCTAACCTGAAACCATTGCCATACACTAACTTTTACCTTATTCTCTCCGTATTCCCTAACCCTACTCCTAACCGGAACCCTTACACTGACCCTCACCGTAAGCCTTACGTCCACCCGTGCCCTAATCTTAACCAGTACACAAACACTAACCCATGCCCTCACACGTACACTTACCCTAAGCCATTGCCGTTCCCTAAGCTGTACCCTAATCCCTACCCATTCCCTAAACCTAACCCTAACAAAAACCATAAACCTGACCATCACCCGAAGCCTTTCCCTCACCCGTGACCTAATCTTAACCAGTAAACC
The DNA here is from genome assembly GCA_036417435.1 of Inia geoffrensis. Taxonomy (NCBI): domain Eukaryota; kingdom Metazoa; phylum Chordata; class Mammalia; order Artiodactyla; family Iniidae; genus Inia; species Inia geoffrensis. The sequence goes on from CM070902.1 coordinate 154,310,759, forward strand.
CGCAATATCCCTTGCCCTCACACATACGCTCACCCTAAACCGTTGCCATACACTAAACTGTACCCTAAGCCCTCCCCATTCGCTTACACTAACGCTAACCGGAACGCTTACCCTGACACTCACCCGAAGCCTTACACTCACCCGTGCCCTAATCATAACCAGAAGACCAACACTAACCCGTGCCTTCACACGTATACTAACCCTAAACCGTTGCCGTACACTAACCTGTACCCTATTCCCTCCCGATTCCCTAACCCTAACCCTAAAACAAACCCTAACCCAGACCCTCACCCGAAGCCTTACCCTCACCCTTGCCCTAATCTTAACCAGTACAAAAATATTACTCCGTGCTCTCAAACCTCCTCTAACCCTAAACCACTCCCATACCCTAACCTGTACCCTAAACCCTCCGCATTCCCTAACCCTAACCCTAACCCAAACAGTAATCCTGACCCTCTCCCGAAACCTTACCCTCACCCGTGCCCTAATCATAACCAGAACACCAACACTAACCCGTGCCCTCAAACGTATGCTAACACTAAACGGTTACCGTACACTAACCTGTACCCTATTCCCTCCCGATTCCCTAACCCTAACCCTAACACGAACCCTAACCCAGGCCCTCACCCGAAGCCTTACCCTCACCCTTGCCCTAAACTTAACCAGTACACAAATATTACTCCATGCTCTCAAACGTCCTCTAACCCTAAACCACTGCCATACCCTAACCTGTACCCTAAACCCTCCGCATTCCCTAAACCTAACCCTAACCCAAACCCTAATCCTGACCATCTCCGGAACCCTTACCCTCACCCGTGCCCTAATCTTAGCCAGTACACCAACACTCACCCGTACCCTCACATGTATGCCACCCAGAAACCATTGCGATACATTAACTTGAACCTTATTCTCTCCGTATTCCCTAACCCTACACCTAACCGGAACCCTTACACTGACCCTCACCGTAAGCCTTACCTCCACCCGTGCCCTATTCTTAACCAGTACACAAACACTAACCCATGCCCTCACACATACGCTTACCCTGAACCGTTGCCATACACTAAACTGTACCCTAAGCCCTCCCCATTCCCTTACACTAACGCTAACCCGAACGGTTACCCTGACCATCACCCGAAGCCTTACACTCACCCGTGCCCTAATCATAACCAGAACACCAACACTAACCCGTGCCTTCACACGTATGCTAACCCTAAACCGTTGCCGAACACTAAGCTGTACCCTATTCCCTCCCGATTCCCTAACCCTAACCCTAACACAAACCCTAACCCAGACCCTCACCCGAAGCCTTACCCTCACCCTTGCCCTAATCTTAACCAGTACAAAAATATTACTCCGTGCTCTCAAACCTCCTCTAACCCTAAACCGTTGCCATACACTAACCTGTACCCTAAACCCTCCGCATTCCCTAACCCTAACCCTAACGAAAACCCTAATCCTGACCCTCTCCCGAAACCTTACCTTCAACCGTGCCCTAACCTTAGCCAGTACACCAACACTCACCCGTGCCCTCACATGTATGCTAACCCTAAACCATTGCCATACACTAACCTATACCGTATTCCCTCCCTATTCCCTAACACTACACCTAACCCGAATCCTTACACTGACCCTCACCGGAAGCCTGACCTCGACCCCTGCCATAATCTTAACCAGAACACAAACACTAAACCATGTCCTCACACGTACACTAACTCTAAGCCATTGCCGTACCTTAAGCTGTACCCGAATCCCTCCCCATTCCCAAACCCTAACCCTAACAAGAACCCTAAACCTGACACTCACCCGAAGCCTTTCCCTCACCCGTGACTTAATCTTAACCAGTACACCCACAATAACTCTTGCCCTCACACGTACGCTAACCCTAAACCGTTGCCATACAGTAACCTGTACCCTAAGCCCTCCCCATTCTCTAACACTAACGCTAACCCGAACTCTTACCCTGACCCTCACCCAAAGCTTACACTCACCCGTGCCCTAATCATAACCAGAACACCAACACTAACCCGTGCCTTCACACGTATGCTAACCCTAAACCGTTGCCGTACACTAAGCTGTACCCTATTCCCTCCCGATTCCCTAACCCTAACCCTAACACGAACCTTAACCCAGACCCTCACCCAAAGCCTTACCCTCACCCTTGCCCTAATATTAACCAGAACAAAAATATCACTCCGTGGTCTCAAACGTCCTATAAACCTAAACCACTCAGGTACCCTAACCTATACCCTACACCCTCCGCATTCCCTAACCCTAACCCTAACCCAAACCCTAATCCTGACCATCTCCGGAACCCTTACCCTCACCCGTGCCCTAATCTTAGCCAGTACACCAACACTCACCCGTACCCTCACATGTATGCTAACCTGAAACCATTGCCATACACTAACTTGCACCTTATTCTCTCCGTATTCCCTAACCCTACACCTAACCGGAACCCTTACACTGAACCTCACCGTAAGCCTTACCTCCACCCGTGCCCTAAGCTTAACCAGTACACAAACACTAACCCATGCCTTCACACGTATGCTTACCCTAAACCGTTGCCGTACACTAAGCTGTACCCTATTCCCTCCCGATTCCCTAACCCTAACCCTAACACAAACCCTAACCCAGACCCTCACCCGAAGCCTTACCCTCACCCTTGCCATAATCTTAACCAGTAAAAAAATATTACTCCGTGCTCTCAAACTTTCTCTAACCCAAAACCGTTGCCATACACTAACCTGTACCCAAAACCCTCCGCATTCCTTAACCCTAACCCTAACCCAAACCTTAATCCTAACCCTCTCCCGAAGCCTTACCCTCAACCGTGCCCTAATCTTAGCCAGTACACCAACACTCACCCGTGCCCTCACATGTATGCTAACCCTAAACCATTGCCATACACTAACCTATACCCTATTCCCTCCCTATTCCCTAACCCTGCACCTAACCCGAATCCTTACACTGACCCTCACCGGAAGCCTGACCTCCACACCTGCCATAATCTTAACCAGAACACAAACACTAAACCATGTCCTCACACGTACACTAACCCTAAGCCGTTGCCGTACCGTAAGCTGTACCCGAATCCCTCCCCATTCCCAAACCCTAACCCTAACAAGAACCCTAAACCTGACGCTCACCCGAAGCCTTCCCCACACCCGTGAGTTAATCTTAACCAGTACACCCACAATAAATCTTGCCCGCACACGTACGCTAACCCTAAACCGTTGCCATACACTAACCTGTACCCTAAGCCCTCCCCATTCTCTAACACTAACGCTAACCCGAACTCTTACCCTGACCCTCACCCAAAGCCTTACACTCACCCGTGCCCTAATCATAACCAGAACACCAACACTAACACGTGCCTTCACACGTATGCTAACCCTAAACCATTGCCGTACACTAAGATGTACCCTATTCCCTCCCGATTCCTTAACCCTAACCCTAACACGAACCCTATCCCAGACCCTCACCCAAAGCCTTACCCTCACCCTTGCCCTAATATTAACCAGTACACAAATATCACTCCGTGGTCTCAAACGTCCTCTAACCCTAAACCACTCCCGTACCCTAACGTGTACCCTAAACCCTCCGCATTCCCTAACCCTAACTCTAACCCAAACCCTAATCCTGACCATCTCCGGAACCCTTACCCTCACCCGTGCCCTAATCTTAGCCAGTACACCAACACTCACCCGTACCCTCACATGTATGCTAACCCGAAACCATTGCCATACACTAACTTGTGCCTTATTCTCTCCGTATTCCCTAACCCTACACCTAACCTGAACCCTTACACTGACCCTCACCGTAAGCCTTAACTCCACCCGTGCCCTAATCTCAACCAGTACACAAACACTAACCCATGCCCTCACACGTACACTAACCCTAAGCCGTTGCCTTTCCCTAAGCTGTACCGTAATCCCTACCCATTCCCTAAACCTAACCCTAACTAGAACCATAAACCTGACCATCACCCGAAGCCTTTCCCTCACCCGTGACCTAATCTTAACCAGTAAACCCGCAATAACCCTTACCCTCACACATACGCTCACCCTAAACCGTTGCCATACACTAAACTGTACCCTAAGCCCTCCTCATTCACTTACACTAACGCTAACCCGAACGCATAACCTGACCCTCACCCGAAGCATTACACTCACCCGTGCCCTAATCATAACCAGAACACCAACACTAACCCGTGCCTTCAGACGTATGCTAACCCTAAACCGTTGCCGTACACTAAGCTGTACCCTATTCCCTCCCGATTCCCTAACCCTAATCCTAACACAAACCCTAACCCAGACCCTCACCCGAAGCCTTACCCTCACCCTTGCCCTAATCTTAACCAGTACAAAAATATTACTCCGTGCTCTCAAACCTTCTCTAACCCTAAACCGTTGCCATACACTAACCTGTACCCTAAACCCTCCGCATTCCTTAACCCTAACCCTAACCCAAACCCTAATCCTGATCCTCTCCCGAAGCCTTACCCTCAACCGTGCCCTAATCTTAGCCAGTACACCAACACTCACCCGTGCCCTCACATGTATGCTAACCCGAAACCATTGCCATACACTAACCTATACCCTATTCCCTCCCTATTCCCTAACCCTGCACCTAACCCGAATCCTTACACTGACCCTCACCGGAAGCCTGACCTCCACACCTGCCATAATCTTAACCAGAACACAAACACTAAACCATGTCCTCACACATACACTAACCTTAAGCCGTTGCCGTACCCTAAGCTGTACCCGAATCCCTCCCCATTCCCAAACCTTAACCCTAACAAGAACCCTAAACCTGACCCTCACCCGAAGCCTTTCCCTCACCCGTGACTTAATCTTAACCAGTACACCCACAATAACTCTTGCCCTCACACGTACGCTAACCCTAAACCGTTGCCATACACTAACCTGTACCCTAAGCCCTCCCCATTCTCTAACACTACCGCTAACCCGAACTCTTACCCTGACCCTCACCCAAAGCTTACACTCACCCGTGTCCTAATCATAACCAGAACACCAACACTAACCCGTGCCTTCACACGTATGCTAACCCTAAACCGTTGCCGTACACTAAGCTGTACCCTATTCCCTCCTGATTCCCTAACCCTAACCCTAACACGAACCTTAACCCAGACCCTCACCCAAAGCCTTACCCTCACCCTTGCCCTAATATTAACCAGAACAAAAATATCACTCCGTGGTCTCACACGTCCTATAAACCTAAACCACTGCGGTACCCTAACCTGTACCCTACACCCTCCGCATTCCCTAACCCTAACCCTAACCCAAACCCTAATCCTGACCATCTCCGGAACCCTTACCCTCACCCGTGCCCTAATCTTAGCCAGTACACCAACACTCACCCGTACCCTCACATGTATGCTAACCTGAAACCATTGCCATACCCTAACTTGCACCTTATTCTCTCCGTATTCCCTAACCCTACACCTAACCGGAACCCTTACACTGAACCTCACCGTAAGCCTTACCTCCACCCGTGCCCTAATCTTAACCAGTACACAAACACTAACCCATGCCCTCACACGTACACTAACCCTAAACCGTTGCCGTTCCCTAAGCTGTACCGTAATCCCTACACATTCCCTAAACTTAACCCTAACAAGAACCATAAACCTGACCATCACACTAAGACTTTCTCTCACCCGTGACCTAATCTTAACCAGCAAACCCGCAATAACCCTTGCCCTCACACATACGCTCACCCTAAACCGTTGCCATACACTAAACTGTACCTTAAGCCCTCCTCATTCCCTTACACTAACGCTAACCTGAAAGCTTACCCTGACCCTCACCCGAAGCCTTACACTCACCCGTGCCCTAATCATAACCAGAACACCAACACTAACCCGTGCCTTCACACGTATGCTAACCCTAAACCGTTGCCGTAAACTAAGCTGTACCCCATTCCCTCCCGATTCCCTAACCCTAACCCTAACACAAACCCTAACCCAGACCCTCACCCGAAGCCTTACCCTCACCCTTGCCCTAAACTTAACCAGTGAAAAAATATTACTCCGTGCTCTCAAACTTTCTCTAACCCAAAACCGTTGCCATACACTAACCTGTACCCTAAACCCTCCGCATTCCTTAAACCTAAACCTAACCCAAACCCTAATCCTGACCCTCTCCCGAAGCCTTACCCTCAACCGTGCCCTAATCTTAGCCAGTACACCAACACTCACCCGTGCCCTCACATGTATGCTAACCCTAAACCATTGCCATACACTAACCTATACCCTATTCCCTCCCTATTCCCTAACCCTGCACCTAACCCGAATCCTTACACTGACCCTCACCGGAAGCCTGACCTCCACACCTGCCATAATCTTAACCAGAACACAAACACTAAACCATGTCCTCACACGTACACTAACCCTAAGCCGTTGCCGTACCCTAAGCTGTACCCGAATCCCTCCCCATTCCCAAACCCTAACCCTAACAAGAACCCTAAACCTGACCCTCACCCGAAGCCTTTCCCTCACCCGTGACTTAATCTTAACCAGTACACCCACAATAACTCTTGCCCTCACACGTACGCTAAACCTAAACCGTTGCCATACACTAACCTGTACCCAAAGCCCTCCCCATTCTCTAACACTAACGCTAACCCGAACTCTTACCCTGACCCTCACCCAAAGCCTTACACTCACCCGTGCCCTAATCAAAACCAGAACACCAACATTAACCCGTGCCTTCACACGTATGCTAACCCTAAACCGTTTCCGTACCCTAACCTGTACCCTAAACCCTCTGCATTCCCTAACCCTAACCCTAACACAAACCCTAACCCAGACCCTCACACGAAGCCTTACCCTCACCCTTGCCCTAATATTAACCAGTACACAAATATCACTCCGTGGTCTCAAACGTCCACTAAACCTAAACCACTCCGGTACCCTAACCTGTACCCTAAACCCTCCGCATTCCCTAACCCTAACCCTAACCCAAACCCTAATCCTGACCATCTCCAGAACCCTTACCCTCACCCGTGCCCTAATCTTAGCCAGTACACCAACACTCAGCCGTACCCTCACATGTATGCTAACCTGAAACCATTGCCATACACTAACTTTTACCTTATTCTCTCCGTATTCCCTAACCCTACACCTAACCGGAACCCTTACACTGACCCTCACCGTAAGCCTTACGTCCACCCGTGCCCTAATCTTAACCAGTACACAAACACTAACCCATGCCCTCACACGTACACTAACCCTAAGCCGTTGCCGTTCCCTAAGCTGTACCCTAATCCCTACCCATTCCCTAAACCTAACCCTAACAAGAACCATAAACCTGACCATCACCCGAAGCCTTTCCCTCACCCGTGACCTAATCTTAACCAGTAAACCCGCAATATCCCTTGCCCTCACACATACGCTCACCCTAAACCGTTGCCATACACTAAACTGTACCCTAAGCCCTCCCCATTCGCTTACACTAACGCTAACCGGAACGCTTACCCTGACCCTCACCCGAAGCCTTACACTCACCCGTGCCCTAATAATAACCAGAACACCAACACTAACCCGTGCCTTCACACGTATGCTAACCCTAAACCGTTGCCGTACACTAACCTGTACCCTATTCCCTCCCGATTCCCTAACCCTAACCCTAAAACAAACCCTAACCCAGACCCTCACCCGAAGCCTTACCCTCACCGTTGCCCTAATCTTAACCAGTACAAAAATATTACTCCGTGCTCTCAAACCTCCTCTAACCCTAAACCACTCCCATACCCTAACCTGTACCCTAAACCCTCCGCATTCCCTAACCCTAACCCTAACCCAAACAGTAATCCTGATCCTCTCCCGAAACCTTACCCTCACCCGTGCCCTAATCATAACCAGAACACCAACACTCACCCGTACCCTCACATGTATGCTAACCTGAAACCATTGCCATACACTAACTTGCACCTTATTCTCTCCGGATTCCCTAACCCTACACCTAACCGGAACACTTACACTGAACCTCACCGTAAGCCTTACCTCCACCCGTGCCCTAATCTTAACCAGTACACAAACACTAACCCATGCCTTCACACGTATGCTAACCCTAAACCGTTGCCGTACACTAAGCTGTACCCTATTCCCTCCCGATTCCCTAACCCTAACCCTAACAAAAACCCTAACCCAGACCCTCACCCGAAGCCTTACCCTCACCCTTGCCCTAATCTTAACCAGTAAAAAAATATTACTCCGTGCTCTCAAACTTTCTCTAACCCAAAACCGTTGCCATACACTAACCTGTACCCTAAACCCTCCGCATTCCTTAACCCTAACCCTAACCCAAACCCTAATCCTGACACTCTCCCGAAGCCTTACCCTCAACCGTGCCCTAATCTTAGCCAGTACACCAACACTCACCCGTGCCCTCACATGTATGCTAACCCTAAACCATTGCCATACACTAACCTATACCCTATTCCCTCCCTATTCCCTAACCCTGCACCTAACCCGAATCCTTACACTGACCCTCACCGGAAGCCTGACCTCCACACCTGCCATAATCTTAACCAGAACACAAACACTAAACCATGTCCTCACACGTACACTAACCATAAGCCGTTGCCGTACCCTAAGCTGTACCCGAATCCCTCCCCATTCCCAAACCCTAACCCTAACAAGAACCCTAAACCTGACCCTCACCCGAAGCCTTTCCCTCACCCGTGACTTAATCTTAACCAGTACACCCACAATAACTCTTGCCCTCACACGTACGCTAAACCTAAACCGTTGCCATACACTAACCTGTACCCTAAGCCCTCCCCATTCTCTAACACTAACGCTAACCCGAACTCTTACCCTGACCCTCACCCAAAGCTTACAGTCACCCGTGCCCTAATCATAACCAGAACACCAACACTAACCCGTGCCTTCACACGTATGCTAACCCTAAACCGTTGCCGTACACTAAGCTGTACCCTATTCCCTCCCGATTCCCTAACCCTAACCCTAACACGAACCTTAACCCAGACCCTCACCCAAAGCCTTACCCTCACCCTTGCCCTAATATTAACCAGAACAAAAATATCACTCCGTGGTCTCAAACGTCCTATAAACCTAAACCACTCCGGTACCCTAACCTGTACCCTACACCCTCCGCACTCCCTAACCCTAACCCTAACCCAAACCCTAATCCTGACCATCTCCGGAACCCTTACCCTCACCCGTGCCCTAATCTTAGCCAGTACACCAACACTCACCCGTACCCTCACATGTATGCTAACCTGAAACGATTGCCATACACTAACTTGCACCTTATTCTCTCCGTATTCCCTAACCCTACACCTAACCGGAACCCTTACACTGAACCTCACCGTAAGCCTTACCTCCACCCGTGCCCTAATCTTAACCAGTACACAAACACTAACCCAAGCCTTCACACGTATGCTAACCCTAAACCGTTGCCGTACACTAAGCTGTACCCTATTCCCTCCCGATTCTCTAACCCTAACCCTAACACAAACCCTAACCCAGACCCTCACCCGAAGCCTTACCCTCACCCTTGCCCTAATCTTAACCAGTAAAAAAATATTACTCCGTGCTCTCAAACTTTCTCTACCCCAAAACCGTTGCCATACACTAACCTGTACCCGAAACCCTCCGCATTCCTTAACCCTAACCCTAACCCAAACCCTAATCCTGACCCTCTCCCGAAGCCTTACCCTCAACCGTGCCCTAATCTTAGCCAGTACACCAACACTCACCCGTGCCCTCACATGTATGCTAACCCTAAACCATTGCCATACACTAACCTATACCCTATTCCCTCCCTATTCCCTAACCCTGCACCTAACCCGAATCCTTACACTGACCTCACCGGAAGCCTGACCTCCACACCTGCCATAATCTTAACCAGAACACAAACACTAAACCATGTCCTCACACGTACACTAACCCTAAGCCGTTGCCGTACCATAAGCTGTACCCGCATCCCTCCCCATTCCGAAACCCTAACCCTAACAAGAACCCTAAACCTGACCCTCACCCGAAGCCTTTCCCTCACCCGTGACTTAATCTTAACCAGTACACCCACAATAACTCTTGCCCTCACACGTACGCTAAACCTAAACCGTTGCCATACACTAACCTGTACCCTAAGCCCTCCCCATTCTCTAACACTAACGCTAACCCGAACTCTTAACCTGACCCTCACCCAAAGCTTACAGTCACCCGTGCCCTAATCATAACCAGAACACCAACACTAACCCGTGCCTTCACACGTATGCTAACCCTAAACCGTTGCCGTACACTAAGCTGTTCCCTATTCCCTCCCGATTCCCTAACCCTAACCCTAACACGAACCTTAACCCAGACCCGCACCCAAAGCCTTACCCTCACCTTTGCCCTAATATTAACCAGAACAAAAATATCACTCCGTGGTCTCAAACGTCCTATAAACCTAAACCACTCTGGTACCCTAACCTGTACCCTAAACCCTCCGCATTCCCTAACCCTAACCCTAACCCAAACCCTAATCCTGACCATCTCCGGAACCCTTACCCTCACCCGTGCCCTAATCTTAGCCAGTACACCAACACTCACCCGTACCCTCACATGTATGCTAACCTGAAACCATTGCCATACACTAACTTGTACCTTATTCTCTCCGTATTCCCTAACCCTACACCTAACCGGAACCCTTACACTGAACCTCACCGTAAGCCTTACCTCCACCCGTGCCCTAATCTTAACCAGTACATAAACACAAACCCATGCCCTCACACGTACACTAACCCTAAGCCGTTGCCGTTCCCTAAGCTGTACCGTAATCCCTACACATTCCCTAAACCTAACCCTAACAAGAACCATAAACCTGACCATCACACTAAGCCTTTCCCTCACCCGTGACCTAATCTTAACCAGCAAACCCGCAATAACCCTTGCCCTCACACATACGTTCACCCTAAACCGTTGCCATACACTAAACTGTACCCTAAGCCCTCCCAATTCCCTTACACTAACGCTTAACCGAACGCTTACCCTGACCCTCACCCGAAGCCTTACACTCACCCGTGCCCTAATGATAACCAGAACACCAACACTAACCCGTGCCTTCACACGTATGCTAACCCTAAACCGTTGCCGTACACTAAGCTGTACCCTATTCCCTCCCAATTCCCTAACCCTAACCCTAACACAAACCCTAACCCAGACCCTCACCCGAAGCCTTACCCTCACCCTTGCCCTAATCTTAACCAGTACAAAAATATTACTCCGTGCTCTCAAACCTCCTCTAACCCTAAACCACTCCGATACCCAAACCTGTACCCTAAACCCTCCGCATTCCCTAACCCTAACCATAACCCAAACCCTAAACCTGACCCTTTCCCGAAGCCTTACACTCACCCGTGCCCTAATCATAACCAGAACACCAACACTAACCCGTGCCTTCACACGTATGCTAACCCTAAACCGTTGCCGAACACTAAGCTGTACCCTATTCCCTCCCGATTCCCTAACCCTAACCCTAACACAAACCCTAACCCAGACCCTCACCCGAAGCCTTATCCTCACCCTTGCCCTAATCTTAACCAGTACAAAAATATTACTCCGTGCTCTCAAACCTCCTCTAACCCTAAACAGTTGCCATACACTAAACTGTACCCTAAACCCTCCGCATTCCCTAACCCTAACCCTAACCAAAACCCTAATCCTGACCCTCTCCCGAAACCTTACCTTCAACCGTGCCCTAACCTTAGCCAGTACACCAACACTCACCCGTGCCCTCACATGTATGCTAACCCTAAACCATTGCCATACACTAACCTATACCCTATTCCCTCCCTATTCCCTAACACTACACCTAACCCGAATCCTTACACTGACCCTCACCGGAAGCCTGACCTCGACCCCTGCCATAATCTTAACCAGAACACAAACACTAAACCATGTCCTCACACGTACACTAACTCTAAGCCATTGCCGTACCCTAAGCTGTACCCGAATCCCTCCCCATTCCCAAACCCTAACCCTAACAAGAACCCTAAACCTGACCCTCACCCGAAGCCTTTCCCTCACCCGTGACTTAATCTTAACCAGTACACCCACAATAACTCTTGCCCTCACACGTACGCTAACCCTAAACCGTTGCCATACACTAACCTGTACCCTAAGCCCTCCCCATTCTCTAGCACTAACGCTAACCCGAACTCTTACCCTGACCCTCACCCAAAGCTTACACTCACCCGTGCCCTAATCATAACCAGAACACCAACACTAACCCGTGCCTTCACACGTATGCTAACCCTAAACCGTTGCCGTACACTAAGCTGTACCCTATTCCCTCCCGATTCCCTAACCCTAACCCTAACACGAAACTTAACCCAGACCCTCACCCAAAGCCTTACCCTCACCCTTGCCCTAATATTAACCAGAACAAAAATATCACTCCGTGGTCTCAAACGTCCTCTAAACCTAAACCACTCCGGTACCCTAACCTGTACCCTACACCCTCGGCATTCCTTAACCCTAACCCTAACCCAAACCCTAATCCTGACCATCTCCGGAACCCTTACTCTCACCCGTGCCCTAATCTTAGCCAGTACACCAACACTCACCCGTACCCTCACATGTATGCTAACCTGAAACCATTGCCATACACTAACTTGTACCTTATTCTCTCCGTATTCCCTAACCCTACACCTAACCGGAACCCTTACACTGAACCTCACCGTAAGCCTTACGTCCACCCGTGCCCTAATCTTAACCAGTACACAAACACTAACCCATGCCCTCACACGTACACTAACCCTAGCCGTTGCCGTTCCCTAAGCTGTACCGTAATCCCTACACATTCCCTAAAGCTAACCCTAACAAGAACCATAAACCTGACCATCACACTAAGCCTTTCTCTCACCCGTGACCTAATCTTAACCAGCAAACCCGCAATAACCCTTGCCCTCACACATACGCTCACCCTCAACCGTTGCCATAAACTAAACTGTACCCTAAGCCCTCCCAATTCCCTTACACTAACGCTTAACCGAACGCTTACCCTGACCCTCACCCGAAGCCTTACACTCACCCGTGCCCTAATGATAACCAGAACACCAACACTAACCCGTGCCTTCACACGTATGCTAACCCTAAACCGTTGCCTTACACTAAGCTGTACCCTATTCCCTCCCGATTCCCTAACCCTAACCCTAACACAAACCCTAACCCAGACCCTCACCCGAAGCCTTACCCTCACCCTTGCCCTAATCTTAACCAGTAAACAAATACTACTCCGTGCTCTCAAACCTTCTCTAACCCAAAACCGTTGCCATACACTAACCTGTACCCTAAACCCTCCGCATTCCTTAACCCTAACCCTAACCCAAACCCTAATCCTGACCCTCTCCCGAAGCCTTACCCTCAACCGTGCCCTAATCTTAGCCAGTACACCAACACTCACCGGTGCCCTCACATGTATGCTAACCCTAAACCATTGCCATACACTAACCTATACCCTATTCCCTCCCTATTCACTAACCCTGCACCTAACCCGAATCCTTACACTGACCCTCACCGGAAGCCTGACTTCCACACCTGCCATAATCTTAACCAGAACACAAACACTAAACCATGTCCTCACACGTACACTAACCCTAAGCCGTTGCCGTACCCTAAGCTGTACCCGAATCCCTCCCCATTCCCAAACCCTAACCCTAACAAGAACCCTAAACCTGACCCTCACCCGAAGCCTTTCCCTCACCCGTGACTTAATCTTAACCAGTACACCCACAATAACTCTTGCCCTCACACGTACGCTAAACCTAAACCGTTGCCATACACTAACCTGTACCCTAAGCCCTCCCCATTCTCTAACACTAACGCTAACCCGAACTCTTACCCAGACCCTCACCCGAAGCCTTACCCTTACCCTTGCCCTAATCTTAACCAGTACAAAAATATTACTCCGTGCTCTCAAACCTCCTCTAACCCTAAACCACGCCCATACCCAAACCTGTACCCTAAACCCTCCGCATTCCCTAACCCTAACCATAACCCAAACCCTAAACCTGACCCTTTCCCGAAGCCTTACACTCACCCGTGCCCTAATCATAACCAGAACACCAACACTAACCCGTGCCTTCACACGTATGCTAACCCTAAACCGTTGCCGTACACTAAGCTGTACCCTATTCCCTCCCGATTCCATAACCCTAACCCTAACACAAACCCTAACCCAGACCCTCACCCGAAGCCTTACCCTCACCCTTGCCCTAATTTTAACCAGTACAAAAATATTACTCCGTGCTCTCAAACCTCCTCTAACCCTAAACAGTTGCCATACACTAACCTGTACCCTAAACCCTCCGCATTCCCTAACCCTAACCCTAACCCAAACCCTAATCCTGACCTTCTCCCGAACCCTTACCCTCAACCGTGCCCTAATCTTAGCCAGTACACCAACACTCACCCGTGCCCTCACATGTATGCTAACCCTAAACCATTGCCATACACTAACCTATACCCTATTCCCTCCCTAATCCCTAACCCTACACCTAACCCGAATCCTTACACTGACCCTCACCGGAAGACTGACCTCCACCCCTGCCATAATCTTAACCAGAACACAAACACTAAACCATGTCCTCACACGTACACTAACCCTAAGCCGTTGCCGTACCCTAAGCTGTACCCGAATCCCTCCCCATTCCCAAACCCTAACCCTAACAAGAACCCTAAACCTGACCCTCACCCGAAGCCTTTCCCTCACCCGTGACTTAATCTTAACCAGTACACCCACAATAACTCTTGCCCTCACACGTACGCTAACCCTAAACCGTAGCCATACACTAACCTGTACCATAAGCCCTCCCGATTCTCTAACACTAACGCTAACCCGAACTCTTACTCTGACCCTCACCCAAAGTCTTACACTCACCCGTGCCCTAATCAAAACCAGAACAACAAGATTAACCCGTGCCTTCACACGTATGCTAACCCTAAATCGTTGACGTACACTAAGCTGTACCCTATTCCCTCCCGATTCCCTAACCCTAACCCTAACACGAACCCTAACCCAGACCCTCACCCAAAGCCTTACCCTCACCCTTGCCCTAATATTAACCAGTACACTAATATCACTCCGTGGTCTCAAACGTCCTCTAAACCTAAACCACTCCGGTACCCTAACCTGTACCCTAAACCCTCCGCATTCCCTAACCCTAACATTAACCGAAACCCTAATCCTGACCATCTCCAGAACCCTTACCCTCATCCGTGCCCTAATCTTAGCCAGTATACCAACACTCACCCGTACCCTCACGTGTATGCTAACCTGAAACCATTGCCATACACTAATTTTACCTTATTCTCTCCGTATTCCCTAACCCTACTCCTAACCGGAACCCTTACACTGACCCTCACCGTAAGCCTTACGTCCACCCGTGCCCTAATCTTAACCAGTACACAAACACTAACCCATGCCCTCACACGTACACTAACCCTAAGCCGTTGCCGTTCCCTAAGCTGTACCCTAATCCCTACCCATTCCCTAAACCTAACCCTAACAAGAACCATAAACCTGACCATCACCCGAAGCCTTTCCCTCACCCGTGACCTAATCTTAACCAGTAAACCCGCAATATCCCTTGCCCTCACACATACGCTCACCCTAAACCGTTGCCATACACTAAACTGTACCCTAAGCCCTCCCCATTCGCTTACACTAACGCTAACCGGAACGCTTACCCTGACCCTCACCCGAAGCCTTACACTCACCCGTGCCCTAATCATAACCAGAACACCAACACTAACCCGTGCCTTCACACGTATGCTAACCCTAAACCGTTGCCGTACACTAAGCTGTACCCTATTCCCTCCCGATTCCCTAACCCTAACCCTAAAACAAACCCTAACCCAGACCCTCACCCGAAGCCTTACCCTCACCCTTGCCCTAATCTTAACCAGTACAAAAATATTACTCCGTGCTCTCAAACCTCCTCTAACCCTAAACCACTCCCATACCCTAACCTGTACCCTAAACCCTCCGCATTCCCTAACCCTAACCCTAACCCAAACAGTAATCCTGACCCTCTCCCGAAACCTTACCCTCACCCGTGCCCTAATCATAACCAGAACACCAACACTAACCCGTGCCCTCAAACGTATGCTAACACTAAACGGTTACCGTACACTAACCTGTACCCTATTCCCTCCCGATTCCCTAACCCTAACCCTAACACGAACCCTAACCCAGGCCCTCACCCGAAGCCTTCCCCTCACCCTTGCCCTAAACTTAACCAGTACACAAATATTACTCCATGCTCTCAAACGTCCTCTAACCCTAAACCACTGCCATACCCTAACCTGTACCCTAAACCCTCCGCATTCCCTAAACCTAACCCTAACCCAAACCCTAATCCTGACCATCTCCGGAACCCTTACCCTCACCCGAGCCCTAATCTTAGCCAGTACACCAACACTCACCCGTACCCTCACATGTATGCCACCCCGAAACCATTGCGATACATTAACTTGAACCTTATTCTCTCCGTATTCCCTAACCCTACACCTAACCGGAACCCTTACACTGACCCTCACCGTAAGCCTTACCTCCACCCGTGCCCTATTCTTAACCAGTACACAAACACTAACCCATGCCCTCACACATACGCTTACCCTGAACCGTTGCCATACACTAAACTGTACCCTAAGCCCTCCCCATTCCCTTACACTAACGCTAACCCGAACGCTTACCCTGACCATCACCCGAAGCCTTACACTCACCCGTGCCATATTCATGACCAGAACACCAACACTAACCCGTGCCTTCACACGTATGCTAACCCTAAACCGTTGCCGAACACTAAGCTGTACCCTATTCCCTCCCGATTCCCTAACCCTAACCCTAACACAAACCCTAACCCAGACCCTCACCCGAAGCCTTACCCTCACCCTTGCCCTAATCTTAACCAGTAAAAAAATATTACTCCGTGCTCTCAAACCTCCTCTAACCCTAAACAGTTGCCATACACTAAACTGTACCCTAAACCCTCCGCATTCCCTAACCCTAACCCTAACCAAAACCCTAATCCTGACCCTCTCCCGAAACCTTACCTTCAACCGTGCCCTAACCTTAGCCAGTACACCAACACTCACCCGTGCCCTCACATGTATGCTAACCCTAAACCATTGCCATACACTAACCTATACCGTATTCCCTCCCTATTCCCTAACACTACACCTAACCCGAATCCTTACACTGACCCTCACCGGAAGCCTGACCTCGACCCCTGCCATAATCTTAACCAGAACACAAACACTAAACCATGTCCTCACACGTACACTAACTCTAAGCCATTGCCGTACCCTAAGCTGTACCCGAATCCCTCCCCATTCCCAAACCCTAACCCTAACAAGAACCCTAAACCTGACCCTCACCCGAAGCCTTTCCCTCACCCGTGACTTAATCTTAACCAGTACACCCACAATAACTCTTGCCCTCACACGTACGCTAACCATAAACCGTTGCCATACACTAACCTGTACCCTAAGCCCTCCCTATTCTCTAACACTAACGCTAACCCGAACTCTTACCCTGACCCTCACCCAAAGCTTACACTCTCCCGTGCCCTAATCATAACCAGAACACCAACACTAACCCGTGCCTTCACACGTATGCTAACCCTAAACCGTTGCCGTACACTAAGCTGTACCTTATTCCCTCCCGATTCCCTAACCCTAACCCTAACACGAAACTTAACCCAGACCCTCACCCAAAGCCTTACCCTCACCCTTGCCCTAATATTAACCAGAACAAAAATATCACTCCGTGGTCTCAAACGTCCTATAAACCTAAACCACTCCGGTACCCTAACCTGTACCCTACACCCTCCGCATTCCTTAACCCTAACCCTAACCCAAACCCTAATCCTGACCATCTCCGGAACCCTTACTCTCACCCGTGCCGTAATCTTAGCCAGTACACCAACACTCACCCGTACCCTCACATGTATGCTAACCTGAAACCATTGCCATACACTAACTTGTACCTTATTCTCTCCGTATTCCCTAACCCTACACCTAACCGGAACCCTTACACTGAACCTCACCGTAAGCCTTACCTCCACCCGTGCCCTAATCTTAACCAGTACACAAACACTAACCCATGCCCTCACACGTACACTAACCCTAAGCCGTTGCCGTTCCCTAAGCTGTACCGTAATCCCTACACATTCCCTAAACCTAACCCTAACAAGAACCATAAACCTGACCATCACACTAAGCCTTTCTCTCACCCGTGACCTAATCTTAACCAGCAAACCCGCAATAACCCTTGCCCTCACACATACGCTCCCCCTAAACCGTTGCCATACACTAAACTGAACCCTAAGCCCTCCCAATTCCCTTACACTAATGCTTAACTGAACGCTTACCCTGACCCTCACCCGAAGCCTTACACTCACCCGTGCCCTAATGATAACCAGAACACCAACACTAACCCGTGCCTTCACACGTATGCTAACCCTAAACCGTTGCCGTACACTAAGCTGTACCCTATTCCCTCCCGATTCCCTAACCCTAACCCTAACACAAACCCTAACCCAGACCCTCACCCGAAGCCTTACCCTCACCCTTGCCCTAATCTTAACCAGTAAAAAAATATTACTCCGTGCTCTCAAACCTTCTCTAACCCTAAACCGTTGCCATACACTAACCTGTACCCTAAACCCTCCGCATTCCTTAACCCTAACCCTAACCCAAACCCTAATCCTGACCCTCTCCCGAAGCCTTACCCTCAACCGTGCCCTAATCTTAGCCAGTACACCAACACTCACCCGTGCCCTCACATGTATGCTAACCCTAAACCATTGCCATACACTAACCTATACCCTATTCCCTCTCTATTCCCTAATCCTGCACCTAACCCGAATCCTTACACTGACCCTCACCGGAAGCCTGACCTCCACACCTGCCATAATCTTAACCAGAACACAAACACTAAACCATGTCCTCACACGTACACTAACCCTAAGCCGTTGCCGTACCCTAAGCTGTACCCGAATCCCTCCCCATTCCCAAACCCTAACCCTAACAAGAACCCTAAACCTGACCCTCACCCGAAGCCTTTCCCTCACCCGTGACCTAATCTTAACCAGTAAACCCGCAGTAACCCTTGCCCTCACTCATACGCTCACCCTAAACCGTTGCCATACACTAAACTGTACCCTAAGCCCTCCCCATTCCCTTACACTAACGTAACCCGAACGCTTACCCTGACCCTCACCCGAAGGCTTACACTCACCCGTGCCCTAATCATAACCAGAACACCAACACTAACCCGTGCCTTCACACGTATGCTAACCCTAAACCGTTGCGGTACACTAAGCTGTACCCCATTCCCTCCCGATTCCCTAACCCTAACCCTAACACAAACCCTAACCCAGACCCTCACACAAAGCCTTACCCTCACCCTTGCCCTAATCTCAACCAGTACAAAAATATTACTCCGTGCTCTCAAACCTCCTCTAACCCTAAACCACTCCCATACCCTAACCTGTACCCTAAACCCTCCGCATTCCCTAACCCTAACCCTAACCCAAACCCTAATCCTGACCCTCTCCCGAAACCTTACCCTCACCCGTGCCCTAATCATAACCAGAACACAAACACTAACCCGTGCCCTCAAACGTATGCTAACACTAAACGGTTACCGTACACTAACCTGTACCCTATTCCCTCCCGATTCCCTAACCCTAACCCTAACACGAACCCTAACCCAGGCCCTCACCCGAAGCCTTACCCTCACCCTTGCCCTAAACTTAACCAGTACACAAATATTACTCCATGCTCTCAAACGTCCTCTAACCCTAAACCACTGCCATACCCTAACCTGTACCCTAAACCCTCCGCATTCCCTAAACCTAAACCTAACCCAAACCCTAATCCTGACCATCCCCGGAACCCTTACCCTCACCTGTGCCCTAATCTTAGCCACTACACCAACACTCACCCGTACCCTCACATGTATGTCACCCCGAAACCATTGCGATACACTAACTTGAACCTTATTCTCTCCGTATTCCCTAACCATACACCTAACCGGAACCCTTACACTGACCCTCACCGTAAGCCTTACCTCCACCCGTGCCCTAATCTTAACCAGTACACAAACACTAACCCATGCCCTCACACATACGCTCACCCTGAACCGTTGCCATACACTAAACTGTACCCTAAGCCCTCCCCATTCCCTTACACTAACGCTAACCCGAACGCTTACCCTGACCATCACCCGAAGCCTTACACTCACCCGTGCCCTAATCATAACCAGAACACCAACACTAACCCGTGCCTTCACACGTATGCTAACCCTAAACCGTTGCCGAACACTAAGCTGTACCCTATTCCCTCCCGATTCCCTAACCCTAACCCTAACACAAAACCTAACCCAGACCCTCACCCGAAGCCTTACCCTCACCCTTGCCCTAATCTTAACCAGTACAAAAATATGACTCCGTGCTCTCAAACCTCCTCTAACCCTAAACAGTTGCCATACACTAACCTGTACCCTAAACCCTCCGCATTCCCTAACCCTAACCCTAACCAAAACCCTAATCCTGACCCTCTCCCGAAACCTTACCTTCAACCGTGCCCTAACCTTAGCCAGTACACCAACACTCACCCGTGCCCTCACATGTATGCTAACCCTAAACCATTGCAATACACTAACCTATACCCTATTCCCTCCCTATTCCCTAACACTACACCTAACCCGAATCCTTACCCTGACCCTCACCGGAAGCCTGACCTCGACCCCTGCCATAATCTTAACCAGAACACAAACACTAAACCATGTCCTCACACGTACACTAACTCTAAGCCGTTGCCGTACACTAAGCTGTACCCGAATCCCTCCCCATTCCCAAACCCTAACCCTAAGAAGAACCCTAAACCTGACCCTCACCCGAAGCCTTTCCCTCACCCGTGACTTAATCTTAACCAGTACACCCACAATAACTCTTGCCCTCACACGTACGCTAACCCTAAACCGTTGCCATACACTAACCTGTACCATAAGCCCTCCCCATTCTCTAACACTAACGCTAACCCGAACTCTTACCCTGACCCTCACCCAAAGCCTTACACTCACCCGTGCCCTAATCATAACCAGAACACCAACACTAAACCGTGCCTTCACACGTATGCTAACCCTAAACCGTTGCCGTATACTAAGCTGTACCCTATTCCCTCCCAATTCCCTAACCCTAACCCTAAAACGAACCTTAACCCAGACCCTCACCCAAAGCCTTACCCTCACCCTTGCCCTAATATTAACCAGAACAAATATATCACTCCGTGGTCTCAAATGTCCTATAAACCTAAACCACTCTGGTACCCTAACCTGTACCCTAAACCCTCCGCATTCCCTAACCCTAACCCTAACACAAACCCTAACCCAGACCCTCACCCGAAGCCTTACCCTCACCCTTGCCCTAATCTTAACCAGTACAAAAATATTACTCCGTGCTCTCAAACCTCCTCTAACCCTAAACCACTCCCATACCCTAACTTGTACCCTAAACCCTCCGCATTCCCTAACCCTAACCCTAACCCAAACCCTAAACCTGACCCTTTCCCGAAACCTTACCCTCACCCGTGCCCTAATCATAACCAGAACACCAACACTAACCCGTGCCCTCAAACGTATGCTAACCCTAAACGGTTATCATACACTAACCTGTACCCTATTCCCTCCCGATTCCCTAACCCTAATCCTAACAGGAACCCTAAACCAGACCCTCACCCGAAGCCTTACCCTCACCCTTGCCCTAAACTTAAACAGTACACAAATATTACTCCATGCTCTCAAACGTCCTCTAACCCTAAACCACTGCCATACCCTAAACTGTACCCTAAACCTTCCGCATTCCATAACCCTAACCCTAACTCAAACCCTAATCCTGACCATCTCCGGAACCCTTACCCTCACCCGTGCCCTAATCTTAGCCAGTACACCAACACTCACCCGTACCCTCACATGTATGCTAACCCGAAACCATTGCCATACACTAACTTGTACTTTATTCTCTCCGTACTCCCTAACCCTACACCTAACCAGAACCCTTACACTGACACTCACCGTAAGCCTTACCTCCACCCGTGCCCTAATCTTAACCAGTACACAAACACTAACCCATGCCCTCACACGTACACTAACCCTAAGCCGTTGCCGTTCCCTAAGCTGTACCGTAATCCCTACCCATTCCCTAAACCTAACCCTAACAAGAAAAATAAACCTAACCATCACGCGAAGCCTTTCCCTCACCCGTGACCTAATCTTAACCAGTAAACCCGCAATAACGCTTGTCCTCACACATAAGCTCACCCTAAACCGTTGCCATACACTAAACTGTACCCTAAGCCCTCTCCATTCCCTTACACTAACGCTAACCCAAACGCTTACCCTGACCATCAAACGAAGCCTTACACTCACCCGTGCCCTAATCATAACCAGAACACCAACACTAACCCGTGCCTTCACACGTATGCTAACCCTAAACCGTTGCCATACACTAAGCTGTACCCTATTCCCTCCCGATTCCCTAACCCTAACCCTAACACAAACCCTAACCCAGACCCTCACCCGAAGCCTTACCCTCACCCTTGCCCTAATCTTAACCAGTACAAAAATATTACTCCGTGCTCTCAAACCTCCTCTAACCCTAAACCACTCCCATACCCTAACCTGTACCCTAAACCCTCCGCATTCCCTAACCCTAACCCTAACCCAAACAGTAATCCTGACCCTCTCCCGAAACCTTACCCTCACCCGTGCCCTAATCATAACCAGAACACCAACACTAACCCGTGCCCTCAAACGTATGCTAACCCTAAACGGTTACAGTACACTAACCTGTACCCTATTCCCTCCCGATTCCCTAACCCTAACCCTAACACGAACCCTAACCCAGACCCTCACCCGAAGCCTTACCCTCACCCTTGCCCTAAACTTAACCAGTACACAAATATTACTCCATGCTCTCAAACGTCCTCTAACCCTAAACCACTGCCATACCCTAGCCTGTACCCTAAACCCTCCGCATTCCCTAACACTAACCCTAACCCAAACCCTAATCCTGACCATCTCCGGAACCCTTACCCTCACCCGTGCCCTAAACTTAGCCAGTACACCAACACTCACCCGTGCCCTCACATGTATGCTAACCCTAAACCATTGCCATACACTAACCTATACCCTATTCCCTCTCTATTCCCTAACCCTACACCTAACCCGAATCCTTACACTGACCCTCACCGGAAGCCTGACCTCCACCCCTGCCATAATCTTAACCAGAACACAAACACTAAACCATGTCCTCACACGTACACTAACCCTAAGCCGTTGCCGTACCCTAAGCTGTACCCGAAGCCCTCCCCATTCCCAAACCCTAACCCTAATAAGAACCCTAAACCTGACCCTCACCCGAAGCCTTTCCCACACCCGTGGCTTAATCTTAACCAGTACACCCACAATAACTCTTGCCCTCACACGTACGCTAACCCTAAACCGTTGCCATACACTAACCTGTACCCTAAGCCCTCCCCATTCTCTAACACTAACGCTAACCCGAACTCTTACCCTGACCCTCACCCAAAGCCTTACACTCACCCGTGCCCTAATCATAACCAGAACACCAACACTAACCCGTGCCTTCACACGTATGCTAACCCTAAACCGTTGCCGTATACTAAGCTGTAGCCTATTCCCTCCTGATTCCCTAACCCTAACCCTAACACGAACCCTAACCGAGACCCTCACCCAAAGCCTTACCCTCACCCTTGCCCTAATATTAACCAGTACACAAATATCACTCCGTGGTCTCAAACGTCCTCTAACCCTAAACCACTCCCGTACCATAACCTGTACCCTAAACCCTCCGCATTCCCTAACCCTAACCCTAACCCAAACCCTAATCCTGACCATCTCCGGAACCCTTACACTCACCCGTGCCCTAATCTTAGCCAGAAACCAACACTCACCCGTACCCTCACATGTATGCTAACCCGAAACCATTGCCATACACTAACTTGTGCCTTATTCTCTCCGCATTCCCTAACACTAACCCTAACCCAAACAGTAATCCTGACCCTCTCCCGAAACCTTACCCTCACCCGTGCCCTAATCATAACCAGAACACCAACACTAACCCGTGCCCTCAAACGTATGCTAACCCTAAACGGTTACCGTACACTAACCTGTACCCTATTCCTTCCCGATTCCCTAACCCTAACCCTAACACGAACCCTAACCCAGACCCTCACCCGAAGCCTTACCCTCACCCTTGCCCTAAACTTAACCAGAAGACAAATATTACTCCATGCTATCAAACGTCCTCTAACCCTAAACCACTGCCATACCCTAACCTGTACCCTAAACCCTCCGCATTCCCTAACCCTAACCCTAACCCAAACCCTAATCCTGACCCTCTCCCGAACCCTTACCCTCACCCGTGCCCTAATCTTAGCCAGTACACCAACACTCACCCGTACCCTCACATGTATGGTAACCCGAAACCATTGCCATACACTACCTTGTACCTTATTCTCTCCGTATTTCCTAACACTACACCTAACCTGAACCCTTACACTCACCCTCACCGTAAGCCTTACCTCCACCTGTGCCCTAATCTTAACCAGTACACAAACAGTAACCCATGCCCTCACACGTACACTAACCCTAAGCCGTTGATGTTCCCTAAGCTGTACCCTAATCCCTACCCATTACCTAAACCTAACCCTAACAAGAACAATAAACCTGACGATCACCCGAAGCCTTTCCCTCACCCGTGACCTAATCTTAACCACTAAACCCGCAATAACCCTTGCCCTCACACATACGCTCACCCTAAACCGTTGCAATACACTAAACTGTACCCTAAGCCCTCCTCATTCCCTTACACTAACGCTAACCCGAACGCTTACCCTGACCATCACCCGAAGCCTTACACTCACCCGTGCCCTAATCATAACCAGAACACCAACACTAACCCGTGCCTTCTCACGTATGCTAACCCAAAACCGTTGCCGTACACTAAGCTGTACCCTATTCCCTCCCGATTCCCTAACCCTAACCCTAACACAAACCCTTATCATGACCCTCTCCCGAACCCTTACCATCAACCGAGCCCTAATCTTAGCCAGATCACCAACACTCACCCGTGCCCTCACATGTATGCTAACCCTAAACCATTGCCATACACTAAGCTATACCTTATTCCCTCCCTATTCCCTAACACTACACCTAAACCGAATCCTTACACTGACCCTCACAGGAAGCCTGTTCTCCACCCCTGCCATAATCTTCACCAGAACACAAACACTAAACCATGTCCTCACACGTACATTAACCCTAAGCCGTTGTCGTACCCTAAGCTGTACCCGAAACCCTCCCCATTCCCAAACCCTAATCCTAACAAGAACCCTAAACCTGACCTTCACCCGAAGCCTTTCCCTCACCCGTGACTTAATCTTAACCAGTACACCCACAATAACTCTTGCCCTCACACGTACGCTAACCCTAAACCGTTGCCATACACTAACCTGTACCCTAAGCCCTCCCCATTCTCTAACACTAACGCTAACCCGAACCTTTACCCTGACCCTCACCCAAAGCCTTACACTCACCCGTGCCCTAATCATAACCAGAACACCAACACTAATCCGTGCCTTCACACGTATGCTAACCCTAAACCGTTGCCATACACTAAGCGGTACCCTATTCCCTCCCGATTCCCTAACCCTAACCCTAACACGAAACCTAACCCAGACCCTCACCCAAAGCCTTATCCTCACACTTGCCCTAATATTAACCAGTACACAAATATCACTCCGTGGTCTCAAACGTCCTCTAAACCTAAACCACTGCGGTACCCTAACCTGTACCCTAAACCCTCCGCATTCCCTAACCCTAACCCAAACCCTAATCCTGACCATCTCCGGAACCCTTACCCTCACCTTTGCCCTAATCTTAAGCAGTACAAAAATATTACTCCGTGCTCTCAAACCTTCTCTAACCCTAAACCGTTGCCATACACTAACCTGTACCCTAAACCCTCCGCATTCCCTAACCCTAACCCTAACCCAAACCCTAATCCTGACCCTCTCCCGAACCCTTACCCTCACCCGTGCCCTAATCTTAGCCAGTACACCAACACTCACCCGTACCCTCACATGTATGCTAACCCGAAACCATTGCCATACACTAACTTGTACCTTATTCTCTCCGTATTTCCTAACCCTACACCTAACCGGATCCCTTACACTGACCCTCACCGTAAGCCTTACCTCCACCCGTGCCCTAATCTTAACCAGTACACAAACACTAACCCAAGCCCTCACACGTACACTAACCCTAAGCCGTTGCCGTTCGCTAAGCTGTACCGTAATCCCTACCCATTCCCTAAACCTAACCCTAATAAGAACCATAAACCTGACCATCACCCGAAGCCTTTCCCTCACCCGTGACCTAATCTTAACCAGTAAACCCGCAATAACCGTTGCCCTCACACATACGCTCACCCTAAACCGTTGCCATACACTAAACAGTACCCTAAGCCCTCCCCATTCCCTGACACTAACGCTAACCCGAACGCTTACCCTGACCATCACCCGAAGCCTTACACTCACCCGTGCCCTAATCATAACCAGAACACCAACACTAACCCGTGCCTTCACACGTATGCTAACCCTAAACCGTTGCCGTACACTAAGCTGTACCCTATTCCCTCCCAATTCCCTAACCCTAACCCTAACACAAACCCTAACGCAGACCCTCACCCGAAGCCTTACCCTCACCCTTGCCCTAATCTTAACCGGTACAAACATATTACTCCGTGCTCTCAAACCTCCTCTAACCCTAAACCGTTGCCATACACTATCCTGTACCCTAAACCCTCCGCATTCCCTAACCCTAACCCTAACCCAAACCCTAATCCTGACTCTCTCCCGAACCCTTACCCTCAACCGTGCCCTAATCTTAGCCAGTACCCCAACACTCACCCGTGCCCTCACATGTATGCTAACCCTAAACCATTGCCATACACTAACCTATACCCTATTCCCTCCCTATTCCCTAACCCTACACCTAACCCGAATCCTTACACTGACCCTCACCGGAAGCCTGACCTCCACCTGTGCCATAATCTTAACCAGAACACAAACACTAAACCATGTCCTCACACGTACAGTAACCCTAAGCCGTTGCCGTACCCTAAGCTGTACCCGAATCCCTCCCCATTCCCAAACTCTAATCCTAACAAGAACCCTAAACCTGACACTCGCCTGAAGCCTTTCCCTCACCC
This sequence comes from Inia geoffrensis, assembly GCA_036417435.1. Lineage (NCBI taxonomy): Eukaryota > Metazoa > Chordata > Mammalia > Artiodactyla > Iniidae > Inia > Inia geoffrensis. The sequence goes on from CM070902.1 coordinate 154,338,101, forward strand.
GTGACTTAATCTTAACCAGTACACCCACAATAACTCTTGCCCTCACACGTACGCTAACCCTAAACCGTTGCCATACACTAACCTGTACCCTAAGCCCTCCCCATTCTCTAACACTAACGCTAACCCGAACTCTTACCCTGACCCTCACCCAAAGCCTTGCACTCACCCGTGCCCTAATCATAACCAGAACACAAACACTAACCCGTGCCTTCACAGGTATGCTAACCCTAAACCGTTGCCGTACACTAAGCTGTACCGTATTCCCTCCTGATTCCCTAACCCTAACCCTAACACGAACCCTAACCCAGACCCTCACCCAAAGCCTTACCCTCACCCTTGCCCTAATATTAACCAGAACACAAATATCACTCTGTGGTCTCAAACGTCCTCTAACCCTAAACCACTCCCGTACCATAACCTGCACCCTAAACCCTCCGCATTCCCTAACCCTAACCCTAACCCAAACCCTAATCCTGACCATCTCCGGAACCCTTACCCTCACCCGTGCCCTAATCTTAGCCAGTACACCAACACTCACCCGTACCCTCACATGTATGCTAACCCGAAACCATTGCCATACACTAACTTGTGCCTTATTCTCTCCGTATTCCCTAACGCTACACCTAACCGGAACCCTTACACTGACCCTCACCGTAAGCCTTAACTCCACCCGTTCCCTAATCTTAACCAGTACACAAACACTAACCCATACCCTCACACGTACACTAACCCTAAGCCGTTGCCTTTCCCTAAGCTGTACCATAATCCATACCCATTCCCTAAACCTAACCCTAACAAGAACCATAAAACTGACCATCACCCGAAGTCTTTCCCTCACCCGTGACCTAATCTTAACCAGTAAACCCGCAATAACCCTTGCCCTCACACATACGCTCACCCTAAACCGTTGCCATACACTAAACTGTACCCTAAGCCCTCCCCATTACCTTACACTAACGCTAACCCGAACGCTCACCCTGACCCTCACCCGAAGCCTTACACTCACCCGTGCCCTAATCATAACCAGAACACCAACAATAACCCGTGCCTGCACACGTATGCTAACCCTAAACCGTTGCCGTACACTAAGCTGTACCCCATTCCCTCCCGATTCCCTAACCCTAACCCTAACACAAACCCTAACCCAGACCCTCACACAAAGCCTTACCCTCACCCTTGCCCTAATCTCAACCAGTACAAAAATATTACTCCGTGCTCTCAAACGTCCTCTAACCCTAAACCACTCCCATACCCTAACCTGTACCCTAAACCCTCCGCATTCCCTAACCCTAACCCTAACCCAAACCCTAATCCTGACCCTCTCCCGAAACTTTACCCTCACCCGTGCCCTAATCATAACCAGAACACAAACACTAACCCGTGCCCTCAAACGTATGCTAACACTAAACGGTTATCGTACACTAACCTGTACCCTATTCCCTCCCGATTCCCTAACCCTAACCCTAACACAAACCCTAACCCAGACCCTCACACAAAGCCTTACCCTCACCCTTGCCCTAATCTCAACCAGTACAAAAATATTACTCCGTGCTCTCAAACGTCCTCTAACCCTAAACCACTCCCATACCCTAACCTGTACCCTAAACCCTCCGCATTCCCTAACCCTAACCCTAACCCAAACCCTAATCCTGACCCTCTCCCGAAACTTTACCCTCACCCGTGCCCTAATCATAACCAGAACACAAACCCTAACCCGTGCCTTCACACGTATGCTAACCCTAAACCGTTGCCATACACTAAGCTGTACCCTATTCCCTCCCGATTCCCTAACCCTAACCCTAACACAAACCCTAACCCAGACCCTCACCCGAAGCCTTACCCTCACCCTTGCCCTACTCTTAACCAGTACAAAAATATTACTCCGTGCTCTCAAACCTCCTCTAACCCTAAACCGTTGCCATACACTAACCTGTACCCTAAACCCTCCGCATTCCCTAACCCTAACCCTAACCCAAACCCTAATCCTGACCCTCTCCCGAGCCCTTACCCTCAACCGTGCCCTAATCTTAGCCAGTACACCAACACTCACCCGTACCCTCACATGTATGCTAACCCTAAACCATTGCCATACACTAACCTATACCCTATTCCCTCCCTATTCCCTAACCCTACTCCTAACCCGAATCCTTACACTGACCCTCACCGGAAGCCTGACCTCCACCCCTGCCATAATCTTAACCAGAACACAAACACTAAACCATGTCCTCACACTTACACTAACCCTAAGCCGTTGCCGTACCCTAAGCTGTACCCGAATTCCTCCCCATTCCCAAACCCTAACCCTAACAAGAACCCTAAACCTGACCCTCGCCCGAAGCCTTTCCCTCACCCGTGACTTAATCTTAACCAGTACACCCACAATAACTCTTGCCCTCACACGTACGCTAACCCTAAACCGTTGCCATACACTAACCTGTACCCTAAGCCCTCCCGATTCTCTAACACTAACGCTAACCCGAACTCTTACCCTGACACTCACCCAAAGCCTTACACTCACCCGTGCCCTAATCAAAACCAGAACACCAAGATTAACCCGTGCCTTCACACGTATGCTAACCCTAAACCGTTGCCGTACACTAAGCTGTACCCTATTCCCTCCCGATTCCCTAACCCTAACCCTAACACGAACCCTAACCCAGACCCTCACCCAAAGCCTTACCCTCACCCTTGCCCTAAAATTAACCAGTACACAAATATCACTCCGTGGTCTCAAACGTCCTCTAAACCTAAACCACTCCGGTACCCTAACCTGTACCCTAAACCCTCCGCATTCCCTAACCCTAACCCTAACCCAAACCCTAATCCTGACCATCTCCGGAACCCTTACCCTCACCCGTGCCCTAATCTTAGCCAGTACACCAACACTCACCCGTACCCTCACATGTATGCTAACCTGAAACCATTGCCATACACTAACTTTTACCTTATTCTCTCCGTATTCCCTAACCCTACACCTAACCGGAACCCTTACACTGACCCTCACCGTAAGCCTTAATTCCACCCGTGCCCTAATCTTAACCAGTACACAAACACTAACCCATGCCCTCACACGTACACTAACCCTAAGCCGTTGCCGTTCCCTAAGCTGTACCCTAATCCCTACCCATTCCCTAAACCTAACCCTAACAAGAACCATAAACCTGACCATCACCCGAAGCCTTTCCCTCACCCGTGACCTAATCTTAACCAGTAAACCCGCAATAACCGTTGCCCTCACACATACGCTCACCCTAAACCGTTGCCATACACTAAACTGTACCCTAAGCCCTCCCCATTCCCTGACACTAACGCTAACCCGAACGCTTACCCTGACCATCACCCGAAGCCTTACACTCACCCGTGCCCTAATCATAACCAGAACACCAACACTAACCCGTGCCTTCACACGTATGCTAACCCTAAACCGTTGCCGTACACTAAGCTGTACCCTATTCCCTCCCAATTCCCTAAACCTAACCCTAACACAAACCCTAACGCAGACCCTCACCCGAAGCCTTACCCTCACCCTTGCCCTAATCTTAACCAGTACAAACATATTACTCCGAGCTCTCAAACCTCCTCTAACCCTAAACCGTTGCCATACACTATCCTGTACCCTAAACCCTCCGCATTCCCTAACCCTAACCCTAACCCAAACCCTAATCCTGACTCTCTCCCGAACCCTTACCCTCAACCGTGCCCTAATCTTAGCCAGTACCCCAACACTCACCCGTGCCCTCACATGTATGCTAACCCTAAACCATTGCCATACACTAACCTATACCCTATTCCCTCCCTATTCCCTAACCCTACACCTAACCCGAATCCTTACACTGACCCTCACCGGAAGCCTGACCTCCACCTGTGCCATAATCTTAACCAGAACACAAACACTAAACCATGTCCTCACACGTACAGTAACCCTAAGCCGTTGCCGTACCCTAAGCTGTACCCGAATCCCTCCCCATTCCCAAACCCTAATCCTAACAAGAACCCTAAACCTGACACTCGCCTGAAGCCTTTCCCTCACCCGTGACTTAATCTTAACCAGTACACCCACAATAACTCTTGCCCTCACACGTACGCTAACCCTAAACCGTTGCCATACACTAACCTGTACCCTAAGCCCTCCCCATTCTCTAACACTAACGCTAACCCGAACTCTTACCCTGACCCTCACCCAAAGCCTTGCACTCACCCGTGCCCTAATCATAACCAGAACACAAACACTAACCCGTGCCTTCACAGGTATGCTAACCCTAAACCGTTGCCGTACACTAAGCTGTACCGTATTCCCTCCTGATTCCCTAACCCTAACCCTAACACGAACCCTAACCCAGACCCTCACCCAAAGCCTTACCCTCACCCTTGCCCTAATATTAACCAGAACACAAATATCACTCTGTGGTCTCAAACGTCCTCTAACCCTAAACCACTCCCGTACCATAACCTGCACCCTAAACCCTCCGCATTCCCTAACCCTAACCCTAACCCAAACCCTAATCCTGACCATCTCCGGAACCCTTACCCTCACCCGTGCCCTAATCTTAGCCAGTACACCAACACTCACCCGTACCCTCACATGTATGCTAACCCGAAACCATTGCCATACACTAACTTGTGCCTTATTCTCTCCGTATTCCCTAACGCTACACCTAACCGGAACCCTTACACTGACCCTCACCGTAAGCCTTAACTCCACCCGTTCCCTAATCTTAACCAGTACACAAACACTAACCCATACCCTCACACGTACACTAACCCTAAGCCGTTGCCTTTCCCTAAGCTGTACCATAATCCATACCCATTCCCTAAACCTAACCCTAACAAGAACCATAAAACTGACCATCACCCGAAGTCTTTCCCTCACCCGTGACCTAATCTTAACCAGTAAACCCGCAATAACCCTTGCCCTCACACATACGCTCACCCTAAACCGTTGCCATACACTAAACTGTACCCTAAGCCCTCCCCATTACCTTACACTAACGCTAACCCGAACGCTCACCCTGACCCTCCCCCGAAGCCTTACACTCACCCGTGCCCTAATCATAACCAGAACACCAACAATAACCCGTGCCTGCACACGTATGCTAACCCTAAACCGTTGCCGTACACTAAGCTGTACCCCATTCCCTCCCGATTCCCTAACCCTAACCCTAACACAAACCCTAACCCAGACCCTCACACAAAGCCTTACCCTCACCCTTGCCCTAATCTCAACCAGTACAAAAATATTACTCCGTGCTCTCAAACGTCCTCTAACCCTAAACCACTCCCATACCCTAACCTGTACCCTAAACCCTCCGCATCCCCTAACCCTAACCCTAACCCAAACCCTAATCCTGACCCTCTCCCGAAACTTTACCCTCACCCGTGCCCTAATCATAACCAGAACACAAACACTAACCCGTGCCTTCACACTTATGCTAACCCTAAACCGTTGCCATACACTAAGCTGTACCCTATTCCCTCCCGATTCCCTAACCCTAAAACTAACACAAACCCTAACCCAGACCCTCACCCGAAGCCTTACCCTCACCCTTGCCCTACTCTTAACCAGTACAAAAATATTACTCCGTGCTCTCAAACCTCCTCTAACCCTAAACCGTTGCCATACACTAACCTGTACCCTAAACCCTCCGCATTCCCTAACCCTAACCCTAACCCAAACCCTAATCCTGACCCTCTCCCGAGCCCTTACCCTCAACCGTGCCCTAATCTTAGCCAGAACACCAACACTTACCCGTACCCTCACATGTATGCTAACCCTAAACCATTGCCATACACTAACCTATACCCTATTCCCTTCCTATTCCCTAACCCTACACCTAACCCGAATCCTTACACTGACCCTCACCGGAAGCCTGACCTCCACCCCTGCCATAATCTTAACCAGAACACAAACACTAAACCATGTCCTCACACTTACACTAACCCTAAGCCGTTGCCGTACCCTAAGCTGTACCCGAATTCCTCCCCATTCCCAAACCCTAACCCTAACAAGAACCCTAAACCTGACCCTCGCCCGAAGCCTTTCCCTCACCCGTGACTTAATCTTAACCAGTACACCCACAATAACTCTTGCCCTCACACGTACGCTAACCCTAAACCGTTGCCATACACTAACCTGTACCCTAAGCCCTCCCGATTCTCTAACACTAACGCTAACCCGAACTCTTACCCTGACACTCACCCAAAGCCTTACACTCACCCGTGCCCTAATCAAAACCAGAACACCAAGATTAACCCGTGCCTTCACACGTATGCTAACCCTAAACCGTTGCCGTACACTAAGCTGTACCCTATTCCCTCCTGATTCCCTAACCCTAACCCTAACACGAACCCTAACCCAGACCCTCACCCAAAGCCTTACCCTCACCCTTGCCCTAAAATTAACCAGTACACAAATATCACTCCGTGGTCTCAAACGTCCTCTAAACCTAAACCACTCCGGTACCCTAACCTGTACCCTAAACCCTCCGCATTCCCTAACCCTAACCCTAACCCAAACCCTAATCCTGACCATCTCCGGAACCCTTACCCTCACCCGTGCCCTAATCTTAGCCAGTACACCAACACTCACCCGTACCCTCACATGTATGCTAACCTGAAACCATTGCCATACACTAACTTTTACCTTATTCTCTCCGTATTCCCTAACCCTACACCTAACCGGAACCCTTACACTGACCCTCACCGTAAGCCTTACCTCCACCCGTGCCCTAATCTTAACCAGTACACAAACACTAACCCATGCCCTCACACGTACACTAACCCTAAGCCGTTGCCGTTCCCTAAGCTGTACCGTAATCCCTACCCATTCCCTAAACCTAACCCTAACAAGAACCATAAACCTGACCATCACCCGAAGCCTTTCCCTCACCTGTGACCTAATCTTAACCAGTAAACCCGCAATAACCCTTGCCCTCACACATACGCTCACCCTAAACCGTTGCCATACACTAAACTGTACCCTAAGCCCTCCCCATTCGCTTACACTAACGCTAACCGGAACGCTTACCCTGACCGTCACCCGAAGCCTTACACTCACCAGTGCCCTAATCATAACCAGAACACCAACACTAACCCGTGCCTTCACACGTATGCTAACCCTAAACCGTTGCCGTACACTAAGCTGTACCCTATTCCCTCCCGATTCCCTAACCCTAACCCTAAAACAAACCCTAACCCAGACCCTCACCCGAAGCCTTACCCTCACCCTTGCCCTAATCTTAACCAGTACAAAAATATTACTCCGTGCTCTCAAACCTCCTCTAAACCTAAACCACTCCCATACCCTAACCTGTACCCTAAACCCTCCGCATTCCCTAACCCTAACCCTAACCCAAACAGTAATCCTGACCCTCTCCCGAAACCTTACCCTCACTAGTGCCCTAATCATAACCAGAACACCAACACTAACCCGTGCCTTCACACGTATGCTAACCCTAAACGGTTACCGTACACTAACCTGTACCCTATTCCTTCCCGATTCCCTAACCCTAACCCTAACACGAACCCTAACCCAGACCCTCACCCGAAGCCTTACCCTCACCCTTGCCCTAAACTTAACCAGAAGACAAATATTACTCCATGCTATCAAACGTCCTCTAACCCTAAACCACTGCCATACCCTAACCTGTACCCTAAACCCTCCACATTCCCTAACCCTAACCCTAACCCAAACCCTAATCCTGACCCTCTCCCGAACCCTTACCCTCACCCGTGCCCTAATCTTAGCCAGTACACCAACACTCACCCGTACCCTCACATGTATGGTAACCCGAAACCATTGCCATACACTACCTTGTACCTTATTCTCTCCGTATTTCCTAACCCTACACCTAACCTGAACCCTTACACTCACCCTCACCGTAAGCCTTACCTCCACCTGTGCCCTAATCTTAACCAGTACACAAACAGTAACCTATGCCCTCACACGTACACTAACCCTAAGCCGTTGATGTTCCCTAAGATGTACCCTAATCCCTACCCATTACCTAAACCTAACCCTAACAAGAACAATAAACCTGACGATCACCCGAAGCCTTTCCCTCACCCGTGACCTAATCTTAACCACTAAACCCGCAATAACACTTGCCCTCACACATACGCTCACCCTAAACCGTTGCAATACACTAAACTGTACCCTAAGCCCTCCTCATTCCCTTACACTAACGCTAACCCGAACGCTTACCCTGACCATCACCCGAAGCCTTACACTCACCCGTGCCCTAATCATAACCAGAACACCAACACTAACCCGTGCCTTCACACGTATGCTAACCCAAAACCGTTGCCGTACACTAAGCTGTACCCTATTCCCTCCCGATTCCCTAACCCTAACCCTAACACAAACCCTTATCATGACCCTCTCCCGAACCCTTACCATCAACCGAGCCCTAATCTTAGCCAGATCACCAACACTCACCCGTGCCCTCACATGTATGCTAACCCTAAACCATTGCCATACACTAAGCTATACCTTATTCCCTCCCTATTCCCTAACACTACACCTAAACCGAATCCTTACACTGACCCTCACAGGAAGCCTGTTCTCCACCCCTGCCATAATCTTCACCAGAACACAAACACTAAACCATATCCTCACACGTACACTAACCCTAAGCCGTTGTCGTACCCTAAGCTGTACCCGAAACCCTCCCCATTCCCAAACCCTAATCCTAACAAGAACCCTAAACCTGACCTTCACCCGAAGCCTTTCCCTCACCCGTGACTTAATCTTAACCAGTACACCCACAATAACTCTTGCCCTCACACGTACGCTAACCCTAAACCGTTGCCATACACTAACCTGTACCCTAAGCCCTCCCCATTCTCTAACACTAACGCTAACCCGAACCTTTACCCTGACCCTCACCCAAAGCCTTACACTCACCCGTGCCCTAATCATAACCAGAACACCAACACTAATCCGTGCCTTCACACGTATGCTAACCCTAAACCGTTGCCATACACTAAGCGGTACCCTATTCCCTCCCGATTCCCTAACCCTAACCCTAACACGAAACCTAACCCAGACCCTCACCCAAAGCCTTATCCTCACACTTGCCCTAATATTAACCAGTACACAAATATCACTCCGTGGTCTCAAACGTCCTCTAAACCTAAACCACTGCGGTACCCTAACCTGTACCCTAAACCCTCCACATTCCCTAACCCTAACCCAAACCCTAATCCTGACCATCTCCGGAACCCTTACCCTCACCTTTGCCCTAATCTTAAGCAGTACAAAAATATTACTCCGTGCTTTCAAACCTTCTCTAACCCTAAACCGTTGCCATACACTAACCTGTACCCTAAACCCTCCGCATTCCCTAACCCTAACCCTAACCCAAACCCTAATCCTGACCATCTCCGGAACCCTTACCCTCACCCGTGCCCTAATCTTAGCCAGTACACCAACACTCACCCGTACCCTCACATGTATGCTAACCCGAAACCATTGCCATACACTAACTTGTGCCTTATTCTCTCCGTATTCCCGAACGCTACACCTAACCGGAACCCTTACACTGACCCTCACCGTAAGCCTTAACTCCACCCGTTCCCTAATCTTAACCAGTACACAAACACTAACCCATACCCTCACACGTACACTAACCCTAAGCCGTTGCCTTTCCCTAAGCTGTACCATAATCCATACCCATTCCCTAAACCTAACCCTAACAAGAACCATAAAACTGACCATCACCCGAAGTCTTTCCCTCACCCGTGACCTAATCTTAACCAGTAAACCCGCAATAACCCTTGCCCTCACACATACGCTCACCCTAAACCGTTGCCATACACTAAACTGTACCCTAAGCCCTCCCCATTCCCTTACACTAACGCTAACCCGAACGCTCACCCTGACCCTCACCCGAAGCCTTACACTCACCCGTGCCCTAATCATAACCAGAACACCAACAATAACCCGTGCCTTCACACGTATGCTAACCCTAAACCGTTGCCGTACACTAAGCTGTACCCCATTCCCTCCCGATTCCCTAACCCTAACCCTAACACAAACCCTAACCCAGACCCTCACACAAAGCCTTACCCTCACCCTTGCCCTAATCTCAACCAGTACAAAAATATTACTCCGTGCTCTCAAACGTCCTCTAACCCTAAACCACTCCCATACCCTAACCTGTACCCTAAACCCTCCGCATTCCCTAACCCTAACCCTAACCCAAACCCTAATCCTGACCCTCTCCCGAAACTTTACCCTCACCCGTGCCCTAATCATAACCAGAACACAAACACTAACCCGTGCCTTCACACGTATGCTAACCCTAAACCGTTGCCATACACTAAGCTGTACCCTATTCCCTCCCGATTCCCTAACCCTAACCCTAACACAAACCCTAACCCAGACCCTCACCCGAAGCCTTACCCTCACCCTTGCCCTAATCTTAACCAGTACAAAAATATTACTCCGTGCTCTCAAACCTCCTCTAACCCTAAACCGTTGCCATACACTAACCTGTACCCTAAACCCTCCGCATTCCCTAACCCTAACCCTAACCCAAACCCTAATCCTGACCCTCTCCCGAGCCCTTACCCTCAACCGTGCCCTAATCTTAGCCAGTACACCAACACTCACCCGTGCCCTCACATGTATGCTAACCCTAAACCATTGCCATACACTAACCTATACCCTATTCCCTCCCTATTCCCTAACCCTACACCTAACCCGAATCCTTACACTGACCCTCACCGGAAGCCTGACCTCCACCCCTGCCATAATCTTAACCAGAACACAAACACTAAACCATGTCCTCACACGTACACTAACTCTAAGCCGTTGCCGTACCCTAAGCTGTACCCGAATCCCTCCCCATTCCCAAACCCTAACCCTAACAAGAACCCTAAACCTGACCCTCACCCGAAGCCTTTCCCTCACCCGTGACTTAATCTTAACCAGTACACCCACAATAAATCTTGCCCTCACACGTACGCTAACCCTAAACCGTTGCCATACACTAACCTGTACCCTAAGCCCTCCCGATTCTCTAACACTAACGCTAACCCGAACTCTTACCCTGACACTCACCCAAAGCCTTACACTCACCCGTGCCCTAATCAAAACCAGAACACCAAGATTAACCCGTGCCTTCACACGTATGCTAACCCTAAACCGTTGCCGTACACTAAGCTGTACCCTATTCCCTCCCGATTCCCTAACCCTAACCCTAACACGAACCCTAACCCAGACCCTCACCCAAAGCCTTACCCTCACCCTTGCCCTAAAATTAACCAGTACACAAATATCACTCCGTGGTCTCAAACGTCCTATAAACATAAACCACTCCTGTACCCTAACCTGTACCCTAAACCCTCCGCATTCCCTAACCCTAACCCTAACCCAAACCCTAATCCTGACCATCTCCGGAACCCTTACCCTCACCCGTGCCCTAATCTTAGCCAGTACACCAACACTCACCCGTACCCTCACATGTATGCTAACCTGAAACCATTGCCATACACTAACTTTTACCTTATTCTCTCCGTATTCCCTAACCCTACACCTAACCGGAATCCTTACACTGACCCTCACCGTAAGCCTTACCTCCACCCGTGCCCTAATCTTAACCAGTACACAAACACTAACCCATGCCCTCACACGTACACTAACCCTAAGCCGTTGCCGTTCCCTAAGCTGTACCCTAAACCCTCCGCATTCCCTAACCCTAACCCTAACCCAAACAGTAATCCTGACCCTCTCCCGAAACCTTACCCTCACTAGTGCCCTAATCATAACCAGAACACCAACACTAACCCGTGCCCTCAAACGTATGCTAACCCTAAACGGTTACCGTACACTAAACTGTACCCTATTCCCTCCCGATTCCCTAACCCTAACCCTAACACGAACCCTAACCCAGACCCTCACCCGAAGCCTTACCCTCACCCTTGCCCTAAACTTAACCAGTACACAAATATTACTCCATGCTCTCAAACGTCCTCTAACCCTAAACCACTGCCATACCCTAGCCTGTACCTTAAACCCTCCGCATTCCCTAACACTAACCCTAACCCAAACCCTAATCCTGACCATCTCCGGAACCCGTACCCTCACCCGTGCCCTAAACTTAGCCAGTACACCAACACTCACCCGTGCCCTCACATGTATGCTAACCCTAAACCATTGCCATACACTAACCTATACCCTATTCCCTCCCTATTCCCTAACCCTACACCTAAACCGAATCCTTACACTGACCCTCACCAGAAGCCTGACCTCCACCCCTGCCATTATCTTAACCAGAACACAAACACTAAACCATGTCCTCACACGTACACTAACCCTAAGCCGTTGCCGTACCCTAAGCTGTACCCGAATCCCTCCCCATTCCCAAACCCTAACCCTAAGAAGAACCCTAAACCTGACCCTCACCTGAAGCCTTTCCCTCACCCGTGACTTAATCTTAACCAGTACACCCACAATAACTCTTGCCCTCACACGTACGGTAACCCTAAAACGTTGCCATACACTAACCTGTAATCTAAGCCCTCCCCTTTCTCTAACACTAACGCTAACCCGAACTCTTACCCTGACCCTCACCCAAAGCCTTACACTCACCCGTGCCCTAATCATAACCAGAACACAAACATTAACCCGTGCCTTCACACGTATGCTAACCCTAAACGGTTGCCGTACACTAAGCTGTACCCTATTCCCTCCTGATTCCCTAACCCTAACCGTAACACGAACCCTAACCCAGGCCCTCACCCAAAGCCTTACCCTCACCCTTGCCCTAATATTAACCAGAACACAAATATCACTCCGTGGTCTCAAACGTCCTCTAACCCTAAACCACTCCCGTACCCTAACCTGTACCCTAAACCCTCCGCATTCCCTAACCCTAACCCTAACCTAAACCCTAATCCTGACCATCTCCGGAACCCTTACCCTCAACCGTGCCCTAATCTTAGCCAGTACACCAACACTCACCCGTACCCTCACATGTATGCTAACCCGAAACCATTGCCATACACTAACTTGTGCCTTATTCTCTCCGTATTCCCTAACGCTACACCTAACCGGAACCCTTAAACTGACCCTCACCGTAAGCCTTAACTCCACCCGTGCCCTAATCTTAACCAGTACACAAACACTAACCCATACCCTCACACGTACACTAACCCTAAGCCGTTGCCTTTCCCTAAGCTGTACCGTAATCCATACCCATTCCCTAAACCTAACCCTAACAAGAACCATAAACCTGACCATCACCCGAAGCCTTTCCCTCACCCGTGACCTAATCTTAACCAGTAAACCCGCAATAACCCTTGCCCTCACACATACGCTCACCCTAAACCGGTGCCATACACTAAACTGTACCCTAAGCCCTCCCCATTCCCTTACACTAACGCTAACCCGAACGCTTACCCTGACCCTCACCCGAAGCCTTACACTCACCCGTGCCCTAATCATAACCAGAACACCAACACTAACCCGTGCCTTCAAACGTATGCTAACCCTAAACCGTTGCGGTACACTAAGCTGTACCCCATTCCCTCCCGATTCCCTAACCCTAACCCTAACACAAACCCTAACCCAGACCCTCACACAAAGCCTTACCCTCATCCTTGCCCTAATCTCAACCAGTACAAAAATATTACTCCGTGCTCTCAAACCTCCTCTAACCCTAAACCACTCCCATACCCTAACCTGTACCCTAAACCCTCCGCATTCCCTAACCCTAACCCTAACCCAAACCCTAATCCTGACCCTCTCCCGAAACCTTACCTTCACCCGTGCCCTAATCATAACCAGAACACAAACACTAACCCTTGCCCTCAAACGTATGCTAACAATAAACGGTTACCGTACACTAAACTGTACCCTATTCCCTCCCGATTCCCTAACCCTAACCCTAACACGAACCCTAACCCAGGCCCTCACCCGAAGCCTTACCCTCACCCTTGCCCTAAACTTAACCAGTACACAAATATTACTCCATGCTCTCAAACTTCCTCTAACCCTAAACCAAGGCCATACCCTAACCTGTACCCTAAACCCTCCGCATTCCCTAAACCTAACCCTAACCCAAACCCTAATCCTGACCATCTCCGGAACCCTTACCCTCACCCGTGCCCTAATCTTAACCAGTACACAAGCACTAACCCATGCCCTCACACATACGCTCACCCTGAACCGTTGCCATACACTAAACTGTACCCTAAGCCCTCCCCATTCCCTTACACTAACGCTAACCCGAACGCTTACCCTGACCATCACCCGAAGCCTTACACTCACCCGTGCCCTAATCATAACCAGAACACCAACACTAACCCGTGCCTTCAAACGTATGCTAACCCTAAACCGTTGCCATACACTAAGCTGTACCCTATTCCCTCCCGATTCCCTAACCCTAAACCTAACACAAACCCTAACCAAGACCCTCACCCGAAGCCTTACCCTCACCCTTGCCCTAATCTTAACCAGTACAAAAATATTACTCCGTGCTCTCAAACCTCCTCTAACCCTAAACCGTTGCCATACACTAACCTGTACCCTAAACCCTCTGCATTCACTAACCCTAACCCTAACCCAAACCCTAATCCTGACCCTCTCCCGAGCCCTTACCCTCAACCGTGCCCTAATCTTAGCCAGTACACCAACACTCACCCGTGCCCTCACATGTATGCTAACCCTAAACCATTGCCATACACTAACCTATACCCTATTCCCTCCCTAATCCCTAACCCTACACCTAACCCGAATCCTTACACTGACCCTCACCGGAAGCCTGACCTCCACCCCTGCCATAATCTTAACCAAAACACAAACACTAAACCATGTCCTCACACGTACACTAACACTAAGCCGTTGCCGTACCCTAAGCTGTACCCGAATCCCTCCCCATTCCCAAACCCTAACCCTAACAAGAACCCTAAACCTGACCCTCACCCGAAGCATTTCCCACACCCGTGACTTAATCTTAACCAGTACACCCACAATAACTCTTGCCCTCACACGTACGCTAACCCTAAACCGTTGCCATACACTAACCTGTACCCTAAGCCCTCCCCATTCTCTAACACTAACGCTAACCCGAACTCTTACCCTGACCCTCACCCAAAGCCTTACACTCACCCGTGCCCTAATCATAACCAGAACACCACCACAAACCCGTGCCTTCACACGTATGCTAACCCTAAACCGTTGCCGTACACTAAGCTGTAGCCTATTCCCTCCCGATTCCCTAACCCTAACCCTAACACGAAACCTAACCCAGACCCTCACCCAAAGCCTTATCCTCACACTTGCCCTAATATTAACCAGTACACAAATATCACTCCGTGGTCTCAAACGTCCTCTAAACCTAAACCACTGCGGTACCCTAACCTGTACCCTAAACCCTCCGCATTCCCTAACCCTAACCCAAACCCTAATCCTGACCATCTCCGGAACCCTTACCCTCACCTTTGCCCTAATCTTAAGCAGTACAAAAATATTACTCCGTGCTTTCAAACCTTCTCTAACCCTAAACCGTTGCCATACACTAACCTGTACCCTAAACCCTCCGCATTCCCTAACCCTAACCCTAACCCAAACCCTAATCCTGACCATCTCCGGAACCCTTACCCTCACCCGTGCCCTAATCTTAGCCAGTACACCAACACTCACCCGTACCCTCACATGTATGCTAACCCGAAACCATTGCCATACACTAACTTGTGCCTTATTCTCTCCGTATTCCCTAACGCTACACCTAACCGGAACCCTTACACTGACCCTCACCGTAAGCCTTAACTCCACCCGTTCCCTAATCTTAACCAGTACACAAACACTAACCCATACCCTCACACGTACACTAACCCTAAGCCGTTGCCTTTCCCTAAGCTGTACCATAATCCATACCCATTCCCTAAACCTAACCCTAACAAGAACCATAAAACTGACCATCACCCGAAGTCTTTCCCTCACCCGTGACCTAATCTTAACCAGTAAACCCGCAATAACCCTTGCCCTCACACATACGCTCACCCTAAACCGTTGCCATACACTAAACTGTACCCTAAGCCCTCCCCATTCCCTTACACTAACGCTAACCCGAACGCTCACCCTGACCCTCACCCGAAGCCTTACACTCACCCGTGCCCTAATCATAACCAGAACACCAACAATAACCCGTGCCTTCACACGTATGCTAACCCTAAACCGTTGCCGTACACTAAGCTGTACCCCATTCCCTCCCGATTCCCTAACCCTAACCCTAACACAAACCCTAACCCAGACCCTCACACAAAGCCTTACCCTCACCCTTGCCCTAATCTCAACCAGTACAAAAATATTACTCCGTGCTCTCAAACGTCCTCTAACCCTAAACCACTCCCATACCCTAACCTGTACCCTAAACCCTCCGCATTCCCTAACCCTAACCCTAACCCAAACCCTAATCCTGACCCTCTCCCGAAACTTTACCCTCACCCGTGCCCTAATCATAACCAGAACACAAACACTAACCCGTGCCTTCACACGTATGCTAACCCTAAACCGTTGCCATACACTAAGCTGTACCCTATTCCCTCCCGATTCCCTAACCCTAACCCTAACACAAACCCTAACCCAGACCCTCACCCGAAGCCTTACCCTCACCCTTGCCCTAATCTTAACCAGTACAAAAATATTACTCCGTGCTCTCAAACCTCCTCTAACCCTAAACCGTTGCCATACACTAAACTGTACCCTAAACCCTCCGCATTCCCTAACCCTAACCCTAACCCAAACCCTAATCCTGACCCTCTCCCGAGCCCTTACCCTCAACCGTGCCCTAATCTTAGCCAGTACACCAACACTCACCCGTGCCCTCACATGTATGCTAACCCTAAACCATTGCCATACACTAACCTATACCCTATTCCCTCCCTATTCCCTAACCCTACACCTAACCCGAATCCTTACACTGACCCTCACCGGAAGCCTGACCTCCACCCCTGCCATAATCTTAACCAGAACACAAACACTAAACCATGTCCTCACACGTACACTAACCCTAAGCCGTTGCCGTACCCTAAGCTGTACCCGAATCCCTCCCCATTCCCAAACCCTAACCCTAACAAGAACCCTAAACCTGACCCTCACCCGAAGCCTTTCCCTCACCCGTGACTTAATCTTAACCAGTACACCCACAATAAATCTTGCCCTCACACGTACGCTAACCCTAAACCGTTGCCATACACTAACCTGTACCCTAAGCCCTCCCGATTCTCTAACACTAACGCTAACCCGAACTCTTACCCTGACACTCACCCAAAGCCTTACACTCACCCGTGCCCTAATCAAAACCAGAACACCAAGATTAACCCGTGCCTTCACACGTATGCTAACCCTAAACCGTTGCCGTACACTAAGCTGTACCCTATTCCCTCCCGATTCCCTAACCCTAACCCTAACACGAACCCTAACCC
The DNA here is from genome assembly GCA_036417435.1 of Inia geoffrensis. Taxonomy (NCBI): domain Eukaryota; kingdom Metazoa; phylum Chordata; class Mammalia; order Artiodactyla; family Iniidae; genus Inia; species Inia geoffrensis. The sequence continues at coordinate 154,355,531 of CM070902.1, forward strand.
AGACCCTCACCCAAAGCCTTACCCTCACCCTTGCCCTAAAATTAACCAGTACACAAATATCACTCCGTGGTCTCAAACGTCCTATAAACATAAACCACTCCTGTACCCTAACCTGTACCCTAAACCCTCCGCATTCCCTAACCCTAACCCTAACCCAAACCCTAATCCTGACCATCTCCGGAACCCTTACCCTCACCCGTGCCCTAATCTTAGCCAGTACACCAACACTCACCCGTACCCTCACATGTATGCTAACCTGAAACCATTGCCATACACTAACTTTTACCTTATTCTCTCCGTATTCCCTAACCCTACACCTAACCGGAATCCTTACACTGACCCTCACCGTAAGCCTTACCTCCACCCGTGCCCTAATCTTAACCAGTACACAAACACTAACCCATGCCCTCACACGTACACTAACCCTAAGCCGTTGCCGTTCCCTAAGCTGTACCCTAAACCCTCCGCATTCCCTAACCCTAACCCTAACCCAAACAGTAATCCTGACCCTCTCCCGAAACCTTACCCTCACTAGTGCCCTAATCATAACCAGAACACCAACACTAACCCGTGCCCTCAAACGTATGCTAACCCTAAACGGTTACCGTACACTAACCTGTACCCTATTCCCTCCCGATTCCCTAACCCTAACCCTAACACGAACCCTAACCCAGACCCTCACCCGAAGCCTTACCCTCACCCTTGCCCTAAACTTAACCAGTACACAAATATTACTCCATGCTCTCAAACGTCCTCTAACCCTAAACCACTGCCATACCCTAGCCTGTACCCTAAACCCTCCGCATTCCCTAACACTAACCCTAACCCAAACCCTAATCCTGACCATCTCCGGAACCCGTACCCTCACCCGTGCCCTAAACTTAGCCAGTACACCAACACTCACCCGTGCCCTCACATGTATGCTAACCCTAAACCATTGCCATACACTAACCTATACCCTATTCCCTCCCTATTCCCTAACCCTACACCTAAACCGAATCCTTACACTGACCCTCACCAGAAGCCTGACCTCCACCCCTGCCATTATCTTAACCAGAACACAAACACTAAACCATGTCCTCACACGTACACTAACCCTAAGCCGTTGCCGTACCCTAAGCTGTACCCGAATCGCTCCCCATTCCCAAACCCTAACCCTAAGAAGAACCCTAAACCTGACCCTCACCTGAAGCCTTTCCCTCACCCGTGACTTAATCTTAACCAGTACACCCACAATAACTCTTGCCCTCACACGTACGGTAACCCTAAAACGTTGCCATACACTAACCTGTAATCTAAGCCCTCCCCTTTCTCTAACACTAACGCTAACCCGAACTCTTACCCTGACCCTCACCCAAAGCCTTACACTCACCCGTGCCCTAATCATAACCAGAACACAAACATTAACCCGTGCCTTCACACGTATGCTAACCCTAAACGGTTGCCGTACACTAAGCTGTACCCTATTCCCTCCTGATTCCCTAACCCTAACCGTAACACGAACCCTAACCCAGGCCCTCACCCAAAGCCTTACCCTCACCCTTGCCCTAATATTAACCAGAACACAAATATCACTCCGTGGTCTCAAACGTCCTCTAACCCTAAACCACTCCCGTACCCTAACCTGTACCCTAAACCCTCCGCATTCCCTAACCCTAACCCTAACCTAAACCCTAATCCTGACCATCTCCGGAACCCTTACCCTCAACCGTGCCCTAATCTTAGCCAGTACACCAACACTCACCCGTACCCTCACATGTATGCTAACCCGAAACCATTGCCATAAACTAACTTGTGCCTTATTCTCTCCGTATTCCCTAACGCTACACCTAACCGGAACCCTTAAACTGACCCTCACCGTAAGCCTTAACTCCACCCGTGCCCTAATCTTAACCAGTACACAAACACTAACCCATACCCTCACACGTACACTAACCCTAAGCCGTTGCCTTTCCCTAAGCTGTACCGTAATCCATACCCATTCCCTAAACCTAACCCTAACAAGAACCATAAACCTGACCATCACCCGAAGCCTTTCCCTCACCCGTGACCTAATCTTAACCAGTAAACCCGCAATAACCCTTGCCCTCACACATACGCTCACCCTAAACCGTTGCCATACACTAAACTGTACCCTAAGCCCTCCCCATTCCCTTACACTAACGCTAACCCGAACGCTTACCCTGACCCTCACCCGAAGCCTTACACTCACCCGTGCCCTAATCATAACCAGAACACCAACACTAACCCGTGCCTTCACACGTATGCTAACCCTAAACCGTTGCGGTACACTAAGCTGTACCCCATTCCCTCCCGATTCCCTAACCCTAACCCTAACACAAACCCTAACCCAGACCCTCACACAAAGCCTTACCCTCATCCTTGCCCTAATCTCAACCAGTACAAAAATATTACTCCGTGCTCTCAAACCTCCTCTAACCCTAAACCACTCCCATACCCTAACCTGTACCCTAAACCCTCCGCATTCCCTAACCCTAACCCTAACCCAAACCCTAATCCTGACCCTCTCCCGAAACCTTACCTTCACCCGTGCCCTAATCATAACCAGAACACAAACACTAACCCTTGCCCTCAAACGTATGCTAACAATAAACGGTTACCGTACACTAAACTGTACCCTATTCCCTCCCGATTCCCTAACCCTAACCCTAACACGAACCCTAACCCAGGCCCTCACCCGAAGATTACCCTCACCCTTGCCCTAAACTTAACCAGTACACAAATATTACTCCATGCTCTCAAACTTCCTCTAACCCTAAACCAAGGCCATACCCTAACCTGTACCCTAAACCCTCCGCATTCCCTAAACCTAACCCTAACCCAAACCCTAATCCTGACCATCTCCGGAACCCTTACCCTCACCCGTGCCCTAATCTTAACCAGTACACAAGCACTAACCCATGCCCTCACACATACGCTCACCCTGAACCGTTGCCATACACTAAACTGTACCCTAAGCCCTCCCCATTCCCTTACACTAACGCTAACCCGAACGCTTACCCTGACCATCACCCGAAGCCTTACACTCACCCGTGCCCTAATCATAACCAGAACACCAACACTAACCCGTGCCTTCAAACGTATGCTAACCCTAAACCGTTGCCATACACTAAGCTGTACCCTATTCCCTCCCGATTCCCTAACCCTAACCCTAACACAAACCCTAACCCAGACCCTCACCCGAAGCCTTACCCTCACCCTTGCCCTAATCTTAACCAGTACAAAAATATTACTCCGTGCTCTCAAACCTCCTCTAACCCTAAACCGTTGCCATACACTAACCTGTACCCTAAACCCTCCGCATTCCCTAACCCTAACCCTAACCCAAACCCTAATCCTGACCCTCTCCCGAGCCCTTACCCTCAACCGTGCCCTAATCTTAGCCAGTACACCAACACTCACCCGTGCCCTCACATGTATGCTAACCCTAAACCATTGCCATACACTAACCTATACCCTATTCCCTCCCTAATCCCTAACCCTACACCTAACCCGAATCCTTACACTGACCCTCACCGGAAGCCTGACCTCCACCCCTGCCATAATCTTAACCAAAACACAAACACTAAACCATGTCCTCACACGTACACTAACACTAAGCTGTTGCCGTACCCTAAGCTGTACCCGAATCCCTCCCCATTCCCAAACCCTAACCCTAACAAGAACCCTAAACCTGACCCTCACCCGAAGCCTTTCCCACACCCGTGACTTAATCTTAACCAGTACACCCACAATAACTCTTGCCCTCACACGTACGCTAACCCTAAACCGTTGCCATACACTAACCTGTACCCTAAGCCCTCCCCATTCTCTAACACTAACGCTAACCCGAACTCTTACCCTGACCCTCACCCAAAGCCTTACACTCACCCGTGCCCTAATCATAACCAGAACACCAACACAAACCCGTGCCTTCACACGTATGCTAACCCTAAACCGTTGCCGTACACTAAGCTGTAGCCTATTCCCTCCTGATTCCCTAACCCTAACCCTAACACGAACCCTAACCGAGACCCTCACCCAAAGCCTTACCCTCACCCTTGCCCTAATATTAACCAGTACACAAATATCACTCCGTGGTCTCAAACGTCCTCTAACCCTAAACCACTCCCGTACCATAACCTGTACCCTAAACCCTCCGCATTCCCTAACCCTAACCCTAACCCAAACCCTAATCCTGACCATCTCCGGAACCCTTACACTCATCCGTACCCTAATCTTCGCCAGAAACCAACACTCACCCGTACCCTCACATGTATGCTAACCCAAAACCATTGCCATACACTAACTTGTGCCTTACTCTCTCCGCATTCCCTAACACTAACCCTAACCCAAACAGTAATCCTGACCCTCTCCCGAAACCTTACCCTCACCCGTGCCCTAATAATAACCAGAACACCAACACTAACCCGTGCCTTCACACGTATGCTAACCCTAAACCGTTGCCGTACACTAAGCTCTACCCTATTCCCTCCCGATTCCCTAACCCTAACCCTAACACAAACCCTAACCCAGACCCTCACCCGAAGCCTTACCCTCACCCTTGCCCTAATCTTAACCAGTACAAAAATATTACTCCGTGCTCTCAAACCTCCTCTAACCCTAAACCACTGCCATACCCTAACCTGTACCCTAAACCCTCCGCATTCCCTAACCCTAACCCTAACCCAAACCCTAATCCTGACCCTCTCCCGAACCCTTACCCTCACCCGTGCCCTAATCTTAGCCAGTACACCGACACTCACCCGTACCCTCACATGTATGCTAACCCGAAACCATTGCCATACACTACCTTGTACCTTATTCTCTCCGTATTTCCTAACCCTACACCTAACCGGAACCCTTACACTCACCCTCACCGTAAGCCTTACTTCCACCTGTGCCCTAATCTTAACTAGTACACAAACAGTAACCCATGCCCTCACACGTACACTAACCCTAAGCCGTTGATGTTCCCTAAGCTGTACCCTAATCCCTACCCATTACCTAAACCTAACCCTAACAAGAACAATAAACCTGACGATCACCCGAAGCCTTTCCCTCACCCGTGACCTAATCTTAACCAGTAAACCCGCAATAACCCTTGCCCTCACACATACGCTCACCCTAAACCGTTGCAATACACTAAACTGTACCCTAAGCCCTCCTCATTCCCTTACACTAACGCTAACCCGAACGCTTACCCTGACCATCACCCGAAGCCTTACACTCACCCGTGCCCTAATCATAACCAGAACACCAACACTAACCCGTGCCTTCACACGTATGCTAACCCTAAACCGTTGCCGTACACTAAGCTGTACCCTATTCCCTCCCGATTCCCTAACCCTAACCCTAACACAAACCCTTATCATGACCCTCTCCCGAACCCTTACCATCAACCGAGCCCTAATCTTACCCAGATCACCAACACTCACCCGTGCCCTCACATGTATGCTAACCCTAAACCATTGCCATACACTAAGCTATACCTTATTCCCTCCCTATTCCCTAACCCTACACCTAAACCGAATCCTTACACTGACCCTCACAGGAAGCCTGTTCTCCACCCCTGCCATAATCTTCACCAGAACACAAACACTAAACCATGTCCTCACACGTACACTAACCCTAAGCCGTTGCCGTACCCTAAGCTGTACCCGAAACCCTCCCCATTCCCAAACCCTAATCCTAACAAGAACCCTAAACCTGACCTTCACCCGAAGCCTTTCCCTCACCCGTGACTTAATCTTAACCAGTACACCCACAATAACTCTTGCCCTCACACGTACGTTAACCCTAAACCGTTGCCATACACTAACCTGTACCCTAAGCCCTCCCCATTCTCTAACACTAACGCTAACCCGAACCTTTACCCTGACCCTCACCCAAAGCCTTACACTCACCCGTGCCCTAATCATAACCAGAACACCAACACTAACCCGTTCCTTCACACGTATGCTAACCCTAAACCGTTGCCATACACTAAGCGGTACCCTATTCCCTCCCGATTCCCTAACCCTAACCCTAACACGAAACCTAACCCAGACCCTCACCCAAAGCCTTATCCTCACACCTGCCCTAATATTAACCAGTACACAAATATCACTCCGTGGTCTCAAACGTCCTCTAAACCTAAACCACGCCGGTACCCTAACCTGTACCCTAAACCCTCCGCATTCCCTAACCCTAACCCAAACCCTAATCCTGACCATCTCCGGAACCCTTAACCTCACCTTTGCCCTAATCTTAACCAGTACAAAAATATTACTCCGTGCTCTCAAACCTTCTCTAACCCTAAACCACTGCCATACCCTAACCTGTACCCTAAACCTTCCGCATTCCCTAACCCTAACCCTAACCCAAACCCTAATCCTGACCCTCTCCCGAAACTTTACCCTCACCCGTGCCCTAATCATAACCAGAACACAAACACTAACCCGTGCCTTCACACGTATGCTAACCCTAAACCGTTGCCATACACTAAGCGGTACCCTATTCCCTCCCGATTCCCTAACCCTAACCCTAACACGAACCCTAACCCAGACCCTCACCCAAAGCCTTACCCTCACCCTTGCCCTAATATTAACCAGTACACAAATATCACTCCGTGGTCTCAAACGTCCTCTAACCCTAAACCACTCCCGTACCCTAACGTGTACCCTAAACCCTCCGCATTCCCTAATCCTAACTCTAACCCAAACCCTAATCCTGACCATCTCCGGAACCCTTACCCTCACCCGTGCCCTAATCTTAGCCAGTACACCAACACTCACCCGTACCCTCACATGTATGCTAACCCGAAACCATTGCCATACACTAACTTGTGCCTTATTCTCTCCGTATTCCCTAACCCTACACCTAACCTGAACCCTTACACTGACCCTCACCGTAAGCCTTAATTCCACCCGTGCCCTAATCTTAACCAGTACACAAACACTAACCCATGCCCTCACACGTACACTAACCCTAAGCCGTTGCCTTTCCCTAAGCTGTACCGTAATCCCTACCCATTCCCTAAACCTAACCCTAACTAGAACCATAAACCTGACCATCACCCGAAGCCTTTCCCTCACCCGTGACCTAATCTTAACCAGTAAACCCGCAATAACCCTTACCCTCACACATACGCTCACCCTAAACCGTTGCCATACACTAAACTGTACCCTAAGCCCTCCTCATTCCCTTACCCTAACGCTAACCCGAACGCATACCCTGACCCTCACCCGAAGCATTACACTCACCCGTGCCCTAATCATAACCAGAACACCAACACTAACCCGTGCCTTCACACGTATGCTAACCCTAAACCGTTGCCGTACACTAAGCTGTACCCTATTCCCTCCCGATTCCCTAACCCTAATCCTAACACAAACCCTAACACAGACCCTCACCCGAAGCCTTACCCTCACCCTTGCCCTAATCTTAACTAGTACAAAAATATTACTCCGTGCTCTCAAACCTTCTCTAACCCTAAACCGTTGCCATACACCAACCTGTACCCTAAACCCTCCGCATTCCTTAACCCTAACCCTAACCCAAACCCTAATCCGGATCCTCTCCCGAAGCCTTACCCTCAACCGTGCCCTAATCTTAGCCAGTACACCAACACTCACCCGTGCCCTCACATGTATGCTAACCGGAAACCATTGCCATACACTAACCTATACCCTATTCCCTCCCTATTCCCTAACCCTGCACCTAACCCGAATCCTTACACTGACCCTCACCGGAAGCCTGACCTCCACACCTGCCATAATCTTAACCAGAACACAAACACTAAACCATGTCCTCACACATACACTAACCTTAAGCCGTTGCCGTACCCTAAGCTGTACCCGAATCCCTCCCCATTCCCAAACCCTAACCCTAACAAGAACCCTAAAGCTGACCCTCACCCGAAGCCTTTCCCTCACCCGTGACTTAATCTTAACCAGTACACCCACAATAACTCTTGCCCTCACACGTACGCTAACCCTAAACCGTTGCCATACACTAACCTGTACCATAAGCCCTCCCCATTCTCTAACACTAACGCTAACCCGAACTCTTACCCTGACCCTCACCCAAAGCTTACACACACCCGTGCCCTAATCATAACCAGAACACCAACACTAACCCGTGCCTTCACACGTATGCTAACCCTAAACCGTTGCCGTACACTAAGCTGTACCCTATTCCTCCCGATTCCCTAACCCTAACCCTAACACGAACCTTAACCCAGACCCTCACCCAAAGCCTTACCCTCACCCTTGCCCTAATATTAACCAGAACAAAAATATCACTCCGTGGTCTCAAACGTCCTATAAACCTAAACCACTCCGGTACCCTAAACTGTACCCTACACCCTCCGCATTCCCTAACCCTAACCCTAACCCAAACCCTAATCCTGACCATCTCCGGAACCCTTACCCTCACCCGTGCCCTAATCTTAGCCAGTACACCAACACTCACCCGTACCCTCACATGTATGCTAACCTGAAACCATTGCCATACACTAACTTGCATCTTATTCTCTCCGTATTCCCTAACCCTACACCTAACCGGAACCCTTACACTGAACCTCACCGTAAGCCTTACCTCCACCCGTGCCCTAATCTTAACCAGTACACAAACACTAACCCATGCCCTCCCACGTACACTAACCCTAAGCCGTTGCCGTTCCCTAAGGTGTACCGTAATCCCTACACATTCCCTAAACCTAACCCTAACAAGAACCATAAACCTGACCATCACACTAAGCCTTTCTCTCACCCGTGACCTAATCTTAACCAGCAAACCCGCAATAACCCTTGCCCTCACACATACGCTCACCCTAAACCGTTGCCATGCACTAAACTGTACCCTAAGCCCTCCCAATTCCCTTACACTAACGCTTAACCGAACGCTTACCCTAACCCTCACCCGAAGCCTTACACTCACCCGTGCCCTAATGATAACCAGAACACCAACACTAACCCGTGCCTTCACACGTATGCTAACCCTAAACCGTTGCCGTACACTAAGCTGTACCCTATTCCCTCCCGATTCCCTAACCCTAACCCTAACACAAACCCTAACCCAGACCCTCACCCGAAGCCTTACCCTCACCCTTGCCCTAAACTTAACCAGTGAAAAAATATTACTCCGTGCTCTCAAACTTTCTCTAACCCAAAACCGTTGCCATACACTAACCTGTACCCTAAACCCTCCGCATTCCTTAAACCTAAACCTAACCCAAACCCTAATCCTGACCCTCTCCCGAAGCCTTACCCTCAACCGTGCCCTAATCTTAGCCAGTACACCAACACTCACCCGTGCCCTCACATGTATGCTAACCCTAAACCATTGCCATACACTAACCTATACCCTATTCCCTCCCTATTCCCTAACCCTGCACCTAACCCGAATCCTTACACTGACCCTCACCGGAAGCCTGACCTCCACACCTGCCATAATCTTAACCAGAACACAAACACTAAACCATGTCCTCACACGTACACTAACCCTAAGCCGTTGCCGTACCCTAAGCTGTACCCGAATCCCTCCCCATTCCCAAACCCTAACCCTAACAAGAACCCTAAACCTGACCCTCACCCGAAGCCTTTCCCTCACCCGTGACTTAATCTTAACCAGTACACCCACAATAACTCTTGCCCTCACACGTACGCTAAACCTAAACCGTTGCCATACACTAACCTGTACCCTAAGCCCTCCCCATTCTCTAACACTAACGCTAACCCGAACTCTTACCCTGACCCTCAACCAAAGCTTACAGTCACCCGTGCCCTAATCATAACCAGAACACCAACACTAACCCGTGCCTTCACACGTATGCTAACCCTAAACCGTTGCCGTACACTAAGCTGTTCCCTATTCCCTCCCGATTCCCTAACCCTAACCCTAACACGAACCCTAACCCAGACCCTCACCCAAAGCCTTACCCTCACCCTTGCCCTAATATTAACCAGTACACAAATATCACTCCGTGGTCTCAAACGTCCTCTAAACCTAAACCACACCGGAACCCTAACCTGTACCCTAAACCCTCCGCATTCCCTAACCCTAACACTAACCGAAACCCTAATCCTGACCATCTCCAGAACCCTTACCCTCACCCGTGCCCTAATCTTAGCCAGTACACCAACACTCACCCGTACCCTCACATGTATGCTAACCTGAAACCATTGCCATACACTAACTTTTACCTTATTCTCTCCGTATTCCCTAACCCTACTCCTAACCGGAACCCTTACACTGACCCTCACCGTAAGCCTTACGTCCACCCGTGCCCTAATCTTAACCAGTACACAAACACTAACCCATGCCCTCACACGTACACTAACCCTAAGCCGTTGCCGTTCCCTAAGCTGTACCATAATCCCTACCCATTCCCTAAACCTAACCCTAACAAGAACCATAAACCTGACCATCACCCGAAGCCTTTCCCTCACCCGTGACCTAATCTTAACCAGTAAACCCGCAATATCCCTTGCCCTCACACATACGCTCACCCTAAACCGTTGCCATACACTAAACTGTACCCTAAGCCCTCCCCATTCGCTTACACTAACGCTAACCGGAACGCTTACCCTGACCCTCACCCGAAGCCTTACACTCACCCGTGCCCTAATAATAACCAGAACACCAACACTAACCCGTGCCTTCACACGTATGCTAACCCTAAACCGTTGCCGTACACTAACCTGTACCCTATTCCCTCCCGATTCCCTAACCCTAACCCTAAAACAAACCCTAACCCAGACCCTCACCCGAAGCCTTACCCTCACCCTTGCCCTAATCTTAACCAGTACAAAAATATTACTCCGTGCTCTCAAACCTCCTCTAACCCTAAACCACTCCCATACCCTAACCTGTACCCTAAACCCTCCGCATTCCCTAACCCTAACCCTAACCCAAACAGTAATCCTGATCCTCTCCCGAAACCTTACCCTCACCCGTGCCCTAATCATAACCAGAACACCAACACTCACCCGTACCCTCACATGTATGCTAACCTGAAACCATTGCCATACACTAACTTGAACCTTATTCTCTCCGGATTCCCTAACCCTACACCTAACCGGAACCCTTACACTGACCCTCACCGTAAGCCTTACCTCCACCCGTGCCCTATTCTTAACCAGTACACAAACACTAACCCATGCCCTCACACATACGCTTACCCTGAACCGTTGCCATACACTAAACTGTACCCTAAGCCCTCCCCATTCCCTTACACTAACGCTAACCCGAACGCTTACCCTGACCATCACCCGAAGCCTTACACTCACCCGTGCCATATTCATGACCAGAACACCAACACTAACCCGTGCCTTCACACGTATGCTAACCCTAAACCGTTGCCGAACACTAAGCTGTACCCTATTCCCTCCCGATTCCCTAACCCTAACCCTAACACAAACCCTAACCCAGACCCTCACCCGAAGCCTTACCCTCACCCTTGCCCTAATCTTAACCAGTAAAAAAATATTACTCCGTGCTCTCAAACCTCCTCTAACCCTAAACAGTTGCCATACACTAACCTGTACCCTAAACCCTCCGCATTCCCTAACCCTAACCCTAACCAAAACCCTAATCCTGACCCTCTCCCGAAACCTTACCTTCAACCGTGCCCTAACCTTAGCCAGTACACCAACACTCACCCGTGCCCTCACATGTATGCTAACCCTAAACCATTGCCATACACTAACCTATACCCTATTCCCTCCCTATTCCCTAACACTACACCTAACCCGAATCCTTACACTGACCCTCACCGGAAGCCTGACCTCGACCCCTGCCATAATCTTAACCAGAACACAAACACTAAACCATGTCCTCACACGTACACTAACTCTAAGCCATTGCCGTACCCTAAGCTGTACCCGAATCCCTCCCCATTCCCAAACCCTAACCCTAACAAGAACCCTAAACCTGACCCTCACCCGAAGCCTTTCCCTCACCCGTGACTTAATCTTAACCAGTACACCCACAATAACTCTTGCCCTCACACGTACGCTAACCCTAAACCGTTGCCATACACTAACCTGTACCCTAAGCCCTCCCTATTCTCTAACACTAACGCTAACCCGAACTCTTACCCTGACCCTCACCCAAAGCTTACACTCTCCCGTGCCCTAATCATAACCAGAACACCAACACTAACCCGTGCCTTCACACGTATGCTAACCCTAAACCGTTGCCGTACACTAAGCTGTACCCTATTCCCTCCCGATTCCCTAACCCTAACCCTAACACGAAACTTAACCCAGACCCTCACCCAAAGCCTTACCCTCACCCTTGCCCTAATATTAACCAGAACAAAAATATCACTCCGTGGTCTCAAACGTCCTATAAACCTAAACCACTCCGGTACCCTAACCTGTACCCTACACCCTCCGCATTCCTTAACCCTAACCCTAACCCAAACCCTAATCCTGACCATCTCCGGAACCCTTACTCTCACCCGTGCCCTAATCTTAGCCAGTACACCAACACTCACCCGTACCCTCACATGTATGCTAACCTGAAACCATTGCCATACACTAACTTGTACCTTATTCTCTCCGTATTCCCTAACCCTACACCTAACCGGAACCCTTACACTGAACCTCACCGTAAGCCTTACCTCCACCCGTGCCCTAATCTTAACCAGTACACAAACACTAACCCATGCCCTCACACGTACACTAACCCTAAGCCGTTGCCGTTCCCTAAGCTGTACCGTAATCCCTACACATTCCCTAAACCTAACCCTAACAAGAACCATAAACCTGACCATCACACTAAGCCTTTCTCTCACCCGTGACCTAATCTTAACCAGCAAACCCGCAATAACCCTTGCCCTCACACATACGCTCACCCTAAACCGTTGCCATACACTAAACTGAACCCTAAGCCCTCCCAATTCCCTTACACTAATGCTTAACTGAACGCTTACCCTGACCCTCACCCGAAGCCTTACACTCACCTGTGCCCTAATGATAACCAGAACACCAACACTAACCCGAGCCTTCACACGTATGCTAACCCTAAACCGTTGCCGTACACTAAGCTGTACCCTATTCCCTCCCGATTCCCTAACCCTAACCCTAACACAAACCCTAACCCAGACCCTCACCCGAAGCCTTACCCTCACCCTTGCCCTAATCTTAACCAGTAAAAAAATATTACTCCGTGCTCTCAAACCTTCTCTAACCCAAAACCGTTGCCATACACTAACCTGTACCCTAAACCCTCCGCATTCCTTAACCCTAACCCTAACCCAAACCCTAATCCTGACCCTCTCCCGAAGCCTTACCCTCAACCGTGCCCTAATCTTAGCCAGTACACCAACACTCACCCGTGCCCTCACATGTATGCTAACCCTAAACCATTGCCATGCACTAACCTATACCCTATTCCCTCTCTATTCCCTAATCCTGCACCTAACCCGAATCCTTACACTGACCCTCACCGGAAGCCTGACCTCCACACCTGCCATAATCTTAACCAGAACACAAACACTAAACCATGTCCTCACACGTACACTAACCCTAAGCCGTTGCCGTACCCTAAGCTGTACCCGAATCCCTCCCCATTCCCAAACCCTAACCCTAACAAGAACCATAAACCTGACCCTCACCCGAAGCCTTTCCCTCACCCGTGACTTAATCTTAACCAGTACACCCACAATAACTCTTGCCCTCACACGTACGCTAAACCTAAACCGTTGCCATACACTAACCTGTACCCTAAGCCCTCCCCATTCTCTAACACTAACGCTAACCCGAACTCTTACCCTGACCCTCACCCAAAGCCTTACAATCACCCGTGCCCTAATCATAACCAGAACACCAACACTAACCCGTGCCTTCACACGTATGCTAACCCTAAACCGTTGCCGTACACTAAGCTGTACCCTATTCCCTCCTGATTCCCTAACCCTAACCCTAACACGAACCCTAACCCAGACCCTCACCCAAAGCCTTACCCTCACCCTTGCCCTAATATTAACCAGAACACAAATATCACTCCGTGGTCTCAAACGTCCTCTAACCCTAAACCACTCCCGTACCCTAACCTGTACCCTAAACCCTCCGCATTCCCTAACCCTAACCCTAACCCAAACCCTAATCCTGACCATCTCCGGAACCCTTACCCTCACCCGTGCCCTAATCTTAGCCATTACACCAACACTCACCCGTGCCCTCACATGTATGCTAACCCGAAACCATTGCCATACACTAACTTATGCCTTATTCTCTCCGTATTCCCTAACGCTACACCTAACCGGAACCCTTACACTGACCCTCACCGTAAGCCTTACGTCCACCCGTGCCCTAATCTTAACCAGTACACAAACACTAACCCATACCCTCACACGTACACTAACCCTAAGCCGTTGCCGTTCCCTAAGCTGTACCCTAATCCCTACCCATTCCCTAAACCCAACCCTAACAAGAACCATAAACCTGACCATCACCCGAAGCCTTTCCCTCACCTGTGACCTAATCTTAACCAGTAAACCCGCAGTAACCCTTGCCCTCACTCATACGCTCACCCTAAACCGTTGCCATACACTAAACTGTACCCTAAGCCCTCCCCATTCCCTTACACTAACGTAACCCGAACGCTTACCCTGACCCTCACCCGAAGGCTTACACTCACCCGTGCCCTAATCATAACCAGAACACCAACACTAACCCGTGCCTTCACACGTATGCTAACCCTAAACCGTTGCGGTACACTAAGCTGTACCCCATTCCCTCCCGATTCCCTAACCCTAACCCTAACACAAACCCTAACCCAGACCCTCACACAAAGCCTTACCCTCACCCTTGCCCTAATCTCAAACAGTACAAAAATCTTACTCCGTGCTCTCAAACCTCCTCTAACCCTAAACCACTCCCATACCCTAACCTGTACCCTAAACCCTCCGCATTCCCTAACCCTAACCCTAACCCAAACCCTAATCCTGACCCTCTCCCGAAACCTTACCCTCACCCGTGCCCTAATCATAACCAGAACACAAACACTAACCCGTGCCCTCAAACGTATGCTAACACTAAACGGTTACCGTACACTAACCTGTACCCTATTCCCTCCCGATTCCCTAACCCTAACCCTAACACGAACCCTAACCCAGGCCCTCACCCGAAGCCTTACCCTCACCCTTGCCCTAAACTTAACCAGTACACAAATATTACTCCATGCTCTCAAACGTCCTCTAACCCTAAACCACTGCCATACCCTAACCTGTACCCTAAACCCTCCGCATTCCCTAAACCTAAACCTAACCCAAACCCTAATCCTGACCATCTCCGGAACCCTTACCCTCACCCGTGCCCTAATCTTAGCCACTACACCAACACTCACCCGTACCCTCACCTGTATGCCACCCCGAAACCATTGCGATACACTAACTTGAACCTTATTCTCTCCGTATTCCCTAACCATACACCTAACCGGAACCCTTACACTGACCCTCACCGTAAGCCTTACCTCCACCCGTGCCCTAATCTTAACCAGTACACAAACACTAACCCATGCCCTCACACATACGCTCACCCTGAACCGTTGCCATACACTAAACTGTACCCTAAGCCCTCCCCATTCCCTTACACTAACGCTAACCCGAACGCTTACCCTGACCATCACCCGAAGCCTTACACTCACCCGTGCCCTAATCATAACCAGAACACCAACACTAACCCGTGCCTTCACACGTATGCTAACCCTAAACCGTTGCCGAACACTAAGCTGTACCCTATTCCCTCCCGATTCCCTAACCCTAACCCTAACACAAACCCTAACCCAGACCCTCACCCGAAGCCTTACCCTCACCCTTGCCCTAATCTTAACCAGTACAAAAATATGACTCCGTGCTCTCAAACCTCCTCTAACCCTAAACAGTTGCCATACACTAACCTGTACCCTAAACCCTCCGCATTCCCTAACCCTAACCCTAACCAAAACCCTAATCCTGACCCTCTCCCGAAACCTTACCTTCAACCGTGCCCTAACCTTAGCCAGTACACCAACACTCACCCGTGCCCTCACATGTATGCTAACCCTAAACCATTGCAATACACTAACCTATACCCTATTCCCTCCCTATTCCCTAACACTACACCTAACCCGAATCCTTACCCTGACCCTCACCGGAAGCCTGACCTCGACCCCTGCCATAATCTTAACCAGAACACAAACACTAAACCATGTCCTCACACGTACACTAACTCTAAGCCGTTGCCGTACCCTAAGCTGTACCCGAATCCCTCCCCATTCCCAAACCCTAACCCTAACAAGAACCCTAAACCTGACCCTCACCCGAAGCCATTCCCTCACCCGTGACTTAATCTTAACCAGTACACCCACAATAACTCTTGCCCTCACACGTACGCTAACCCTAAACCGTTGCCATACACTAACCTGTACCCTAAGCCCTCCCCATTCTCTAACACTAACGCTAACCCGAACTCTTACCCTGACCCTCACCCAAAGCCTTACACTCACCCGTGCCCTAATCATAACCAGAACACCAACACTAAACCGTGCCTTCACACGTATGCTAACCCTAAACCGTTGCCGTATACTAAGCTGTACCCTATTCCCTCCCGATTCCCTAACCCTAACCCTAACACGAACCTTAACCCAGACCCTCACCCAAAGCCTTACCCTCACCCTTGCCCTAATATTAACCAGAACAAATATATCATTCCGTGGTCTCAAATGTCCTATAAACCTAAACCACTCTGGTACCCTAACCTGTACCCTAAACCCTCCGCATTCCCTAACCCTAACCCTAACCCAAACCCTAATCCTGAACATCTCCGGAACCCTTACCCTCACCCGTGCCCTAATCTTAGCCAGTACACCAACACTCACCCGTACCCTCACATGTATGCTAACCTGAAACCATTGCCATACACTAACTTGTACCTTATTCTCTCCGTATACTCTAACCCTACACCTAACCGGAACCCTTACACTGAACCTCACCGTAAGCCTTACCTCCACCCGTGCCCTAATCTTAACCAGTACACAAACACTAACCCATGCCCTCACACGTACACTAACCCTAAGCCGTTGCCGTTCCCGAAGCTTTACCGTAATCCCTACACACTCCCTAAACCTAACCCTAACAAGAACCATAAACCTGACCATCACACTAAGCCTTTCCCTCACCCGTGACCTAATGTTAACCAGCAAACCCGCAATAACCCTTGCCCTCACACATACGCTCACCCTAAACCGTTGCCATACACTAAACTGTACCCTAAGCCCTCCCAATTCCCTTACACTAACGCTTAACCGAACGCTTACCCTGACCCTCACCCGAAGCCTTACACTCACCCGTGCCCTAATCATAACCAGAACCCCAACACTAACCCGTGCCTTCACACGTATGCTAACCCTAAACCGTTGCCGTACACTAAGCTGTACCCTATTCCCTCTCGATTTCCTAACCCTAACCCTAACACAAACCCTAACCCAGACCCTCACCCGAAGCCTTACCCTCACCCTTGCCCTAATCTTAACCAGTACAAAAATATTACTCCGTGCTCTCAAACCTCCTCTAACCCTAAACCACTCCCATATCCTAACTTGTACCCTAAACCCTCCGCATTCCCTAACCCTAACCCTAACCCAAACCCTAAACCTGACCCTTTCCCGAAACCTTACCCTCACCCGTGCCCTAATCATAACCAGAACACCAACACTAACCCGTGCCCTCAAACGTATGCTAACCCTAAACGGTTATCATACACTAACCTGTACCCTATTCCCTCCCGATTCCCTAACCCTAACCCTAACAGGAACCCTAAACCAGACCCTCACCCGAAGCCTTACCCTCACCCTTGCCCTAAACTTAAACAGTACACAAATATTACTCCATGCTCTCAAACGTCCTCTAACCCTAAACTACTGCCATACCCTAAACTGTACCCTAAACCTTCCGCATTCCATAACCCTAACCCTAACTCAAACCCTAATCCTGACCATCTCCGGAACCCTTACCCTCACCCGTGCCCTAATCTTAGCCAGTACACCAACACTCACCCGTACCCTCACATGTATGCTAACCCGAAACCATTGCCATACACTAACTTGTACTTTATTCTCTCCGTACTCCCTAACCCTACACCTAACCAGAACCCTTACACTGACACTCACCGTAAGCCTTACCTCCACCCGTGCCCTAATCTTAACCAGTACACAAACACTAACCCATGCCCTCACACGTACACTAACCCTAAGCCGTTGCCGTTCCCTAAGCTGTACCGTAATCCCTACCCATTCCCTAAACCTAACCCTAACAAGAAAAATAAACCTAACCATCACGCGAAGCCTTTCCCTCACCCGTGACCTAATCTTAACCAGTAAACCCGCAATAACGCTTGTCCTCACACATCAGCTCACCCTAAACCGTTGCCATACACTAAACTGTACCCTAAGCCCTCTCCATTCCCTTACACTAACGCTAACCCAAACGCTTACCCTGACCATCACCCGAAGCCTTACACTCACCCGTGCCCTAATCATAACCAGAACACCAACACTAACCCGTGCCTTCACACGTATGCTAACCCTAAACCGTTGCCATACACTAAGCTGTACCCTATTCCCTCCCGATTCCCTAACCCTAACCCTAACACAAACCCTAACCCAGACCCTCACCCGAAGCCTTACCCTCACCCTTGCCCTAATCTTAACCAGTACAAAAATATTACTCCGTGCTCTCAAACCTCCTCTAACCCTAAACCGTTGCCATACACTAACCTGTACCCTAAACCCTCCGCATTCCCTAACCCTAACCCTAACCCAAACCCTAATCCTGACCCTCTCCCGAGACCTTACCCTCAACCGTGCCCTAATCTTAGCCAGTACACCAACACTCACCCGTGCCCTCACATGTATGCTAACCCTAAACCATTGCCATACACTAACCTATACCCTATTCCCTCCCTATTCCCTAACCCTACACCTAACCCGAATCCTTACACTGACCCTCACCGGAAGCCTGACCTCCACCCCTGCCATAATCTTAACCAGAACACAAACACTAAACCATGTCCTCACACGTACACTAACCCTAAGCCGTTGCCGTACCCTAAGCTGTACCCGAATCCCTCCCCATTCCCAAACCCTAACCCTAACAAGAACCCTAAACCTGACCCTCACCCGAAGCCTTTCCCTCACCCGTGACTTAATATTAACCAGTACACCCACAATAACTCTTGCCCTCACACGTAAGCTAACCCTAAACCGTTGCCATACACTAACCTGTACCCTAAACCCTCCCGATTCTCTAACACTAACGCTAACCCGAACTCTTACCCTGACACTCACCCAAAGCCTTACACTCACCCGTGCCCTAATCAAAACCAGAACACCAAGATTAACCCGTGCCTTCACACGTATGCTAACCCTAAACCGTTGCCGTACACTAAGCTGTACCCTATTCCCTCCCGATTCCCTAACCCTAACCCTAACACGAACCCTAACGCAGACCCTCACCCAAAGCCTTACCCTCACCCTTGCCCTAATATTTACCAGTACACAAATATCACTCCGTGGTCTCAAACGTCCTCTAAACCTAAACCACTCCGGTACCCTAACCTGTACCCTAAACCCTCCGCATTCCCTAACCCTAACCCTAACCCAAACCCTAATCCTGACCATCTCCGGAACCCTTACCCTCACCCGTGCCCTAATCTTAGCCAGTACACCAACACTCACCCGTACCCTCACATGTATGCTAACCTGAAACCATTCCCATACACTAACTTTTACCTTATTCTCTCCGTATTCCCTAACCCTACACCTAACCGGAACCCTTACACTGACCCTCACCGTAAGCCTTACCTCCACCCGTGCCCTAATCTTAACCAGTACACAAACACTAACCCATGCCCTCACACGTACACTAACCCTAAGCCGTTGCCGTTCCCTAAGCTGTACCCTAATCCCTACCCATTCCCTAAACCTAACCCTAACAAGAACCATAAACCTGACCATCACCCGAAGCCTTTCCCTCACCCGTGACCTAATCTTAACCAGTAAACCCGCAATAACCCTTGCCCTCACACATATGCTCACCCTAAACCGTTGCCATACACTAAACTGTACCCTAAGCCCTCCCCATTCGCTTACACTAACGCTAACCGGAACGCTTACCCTGACCCTCACCCGAAGCCTTACACTCACCCGTGGCCTAATCATAACCAGAACACCAACACTAACCCGTGCCTTCACACGTATGCTAACCCTAAACCGTTGCCGTACACTAAGCTGTACCCTATTCCCTCCCGATTCCCTAACCCTAACCCTAAAACAAACCCTAACCCAGACCCTCACCCGAAGCCTTACCCTCACCCTTGCCCTAATCTTAACCAGTACAAAAATATTACTCCGTGCTCTCAAACCTCCTCTAACCCTAAACCACTCCCATACCCTAACCTGTACCCTAAACCCTCCGCATTCCCTAACCCTAACCCTAACCCAAACAGTAATCCTGACCCTCTCCCGAAACCTTACCCTCACCCGTGCCCTAATCATAACCAGAACACCAACACTAACCCGTGCCCTCAAACGTATGCTAACCCTAAACGGTTACAGTACACTAACCTGTACCCTATTCCCTCCCGATTCCCTAACCCTAACCCTAACACGAACCCTAACCCAGACCCTCACCCGAAGCCTTACCCTAACCCTTGCCCTAAACTTAACCAGTACACAAATATTACTCCATGCTCTCAAACGTCCTCTAACCCTAAACCACTGCCATACCCTAGCCTGTACCCTAAACCCTCCGCATTCCCTAACACTAACCCTAACCCAAACCCTAATCCTGACCATCTCCGGAACCCTTACCCTCACCCGTGCCCTAAACTTAGCCAGTACACCAACACTCACCCGTGCCCTCACATGTATGCTAACCCTAAACCATTGCCATACACTAACCTATACCCTATTCCCTCTCTATTCCCTAACCCTACACCTAACCCGAATCCTTACACTGACCCTCACCGGAAGCCTGACCTCCACCCCTGCCATAATCTTAACCAGAACACAAACACTAAACCATGTCCTCACACGTACACTAACCCTAAGCCGTTGCCGTACCCTAAGCTGTACCCGAATCCCTCCCCATTCCCAAACCCTAACCCTAAGAAGAACCCTAAACCTGACCCTCACCTGAAGCCTTTCCCTCACCCGTGGCTTAATCTTAACCAGTACACCCACAATAACTCTTGCCCTCACACGTACGGTAACCCTAAAACGTTGCCATACACTAACCTGTAATCTAAGCCCTCCCCTTTCTCTAACACTAACGCTAACCCGAACTCTTACCCTGACCCTCACCCAAAGCCTTACACTCACCCGTGCCCTAATCATAACCAGAACACAAACATTAACCCGTGCCTTCACACGTATGCTAACCCTAAACGGTTGCCGTACACTAAGCTGTACCCTATTCCCTCCTGATTCCCTAACCCTAACCGTAACACGAACCCTAACCCAGGCCCTCACCCAAAGCCTTACCCTCACCCTTGCCCTAATATTAACCAGAACACAAATATCACTCCGTGGTCTCAAACGTCCTCTAACCCTAAACCACTCCCGTACCCTAACCTGTACCCTAAACCCTCCGCATTCCCTAACCCTAACCCTAACCTAAACCCTAATCCTGACCATCTCCGGAACCCTTACCCTCAACCGTGCCCTAATCTTAGCCAGTACACCAACACTCACCCGTACCCTCACATGTATGCTAACCCGAAACCATTGCCATACACTAACTTGTGCCTTATTCTCTCCGTATTCCCTAACGCTACACCTAACCGGAACCCTTAAACTGACCCTCACCGTAAGCCTTAACTCCACCCGTGCCCTAATCTTAACCTGTACACAAACACTAACCCATACCCTCACACGTACACTAACCCTAAGCCGTTGCCTTTCCCTAAGCTGTACCGTAATCCATACCCATTCCCTAAACCTAACCCTAACAAGAACCATAAACCTGACCATCACCCGAAGCCTTTCCCTCACCCGTGACCTAATCTTAACCAGTAAACCCGCAATAACCCTTGCCCTCACACATACGCTCACCCTAAACCGTTGCCATACACTAAACTGTACCCTAAGCCCTCCCCATTCCCTTACACTAACGCTAACCCGAACGCTTACCCTGACCCTCACCCGAAGCCTTACACTCACCCGTGCCCTAATCATAACCAGAACACCAACACTAACCCGTGCCTTCACACGTATGCTAACCCTAAACCGTTGCGGTACACTAAGCTGTACCCCATTCCCTCCCGATTCCCTAACCCTAACCCTAACACAAACCCTAACCCAGACCCTCACACAAAGCCTTACCCTCATCCTTGCCCTAATCTCAACCAGTACAAAAATATTACTCCGTGCTCTCAAACCTCCTCTAACCCTAAACCACTCCCATACCCTAACCTGTACCCTAAACCCTCCGCATTCCCTAACCCTAACCCTAACCCAAACCCTAATCCTGACCCTCTCCCGAAACCTTACCTTCACCCGTGCCCTAATCATAACCAGAACACAAACACTAACCCTTGCCCTCAAACGTATGCTAACAATAAACGGTTACTGTACACTAAACTGTACCCTATTCCCTCCCGATTCCCTAACCCTAACCCTAACACGAACCCTAACCCAGGCCCTCACCCGAAGCCCTACCCTCACCCTTGCCCTAAACTTAACCAGTACACAAATATTACTCCATGCTCTCAAACTTCCTCTAACCCTAAACCAAGGCCATACCCTAACCTGTACCCTAAACCCTCCGCATTCCCTAAACCTAACCCTAACCCAAACCCTAATCCTGACCATCTCCGGAACCCTTACCCTCACCCGTGCCCTAATCTTAACCAGTTCACAAGCACTAACCCATGCCCTCACACATACGCTCACCCTGAACCGTTGCCATACACTAAACTGTACCCTAAGCCCTCCCCATTCCCTTACACTAACGCTAACCCGAACGCTTACCCTGACCATCACCCGAAGCCTTACACTCACCCGTGCCCTAATCATAACCAGAACACCAACACTAACCCGTGCCTTCAAACGTATGCTAACCCTAAACCGTTGCCATACACTAAGCTTTACCCTATTCCCTCCCGATTCCCTAACCCTAACCCTAACACAAACCCTAACCCAGACCCTCACCCGAAGCCTTACCCTCACCCTTGCCCTAATCTTAACCAGTACAAAAATATTACTCCGTGCTCTCAAACCTCCTCTAACCCTAAACCGTTGCCATACACTAACCTGTACCCTAAACCCTCCGCATTCCCTAACCCTAACCCTAACCCAAACCCTAATCCTGACCCTCTCCCGAGCCCTTACCCTCAACCGTGCCCTAATCTTAGCCAGTACACCAACACTCACCCGTGCCCTCACATGTATGCTAACCCTAAACCATTGCCATACACTAACCTATACCCTATTCCCTCCCTAATCCCTAACCCTACACCTAACCCGAATCCTTACACTGACCCTCACCGGAAGCCTGACCTCCACCCCTGCCATAATCTTAACCAGAACACAAACACTAAACCATGTCCTCACACGTACACTAACACTAAGCCGTTGCCGTACCCTAAGCTGTACCCGAATCCCTCCCCATTCCCAAACCCTAACCCTAACAAGAACCCTAAACCTGACCCTCACCCGAAGCCTTTCCCACACCCGTGACTTAATCTTAACCAGTACACCCACAATAACTCTTGCCCTCACACGTACGCTAACCCTAAACCGTTGCCATACACTAACCTGTACCCTAAGCCCTCCCCATTCTCTAACACTAACGCTAACCCGAACTCTTACCCTGACCCTCACCCAAAGCCTTACACTCACCGTGCCCTAATCATAACCAGAACACCAACACAAACCCGTGCCTTCACACGTATGCTAACCCTAAACCGTTGCCGTACACTAAGCTGTAGCCTATTCCCTCCTGATTCCCTAACCCTAACCCTAACACGAACCCTAACCGAGACCCTCACCCAAAGCCTTACCCTCACCCTTGCCCTAATATTAACCAGTACACAAATATCACTCCGTGGTCTCAAACGTCCTCTAACCCTAAACCACTCCCGTACCATAACCTGTACCCTAAACCCTCCGCATTCCCTAACCCTAACCCTAACCCAAACCCTAATCCTGACCATCTCCGGAACCCTTACACTCATCCGTACCCTAATCTTCGCCAAAAACCAACACTCACCCGTACCCTCACATGTATGCTAACCCGAAACCATTGCCATACACTAACTTGTGCCTTATTCTCTCCGTATTCCCTAACGCTACACCTAACCGGAACCCTTACACTGACCCTCACCGTAAGCCTTAACTCCACCCGTTCCCTAATCTTAACCAGTACACAAACACTAACCCATACCCTCACACGTACACTAACCCTAAGCCGTTGCCTTTCCCTAAGCTGTACCATAATCCATACCCATTCCCTAAACCTAACCCTAACAAGAACCATAAAACTGACCATCACCCGAAGTCTTTCCCTCACCCGTGACCTAATCTTAACCAGTAAACCCGCAATAACCCTTGCCCTCACACATACGCTCACCCTAAACCGTTGCCATACACTAAACTGTACGCTAAGCCCTCCCCATTCCCTTACACTAACGCTAACCCGAACGCTCACCCTGACCCTCACCCGAAGCCTTACACTCACCCGTGCCCTAATCATAACCAGAACACCAACAATAACCCGTGCCTTCACACGTATGCTAACCCTAAACCGTTGCCGTACACTAAGCTGTACCCCATTCCCTCCCGATTCCCTAACCCTAACCCTAACACAAACCCTAACCCAGACCCTCACACAAAGCCTTACCCTCACCCTTGCCCTAATCTCAACCAGTACAAAAATATTACTCCGTGCTCTCAAACGTCCTCTAACCCTAAACCACTCCCATACCCTAACCTGTACCCTAAACCCTCCGCATTCCCTAACCCTAACCCTAACCCAAACCCTAATCCTGACCCTCTCCCGAAACTTTACCCTCACCCGTGCCCTAATCATAACCAGAACACAAACACTAACCCTTGCCTTCACACGTATGCTAACCCTAAACCGTTGCCATACACTAAGCTGTACCCTATTCCCTCCCGATTCCCTAACCCTAACCCTAACACAAACCCTAACCCAGACCCTCACCCGAAGCCTTACCCTCACCCTTGCCCTAATCTTAACCAGTACAAAAATATTACTCCGTGCTCTCAAACCTCCTCTAACCCTAAACCGTTGCCATACACTAACCTGTACCCTAAACCCTCCGCATTCCCTAACCCTAACCCTAACCCAAACCCTAATCCTGACCCTCTCCCGAGCCCTTACCCTCAACCGTGCCCTAATCTTAGCCAGTACACCAACACTCACCCGTGCCCTCACATGTATGCTAACCCTAAACCATTGCCATACACTAACCTATACCCTATTCCCTCCCTATTCCCTAACCCTACACCTAACCCGAATCCTTACACTGACCCTCACCGGAAGCCTGACCTCCACCCCTGCCATAATCTTAACCAGAACACAAACACTAAACCATGTCCTCACACGTACACTAACCCTAAGCCGTTGCCGTACCCTAAGCTGTACCCGAATCCCTCCCCATTCCCAAACACTAACCCTAACAAGAACCCTAAACCTGACCCTCACCCGAAGCCTTTCCCTCACCCGTGACTTAATCTTAACCAGTACACCCACAATAAATCTTGCCCTCACACGTACGCTAACCCTAAACCGTTGCCATACACTAACCTGTACCCTAAGCCCTCCCGATTCTCTAACACTAACGCTAACCCGAACTCTTACCCTGACACTCACCCAAAGCCTTACACTCACCCGTGCCCTAATCAAAACCAGAACACCAAGATTAACCCGTGCCTTCACACGTATGCTAACCCTAAACCGTTGCCGTACACTAAGCTGTACCCTATTCCCTCCCGATTCCCTAACCCTAACCCTAACACGAACCCTAACCCAGACCCTCACCCAAAGCCTTACCCTCACACTTGCCCTAAAATTAACCAGTACACAAATATCACTCCGTGGTCTCAAACGTCCTATAAACATAAACCACTCCTGTACCCTAACCTGTACCCTAAACCCTCCGCATTCCCTAACCCTAACCCTAACCCAAACCCTAATCCTGACCATCTCCGGAACCCTTACCCTCACCCGTGCCCTAATCTTAGCCAGTACACCAACACTCACCCGTACCCTCACATGTATGCTAACCTGAAACCATTGCCATACACTAACTTTTACCTTATTCTCTCCGTATTCCCTAACCCTACACCTAACCGGAACCCTTACACTGACCCTCACCGTAAGCCTTACCTCCACCCGTGCCCTAATCTTAACCAGTACACAAACACTAACCCATGCTCTCACACGTACACTAACCCTAAGCCGTTGCCGTTCCCTAAGCTGTACCCTAATCCCTACCCATTCACTAAACCTAACCCTAACAAGAACCATAAACCTGACCATCACCCGAAGCCTTTCCCTCACCCGTGACTTAATCTTAACCAGTAAACCCGCAATAACCCTTGCCCTCACACATACGCTCACCCTAAACCGTTGCCATACACTAAACTGTACCCTAAGCCCTCCCCATTCGCTTACACTAACGCTAACCGGAATGCTTACCCTGACCGTCACCCGAAGCCTTACACTCACCCGTGCCCTAATCATAACCAGAACACCAACACTAACCCGTGCCTTCACACGTATGCTAACCCTAAACCGTTGCCGTACACTAAGCTGTACCCTATTCCCTCCCGATTCCCTAATCCTAACCCTAAAACAAACCCTAACCCAGACCCTCACCCGAAGCCTTACCCTCACCCTTGCCCTAATCTTAACCAGTACCAAAATATTACTCCGTGCTCTCAAACCTCCTCTAACCCTAAACCACTCCCATACCCTAACCTGTACCCTAAACCCTCCGCATTCCCTAACCCTAACCCTAACCCAAACAGTAATCCTGACCCTCTCCCGAAACCTTACCCTCACTAGTGCCCTAATCATAACCAGAACACCAACACTAACCCGTGCCCTCAAACGTATGCTAACCCTAAACGGTTACCGTACACTAACCTGTACCCTATTCCCTCCCGATTCCCTAACCCTAACCCTAACACGAACCCTAACCCAGACCCTCACCCGAAGCCTTACCCTCACCCTTGCCCTAAACTTAACCAGTACACAAATATTACTCCATGCTCTCAAACGTCCTCTAACCCTAAACCACTGCCATACCCTAGCCTGTACCCTAAACCCTCCGCATTCCCTAACACTAACCCTAAACCAAACCCTAATCCTGACCATCTCCGGAACCCGTACCCTCACCCGTGCCCTAAACTTAGCCAGTACACCAACACTCACCCGTGCCCTCACATGTATGCTAACCCTAAACCATTGCCATACACTAACCTATACCCTATTCCCTCCCTATTCCCTAACCCTACACCTAAATCGAATCCTTACACTGACCCTCACCAGAAGCCTGACCTCCACCCCTGCCATTATCTTAACCAGAACACAAACACTAAACCATGTCCTCACACGTACACTAACCCTAAGCCGTTGCCGTACCCTAAGCTGTACCCGAATCCCTCCCCATTCCCAAACCCTAACCCTAAGAAGAACCCTAAACCTGACCCTCACCTGAAGCCTTTCCCTCACCCGTGACTTAATCTTAACCAGTACACCCACAATAACTCTTGCCCTCACACGTACGGTAACCCTAAAACGTTGCCATACACTAACCTGTAATCTAAGCCCTCCCCTTTCTCTAACACTAACGCTAACCCGAACTCTTACCCTGACCCTCACCCAAAGCCTTACACTCACCCGTGCCCTAATCATAACCAGAACACAAACATTAACCCGTGCCTTCACACGTATGCTAACCCTAAACGGTTGCCGTACACTAAGCTGTACCCTATTCCCTCCTGATTCCCTAACCCTAACCGTAACACGAACCCTAACCCAGGCCCTCACCCAAAGCCTTACCCTCACCCTTGCCCTAATATTAACCAGAACACAAATATCACTCCGTGGTCTCAAACGTCCTCTAACCCTAAACCACTCCCGTACCCTAACCTGTACCCTAAACCCTCCGCATTCCCTAACCCTAACCCTAACCTAAACCCTAATCCTGACCATCTCCGGAACCCTTACCCTCAACCGTGCCCTAATCTTAGCCAGTACACCAACACTCACCCGTACCCTCACATGTATGCTAACCCGAAACCATTGCCATACACTAACTTGTGCCTTATTCTCTCCGTATTCCCTAACGCTACACCTAACCGGAACCCTTAAACTGACCCTCACCGTAAACCTTAACTCCACCCGTGCCCTAATCTTAACCAGTACACAAACACTAACCCATACCCTCACACGTACACTAACCCTAAGCCGTTGCCTTTCCCTAAGCTGTACCGTAATCCATACCCATTCCCTAAACCTAACCCTAACAAGAACCATAAACCTGACCATCACCCGAAGCCTTTCCCTCACCCGTGACCTAATCTTAACCAGTAAACCCGCAATAACCCTTGCCCTCACACATACGCTCACCCTAAACCGTTGCCATACACTAAACTGTACCCTAAGCCCTCCCCATTCCCTTACACTAACGCTAACCCGAACGCTTACCCTGACCCTCACCCGAAGCCTTACACTCACCCGTGCCCTAATCATAACCAGAACACCAACACTAACCCGTGCCTTCACACGTATGCTAACCCTAAACCGTTGCGGTACACTAAGCTGTACCCCATTCCCTCCCGATTCCCTAACCCTAACCCTAACACAAACCCTAACCCATACCCTCACACAAAGCCTTACCCTCATCCTTGCCCTAATCTCAACCAGTACAAAAATATTACTCCGTGCTCTCAAACCTCCTCTAACCCTAAACCACTCCCATACCCTAACCTGTACCCTAAACCCTCCGCATTCCCTAACCCTAACCCTAACCCAAACCCTAATCCTGACCCTCTCCCGAAACCTTACCTTCACCCGTGCCCTAATCATAACCAGAACACAAACACTAACCCTTGCCCTCAAACGTATGCTAACAATAAACGGTTACCGTACACTAACCTGTACCCTATTCCCTCCCGATTCCCTAACCCTAACCCTAACACGAACCCTAACCCAGGCCCTCACCCGAAGCCTTACCCTCACCCTTGCCCTAAACTTAACCAGTACACAAATATTACTCCATGCTCTCAAACTTCCTCTAACCCTAAACCAAGGCCATACCCTAACCTGTACCCTAAACCCTCCGCATTCCCTAACCCTAACCCTAACCCAAACCCTAATCCTGACCATCTCCGGAACCCTTACACTCACCCGTACCCTAATCTTAGCCAGAAACCAACACTCACCCGTACCCTCACATGTATGCTAACCCGAAACCATTGCCATACACTAACTTGTGCCTTATTCTCTCCGCATTCCCTAACACTAACCCTAACCCAAACAGTAATCCTGACCCTCTCCCGAAACCTTACCCTCACCCGTGCCCTAATCATAACCAGAACACCAACACTAACCCGTGCCTTCACACGTATGCTAACCCGAAACCGTTGCCATACACTAAGCTGTACCCTATTCCCTCCCGATTCCCTAACCCTAACCCTAACACAAACCCTAACCCAGACCCTCACCCGAAGCCTTACCCTCACCCTTGCCCTAATCTTAACCAGTACAAAAATATTACTCCGTGCTCTCAAACCTCCTCTAACCCTAAACCACTCCCATACCCTAACCTGTACCCTAAACCCTCCGCATTCCCTAACCCTAACCCTAACCCAAACAGTAATCCAGACCCTCTCCCGAAACCTTACCCTCACCCGTGCCCTACTCATAACCAGAACACCAACACTAACCCGTGCCCTCAAACGTATGCTAACCCTAAACGGTTACCGTACACTAACCTGTACCCTATTCCTTCCCGATTCCCTAACCCTAACCCTATCACGAAACCTAACCCAGACCCTCACCCAAACCCTTATCCTCACACTTGCCCTAATATTAACCAGTACACAAATATCACTCCGTGGTCTCAAACGTCCTCTAAACCTAAACCACTCCGGTACCCTAACCTGTACCCTAAACCCTCCGCATTCCCTAACCCTAACCCAAACCCTAATCCTGACCATCTCCGGAACCCTTACCCTCACCTTTGCCCTAATCTTAACCAGTACAAAAATATTACTCCGTGCTCTCAAACCTTCTCTAACCCTAAACCGTTGCCATACACTAACCTGTACCCTAAACCCTCCGCATTCCCTAACCCTAACCCTAACCCAAACCCTAATCCTGACCCTCTCCCGAACCCTTACCCTCACCCGTGCCCTAATCTTAGCCAGTACACCAAAACTCACCCGTGCCCTCACATGTATGCTAACCCTAAACCATTGCCATACACTAACCTATACCCTATTCCCTCCCTATTCCCTAACCCTGCACCTAACCCGAATCCTTACACTGACCCTCACCGGAAGCCTGACCTCCACACCTGCCATAATCTTAACCAGAACACAAACACTAAACCATGTCCTCACACGTACACTAACCCTAAGCCGTTGCCGTACCCTAAGCTGTACCCGAATTCCTCCCCATTCCCAAACCCTAACCCTAACAAGAACCCTAAACCTGACCCTCACCCGAAGCCTTTCCCTCACCCGTTACTTAATCTTAACCAGTGCACCCACAATAACTGTTGCCCTCACACGTACGCTAACCCTAAACCGTTGCCATACACTAACCTGTACCCTAAGCCCTCCCCATTCTCTAACACTGACGCTAACCCGAACTCTTACCCTGACCCTCACCCAAAGCCTTACACTCACCCGTGCCCTAATCATAACCAGAACACCAACACTAAACCGTGCCTTCACACGTATGCTAACCCTAAACCGTTGCCGTATACTAAGCTGTACCCTATTCCCTCCCTATTCCCTAACCCTAACCCTAACACGAACCCTAACCCAGACCCTCACCCAAAGCCTTACCTTCACCCTTGCCCTAATGTTAACCAGTACACAAATATCACTCCGTGGTCTCTAACGTCCTCTAACCCTAAACCACTCCCGTACCCTAACCTGTACCCTAAACCCTCCGCATTCCCTAACCCTAACCCTAACCCAAACCCTAATCCTGACCATCTCCGGAACCCTTACCCTCACCCGTGCCCTAATCTTAGCCAGTACACCAACACTCACCCGTACTGTTACATGTATGCTAACCCGAAACCATTGCCATACACTAACTTGTGCCTTATTCTTTCGGTATTCCGTAACCCTACACCTAACCGGAACCCTTACACTGACACTCACCGTAAGCCTTAACTCCACACGTGCCCTACTCTTAACCAGTACACAAACACTAAACCATACCCTCACACGTATACTAACCCTAAGCCGTTGCCTTTCCCTAAGCTGTACCGTAATCCCTACCCATTCCCTAAACCTAACCCTAACAAGAACCATAAAACTGACCTTCACCCGAAGCCTTTCCCTCACCCGTGACCTAATCTTAACCAGTAAACCCGCAATAACCCTTGCCATCACACATACGCTCACCGTAAACCGTTGCCATACACTAAACTGTACCCTAAGCCCTCCCAATTCCCTGACACTAACGCTAACCCGAACGCTTACCCTGACCCTCACCCGAAGCCTTACACTCACCCGTGCCCTAATCATAACCAGAACACCAACACTAACCCGTGCCTTCACACGTATGTTAACCCTAAACCGTTGCCGTACACTAAGCTGTACCCCATTCCCTCCCGATTCCCTAACCCTAACCCTAACACAAACCCTAACGCAGACCCTCACCCGAAGCCTTACCCTCACCCTTGCCCTAATCTTAACCAGTACAAAAATATTACTCCGTGCTCTCAAACCTCCTCTAACCCTAAACCGTTGCCATACACTAACCTGTACCCTAAACACTCCGCATTCCCTAACCCTAACCCTAACCCAAACCCTAATCCTGACCCTCTCCCGAAACCTTACCCTTAACCGTGCCCTAATCTTAGCCAATACCCCAACACTCACCCGTGCCCTCACATGTATGCTAACCCTAAACCATTGCCGTACACTAACCTATACCCTATTCCCTCCCTATTCCCTAACCCTACACCTAACCCGAATCCTTACACTGACCCTCACCGGAAGCCTGAACTCCACCCGTGCCATAATCTTAACCAGAACACAAACACTAAACCATGTCCTCACACGTACACTAACCCTAAACCGTTGCCGTACCGTAAGCTCTACCCGAATCCCTCCCCATTCCCAAACCCTAACTCTAACAAGAACCCTAAACCTGACCCTCACCCGAAGGCTTTCCCTCACCCGTGACTTAATCTTAACCAGTACACCCACAATAACTCTTGCCCTCACACGTACGCTAACCCTAAACCGTTGCCATACACTAACCTGTACCCTAAGCCCTCCCCATTCTCTAACACTAACGCTAACCCGAACTCTTACACTGACCCTCACCCAAAACCTTACACTCACCCGTGCCCTCATCATAACCAGAACACCAACACTAACCCGTGCCTTCACACATATGCTAACCCTAAACCGTTGCCGTACACTAAGCTGTACCCTATTCCCTCCCGATTCCTTAACCCTAACCCTAACACGAACCCTAACCCAGACCCTCGCCCAAAGCCTTACCCTCACCCTTGCCCTAATATTAACCAGTACACAAATATCACTCCGTGGTCTCAAACGTCCTCTAACCCTAAACCACTCCCGTACCATAACCTGTACCCTAAACCCTCCGCATTCCCTAACCATAACCCAAACCCTAATCCTGACCATCTCCGGAACACTTACCCTCACCTTTGCCCTAATCTTAACCAGTACAAAAATATTACTCCGTGCTCTCAAACCTTCTCTAACCCTAAACCGTTGCCATACACTAACCTGTACCCTAAACCCTCCGCATTCCCTAACCCTAACCCTAACCCAAACCCTAATCCTGACCCTCTCCCGAACCCTTACCCTCATCCGTGCCCTAATCTTAGCCAGTACACCAAAACTCACCCGTGCCCTCACATGTATGCTAACCCTAAACCATTGCCATACACTAAATTATACCCTATTCCCTCCCTATTCCCTAACCCTGCACCTAACCCGAATCCTTACACTGACCTTCACCGGAACCCTGACCTCCACACCTGCCATAATCTTAACCAGAACACAAACACTAAACCATGTCCTCACACGTACACTAACCCTAAGCCGTTACCGTACCCTAAGCTGTACCCGAATTCCTCCCCATTCCCAAACCCTAACCCTAACAAGAACCCTAAACCTGACCCTCACCCGAAGCCTTTCCCTCACCCGTGACTTAATCTTAACCAGTACACCCACAATAACTCTTGCCCTCACACGTACGCTAACCCTAAACCGTTGCCATACACTAACCTGTACCCTAAGCCCTCCCCATTCTCTAACACTAACGCTAACCCGATCTCTTACCCTGACCCTCACCCAAAGCCTTACACTCACCCGTGCCCTAATCATAACCAGAACACCAACACTAAACCGTGCCTTCACACGTATGCTAACCC
Source organism: Inia geoffrensis (assembly GCA_036417435.1). NCBI lineage: Eukaryota > Metazoa > Chordata > Mammalia > Artiodactyla > Iniidae > Inia > Inia geoffrensis. The sequence continues at coordinate 154,389,193 of CM070902.1, forward strand.
TAAACCGTTGCCGTATACTAAGCTGTACCCTATTCCCTCCCGATTCCCTAACCCTAACCCTAACACGAACACTAACCCAGACCCTCACCCAAAGCCTTACCCTCACCCTTGCCCTAATGTTAACCAGTACACAAATATCACTCCGTGGTCTCAAACGTCCTCTAACCCTAAACCACTCCCGTACCCTAACGTGTACCCTAAACCCTCCGCATTCCCTAACCCTAACCCTAACCCAAACACTAATCCTGACCCTCTCCCGAAACCTTACCCTCACCCGTGCCCTAATCATAACCAGAACACCAACACTAACCCGTGCCCTCAAACGTATGCTAACCCTAAACGGTTACCGTACACTAACCTGTACCCTATTCCTTCCCGATTCCCTAACCCTAACCCTAACCCGAACCCTAACCCAGACCGTCACCCGAAGCCTTACCCTCACCTTTGCAATAAACTTAACCAGTACACAAATATTACTCCATGCTCTCAAACGTACTCTAACCCTAAACCACTGCCATACCCTAACCTGTACCCTAAACCCTCCGCATTCCCTAACCCTAACCCTAACCCAAACCCTAATCCTGACCATCTCCGGGACCCTTACCCTCACCCGTGCCCTAATCTTAGCCAGTACACCAACACTCACCCGTACCCTCACATGTATGCTAACCCGAAACCATTGCCATACACTAACTTGTACCTTATTCTCTCCGTATTTCCTAACCCTACACCTAACCGGATCCCTTACACTGACCCTCACCGTAAGCCTTACCTCCACCCGTGCCCTAATCTTAACCATTACACAAACACTAACCCAAACCCTCACACGTACACTAACCCTAAGCCATTGCCATTCGCTAAGCTGTAACGTAATCCCTACCCATTCCCTAAACCTAACCCTAACAAGAACCATAAACCTGACCATCACCCGAAGCCTTTCCCTCACCCGTGACCTAATCTTAACCAGTAAACCCGCAATAACCCTTGCCCTCACACATACGCTCACCCTAAACCGTTGCCATACACTAAACTGCACACTAAGCACTCCCCATTCCCTGACACTAACGCTAACCCGAACGCTTACCCTGACCATCACCCGAAGCCTTACACTCACCCGTGCCCTAATCATAACCAGAACACAAACACTAACCCTTGCCTTCACACGTATGCTAACCCTAAACCGTTGCCGTACACTAAGCTGTACCCTATTCCCTCCCGATTCCTTAACCCTAACCCTAACACAAACCCTAATGCAGACCCTCACCCGAAGCCTTACCCTCACCCTTGCCCTAATCTTAACCAGTACAAAAATATTACTCCGTGCTCTCAAACCTCCTCTAACCCTAAACCGTTGCGATACACTAACCTGTACCCTAAACCCTCCGCATTCCCTAACCCTAAACCTAACACAAACCCTAATCCTGACCCTCTCCCGAACCCTTACCCTCAACCGTGCCCTAATCTTAGCCAGTACACCAACACTCACCCGTGCCCTCACATGTATGCTAACCCTAAACCATTGCCATACACTAACCTATACCCTATTCCCTCCCTATTCCCTAACCCTACACCTAAACCGAATCCTTACACTGACCCTCACCGGAAGCCTGACCTCCACATCTGCCATAATCTTAACCAGAACACAAACACTAAACCATGTCCTCACACGTACACTAACCCTAAGCCGTTGCCGTACCCTAAGATGTACCCGAATCCCTCCCCATTCCCAAACCCTAACCCTAACAAGAACCCTAAACCTGACCCTCGCCTGAAGCCTTTCCCTCACCCGTGACTTAATCTTAACCAGTACACCCACAATAACTCGTGCCCTCACACGTACGCTAACCCTAAACCGTTGCCATACACTAACCTGTACCCTAAGCCCTCCCCATTCTCTAACACTAACGCTAACCCGAACTCTTACCCTGACCCTCACCCAAAGCCTTGCACTCACCCGTGCCCTAATCATAACCAGAACACAAACACTAACCCGTGCCTTCACAGGTATGCTAACCCTAAACCGTTGCCGTACACTAAGCTGTACCCTATTCCCTCCTGATTCCCTAACCCTAAGCCTAACACGAACCCTAACCCAGACCCTCACCCAAAGCCTTACCCTCACCCTTGCCCTAATATTAACCAGAACACAAATATCACTCCGTGGTCTCAAACGTCCTCTAACCCTTGACCACTCCCGTACCATAACCTGTACCCTAAACCCTCCGCATTCCCTAACCCTAACCCTAACCCAAACCCTAATCCTGACCATCTCCGGAACCCTTACCCTCACCCGTGCCCTAATCTTAGCCAGTACACCAACACTCACCCGTACCCTCACATGTATACTAACCCGAAACAATTGCATTACACTAACTTGTGCCTTATTCTCTCCGTATTCCCTAACGCTACACCTAACAGGAACACTTACACTGACCCTCACCGTAAGCCTTAACTCCACCCGTTCCCTAATCTTAACCAGTACACAAACACTAACCCATACCCTCACACGTACATTAACCCTAAGCCGTTGCCTTTCCCTAAGCTGTACCGTAATCCATACCCATTCCCTAAACCTAACCCTAACAAGAACCATAAAACTGACCATCACCCGAAGTCTTTCCCTCACCCGTGACCTAATCTTAACCAGTAAACCCGCAATAACCCTTGCCCTCACACATACGCTCACCCTAAACCATTGCCATACACTAAACTGTACCCTAAGCCCTCCCCATTCCCTTACACTAACGCTAACACGAACGCTTACCCTGACCCTCACCCGAAGCCTTACACTCACCCGTGCCGTAATCATAACCAGAACACCAACACTAACCCGTGCCTTCACACGTATGCTAACCCTAAACCGTTGCCGTACACTAAGCTGTACCCCATTCCCTCCCGATTCCCTAACCCTAACCCTAACACAAACCCTAACCCAGACCCTCAAACAAAGCCTTACCCTCACCCTTGCCCTAATCTCAACCAGTACAAAAATATTACTCCGTGCTCTCAAACGTCCTCTAACCCTAAACCACTCCCATACCCTAACCTGTACCCTAAACCCTCCGCATTCCCTAACCCTAACCCTAACCCAAACCCTAATCCTGACCCTCTCCGGAAACTTTACCCTCACCCGTGCCCTAATCATAACCAGAACACAAACACTAACCCGTGCCCTCAAACGTATGCTAACACTAAACGGTTACCGTACACTAACCTGTACCCTATTCCCTCCCGATTCCCTAACCCTAACCCTAACACGAACCCTAACCCAGGCCCTCACCCGAATCCTTACCCTCACCCTTGCCCTAAACTTAACCTGTACACAAATATTACTCCATGCTCTCAAACGTCCTCTAACCCTAAACCACTGCCATACCCTAACCTATCACCTAACCCCTCCGCATTCCCTAAACCTAACCCTAACCCAAACCCTAATCCTGACCATCTCCGGAACCCTTACCCTCACCCGTGCCCTAATCTTAGCCAGTACACCAACACTCACCCGTACCCTCACATGTATGCTACCCCGAAACCATTGCGATACACTAACTTGAACCTTATTCTCTCCGTATTCCCTAACCCTACACCTAACCGTAACCCTTACACTGACCCTCACCGTAAGCCTTACCTCCACCCGCGCCCTAATCTTAACCAGTACACAAACACTAACCCATGCCCTCACACATACGCTCACCCTGAACCGCTGCCATACACTAAACTGTACACTAAGCCCTCCCCATTCCCTTACACTAACGCTAACCCGAACGCTTACCCTGACCATCACCCGAAGCCTTACACTCACCCGTGCCCTAATCATAACCAGAACACCAACACTAACCCGTGCCTTCACACGTATGCTAACCCTAAACCGTTGCCGAACACTAAGCTGTACCCTATTCCCTCCCGATTCCCTAACCCTAACCCTAACACAAACCCTAAACCAGACCCTCACCCGAAGCCTTACCCTCACCCTTGCCCTAATCTTAACCAGTACAAAAATATTACTCCGTGCTCTCAAACCTCCTCTAACCCTAAACAGTTGCCACACACTAACCTGTACCCTAAACCCTCCGCATTTCCTAACCCTAACCCTAACCCAAACCCTAATCTTGACCGTCCCCCGAAACCTTACCTTCAACCGTGCCCTAACCTTAGCCAGTACACCAACACTCACCCGTGCCCTCACATGTATGCTAACCCTAAACCATTGCCATACACTAACCTATACCCTATTCCCTCCCTATTCCCTAACACTACACCTAACCCGAATCCTTACACTGACACTCACCGGAAGCCTGACTTCGACCCCTGCCATAATCTTAACCAGAACACAAACACTAAACCATGTCCTCACACGTACACTAACCCTAAGCCGTTGCCGTTCCCTAGGCGGTACCGTAATCCCTACCCTTTCCCTAAACCTAACCCTAAGAAGAACCATAAACCTGACCATCACCCGAAGCCTTTCCCTCACTCGTGACCTAATCTTAACCAGTAAACCCGCAATATCCCTTGCCCTCACACATACGCTCACCCTTAACCGTTGCCATACACTAACCTGTACCCTAAACCCTCCGCATTCCCTAACCCTAACCCTAACCCAAACCCTAATCCTGACCCTCTCCCGAACCCTTATCCTCAACCGTGCCCTAATCTTAGCCAGTACACCAACACTCACCCGTGCCCTCACATGTATGCTAACCCTAAACCATTGCCATACACTAACCTATACCCTATTCCCTCCCTATTCCCTAACCCTACACCTAACCCGAATCCTTACACTGACCCTCACCGGAAGCCTGACCTCCACCCCTGCCATAATCTTAACCAGAACACAAACACTAAACCATGTCCTCACACGTACACTAACCCTAAGCCGTTGCCGTACCCTAAGCTGTACCCGAATCCCTCCCCATTCCCAAACCCTAACCCTAACAAGAACCCTAAACCTGACCCTCACCCGAAGCCTTTCCCTCACCCGTGACTTAATCCTAACCAGTACACCCACAATAACTCTTGCCCTCACACGTACGCTAACCCTAAACCGTTGCCATACACTAACCTGTACCCTAAGCCCTCCCCATTCTCTAACACTAACGCTAACCCGAACCCTTACCCTGACCCTCACCCAAAGCCTTACCCTCACCCTTGCCCTAATATTAACCAGTACACAAATATCACTCCGTGGTCTCAAACGTCCTCTAACCCTAAACCACTCCCGTACCCTAACCTGTACCCTAAACCCTCCGCATTCCCTAACCCTAACCCTAACCCAAACCCTAATCCTGACCATCTCCAGAACCCTTACCCTCACCCGTGCCCTAATCTTAGCCAGTACACCAACACTCACCCGTACCCTCACATGTATGCTAACCCGAAAACATTGCCATACACTAACTTGTGCCTTATTCTCTCCATATTCCCTAACCCTACACCTAACCGGAACCCTTACACTGACCCTCACCGTAAGCCTTACCTCCACCCGTGCCCTAATCTTAACCAGTACAAAAACACTAACCCATGCCCTCACACATACGCTCACCCTGAACCGTTGCCATACACTAAACTGTACCCTAAGCCCTCCCCATTCCCTTACACTAACGCTAACCCGAACGCTTACCCTGACCATCACCCGAAGCCTTACACTCACCCGTGCCCTAATCATAACCAGAACACCAACACTAACCGGTGCCTTCACACGTATGCTAACCCTAAACCGTTGCCGAACACTAAGCTGTACCCTATTCCCTCCCGATTCCCTAACCCTAACCCTAAAACAAACCCTAAACCAGACCCTCACCCGAAGCCTTACCCTCACCCTTGCTCTAATCTTAACCAGTACAAAAATATTACTCCGTTCTCTCAAACCTCCTCTAACCCTAAACAGTTGCCATACACTAACCTGTACCCTAAGCCCTCCGCATTCCCTAACCCTAACCCTAACCCAAACCCTAATCCTGACCCTCTCCCGAACCCTAAGCCACAACCGTGCCCTAATCTTAGCGAGTACAGCAACACTCACCCGTGCCCTCACATGTATGCTAACCCTAAACCATTGCCATACACTAACCTATACCCTATTCCCTCCCTATTCCCTAACACTACACCTAACCCGAATCCTTACACTGACCCTCACCGGAAGCCTGACCTCCACCCCTGCCATAATCTTAACCAGAACACAAACACTAAACCATGTCCTCACACGTACACTAACCCTAAGCCGTTGCCGTACCCTAAGCTGTACCCGAATCCCTCCCCATTCCCAAACCCTAACCCTAACAAGAACCCTAAACCTGACCCTCACCCGAAGACTTTCCCTCACCCGTGATTTAATCTTAACCAGTACACCCACAATAACTCTTGCCCTCACACGTACGCTAACCCTAAACCGTTGCCATACACTAACCTGTACCCAAAGCCCTCCCCATTCTCTAACACTAACGCTAACCCGAACTCTTACCCTGACCCTCACCCAAAGCCTTACACTCACCCGTGCCCTAATCATAACCAGAACACCAACACTAACCCGTGCCTTCACACGTATGCTAACCCTAAACCGTTGCCATACACTAAGCTGTACCCTATACCCTCCCGATTCCCTAACCCTAACCCTAACACGAACCCTAACCCAGACCCTCACCCAAAACCTTACCCTCACCGTTGCCCTAATATTAACCAGTACACAAATATCACTCCGTGGTTTCAAACGTCCTCTAACCCTAAACCACTCCCGTACCCTAAACTGTACCCTAAACCCTCCACATTCCCTAACACTAACCCTAACCCAAACCCTAATCCTGACCATCTCCGGAACCCTTACCCTCACCCATGCCCTAATCTTAGCCAGTAAACAAACACTCACCCGTACCCTCACATGTATGCTAACCAGAAACCATTGCCATACACTAACTTGTGCCTTATTCTCTCCGTATTCCCTAACCCTACACCTAACCGGAACCCTTACACGGACCCTCACCGTAAGCCTTACCTCCACCCGTGCCCTAATCTTAACCAGTACACAAACACTAACCCATGCCCTCACACGTACACTAACCCTAAGCCGTTGCCGTTCCGTAGGCTGTACCGTAATCCCTACCCATTCCCTAAACCTAACCCTAACAAGAACCATAAACCTGACCATCACCCGAAGCCTTTCCCTCACTCGTGACCTAATCTTAACCAGTAAACCCGCAATAACCCTTGCCCTCACACATACGCTCACCCTAAACCGTTGCCATACACTAAACTGTACCCTAAGCCCTCCCCATTCACTTACACTAACGCTAACCCGAACGCTTACCCTGACCCTCACCCGAAGCCTTACACTCACCCGTGCCCTAATCATAACCAGAACACGAACACTAACCCGTGCCTTCACACGTATGCTAACCCTAAACCGTTGCCGTACACTAAGCTGTACCCTATTCCCTCCCGATTCCCTAACCCTAACCCTAACACAAACCCTAACCCAGACCCTCACCCGAAGCCTTACCCTCACCCTTGCCCTAATCTTAACCAGTACAAAAATATTACTCAGTGCTCTCAAACCTCCTCTAACCCTAAAACACTCCCATACCCTAACCTGTACCCTAAACCCTCCGCATTCCCTAACCCTAACCCTAACCCAAACATTAATCCTGACCCTCTCCCGAAACCTTACCCTCACCCGTGCCCTATTCATAACCAGAACACCAACACTAACCCGTGCCCTCAAACGTATGCTAACCCTAAACGGTTACCGTACACTAACCTGTACCCTATTCCTTCCCGATTCCCTAACCCTAACCCTAACACGAACCCTAACCCAGGCCCTCACCCGAAGCCTTACCCTCACCCTTGCCCTAAACTTAACCAGTACACAAATATTACTCCATGCTCTCAAACGTCCTCTAAAAATAAACCACTGCCATACCCTAACCTGTACCCTAAACCCTCCGCATTCCCAAACCCTAACCCTAAGCCAAACCCTAATCCTGACCATCTCGGGAACGCTTACCCTCACCCGTGCCCTAATCTTAGCCAGTACACCAACACTCACCAGTACCCTCACATGTATGCTAACCCGAAACCATTGCCATACACTATCTTGTACCTTATTCTCTCCGTAGTCCCTAACCCTACACCTAACCGGAACCCTTACACTGACCCTCACCGTAAGCCTTACCTCCACCCGTGCCCTAATCTTAACCAGTACACAAACACTAACCCATGCCCTCACACGTACACTAACCCTAAGCCGTTGCCGTTCCGTAGGCTGTACCGTAATCCCTACCCATTCCCTAAACCTAACCCTAACAAGAACCATAAACCTGACCATCACCCGAAGCCTTTCCCTCACTCGTGACCTAATCTTAACCAGTAAACCCGCAATAACCCTTGCCCTCACACATACGCTCACCCTAAACCGTTGCCATACACTAAACTGTACCCTAAGCCCTCCCCATTCACTTACACTAACGCTAACCCGAACGCTTACCCTGATCCTCACCCGAAGCCTTACACTCACCCGTGCCCTAATCATAACCAGAACACCAACACTAACCCGTGCCTTCACACGTATGCTAACCCTAAACCGTTACCGTACACTAAGCTGTACCCTATTCTCTCCCGATTCCCTAACCCTAACCCTAACACAAACCCTAACCCAGACCCTCACCCGAAGCCTTACCCTCACCCTTGCCCTAATCTTAACCAGTACAAAAATATTACTCAGTGCTCTCAAACCTCCTCTAACCCTAAAACACTCCCATACCCTAACCTGTACCCTAAACCCTCCGCATTCCCTAACCCTAACCCTAACCCAAACATTAATCCTGACCCTCTCCCGAAACCTTACCCTCACCCGTGCCCTATTCATAACCAGAACACCAACACTAACCCGTGCCCTCAAACGTATGCTAACCCTAAACGGTTACCGTACACTAACCTGTACCCTATTCCTTCCCGATTCCCTAACCCTAACCCTAACACGAACCCTAACCCAGGCCCTCACCCGAAGCCTTACCCTCACCCTTGCCCTAAACTTAACCAGTACACAAATATTACTCCATGCTCTCAAACGTCCTCTAAAAATAAACCACTGCCATACCCTAACCTGTACCCTAAACCCTCCGCATTCCCAAACCCTAACCCTAAGCCAAACCCTAATCCTGACCATCTCGGGAATGCTTACCCTCACCCGTGCCCTAATCTTAGCCAGTACACCAACACTCACCAGTACCCTCACATGTATGCTAACCCGAAACCATTGCCATACACTATCTTGTACCTTATTCTCTCCGTAGTCCCTAACCCTACACCTAACCGGAACCCTTACACTGACCCTCACCGTAAGCCTTACCTCCACCCGTGCCCTAATCTTAACCAGTACACAAACACTAACCCATGCCCTCACACGTACACTAACCCTAAGCCGTTGCCGTTCCCTAAGCTGTACCCTAATCCCTACCCATTCCCTAAACCTAACCCTAACAAGAACCATAAACCTGACCATCACCCGAAGCCTTTCCCTCACCCGTGACCTAATCTTAACCAGTAAACCCGCAATAACCCTTGCCCTCACACATACGCTCACCCTAAACCGTTGCCATACACTAAACTGTACCCTAAGCCCTCCCCATTCGCTTACACTAACGCTAACCAGAACGCTTACCCTGACCCTCACCCGAAGCCTTACACTCACCCGTGCCCTAATCATAACCAAAACACCAACACTAACCCGTGCCTTCACACCTATGCTAACCGTAAACCGTTGCCGTACACTAAGATGTACCCTATTCCCTCCCGATTCCCTAACCCTAACCCTAAAACAAACCCTAACCCAGACCCTCACCCGAAGCCTTACCCTCACCCTTGCCCTAATCTTAACCAGTACAAAAATATTACTCCGTGCTCTCAAACCTCCTCTAACCCTAAACCACTCACATACCCTAACCTGTACCCTAAACCCTCCGCATTCCCTAACCCTAAACCTAACCCAAACAGTAATCCTGACCCTCTCCCGAAATCTTTCCCTCACCCGTGCCCTAATCATAACCAGAACACCAACACTAACCCGTGCCCTCAAACGTATGCTAACCCTAAACGGTTACCGTACACTAACCTGTACCCTATTTCCTCCCGATTCCCTAACCCTAACCCTAACACGAACCCTAACCCAGACCCTCACCCGAAGCCTTACCCTCACCCTTGCCCTAAAATTAACCAGTACACAAATATTACTCCATGCTCTCAAACGTCCTCTAACCCTAAACCACTGCCATACCCTAGCCTGTACCCTAAACCCTCCGCATTCCCTAACACTAACCCTAACCCAAACCCTAATCCTGACCATCTCCGGAACCCTTACCCTCACCCGTGCCCTAAACTTAGCCAGTACACCAACACTCACCCGTACCCTCACATGTATGCTAACCCTAAACCATTGCCATACACTAACCTATACCCTATTCCCTCCCTATTCCCTAACCCTACACCTAACCGTAACCCTTACACTGACCCTCACCGTAAGCCTTACTTCCACCCGTGCCCTAATCTTAACCAGTACACAAACACTAACCCATGCCCTCACACATACGCTCACCCTGAACCGTTGCCATACACTAAACTGTACCCTAAGCCCTCCGCATTCCCTTACACTAACGCTAACCCGAACGCTTACCCTGACCATCACCCGAAGCCTTACCCTCACCCGTGCCCTAATCATAACCAGAACACCAACACTAACCCGTGCCTTCACACGTATGCTAACCCTAAACCGTTGCCGAACACTAAGCTGTACCCTATTCCCTCCCGATTCCCTAACCCTAACCCTAACACGAACCCTAAGCCAGACCCTCACCCAAAGCCTTACCCTCACCCTTGCCCTAATATTAACCAGTACACAAATATCACACCGTGGTCTCAAACGTCCTCTAACCCTAAACCACTGCCATACCCTAACCTGTACCCTAAACCCTCCACATTCCCTAACCCTAACCCTAACCCAAACCCTAATCCTGATCATCTCCGGAACCCTTACCCTCACCCGTGCCCTAATCTTAGCCAGTACACCAACACTCACAAATACTCTCACATGTATGCTAACCCGAAACCATTGCCATACACTAACTTGTACCTTATTCTCTCCGTATTCCCTAACCCTACACCTAACCGTAACCCTTACACTGACCCTCATCGTAAGCCTTACCTCCACCCGTGCCCTAATCTTAACCAGTACACAAACACTAACCCATGCCCTCACACGTACACTAACCCTAAGCCGTTGCCGTTCCCTAGGCTGTACCGTAATCCCTACCCATTCCCTAAACCTAACCCTAACAAGAACCATAAACCTGACCATCACCCGAAGCCTTTCTCTCACCCGTGACCAAATATTAACCAGTAAACCCGCAATAACCCTTGCCCTCACACATACGCTCACCCTAAACCGTTGCCATACACTAAACTGTACCCTAAGCCCTCCCCATTCGCTTACACTAACGCTAACCCGAACGCTTACCCTGACCCTCACCCGAAGCCTTACACTCACCCGTGCCCTAATCATAACCAGAACACCAACACTAACCCGTGCCTTCACACGTATGCTAACTCTAAACCGTTGCCGTACACTAAGCTGTACCCTATTCCCTCCCGATTCCCTAACCCTAACCCTAACACAAACCCTAACCCAGACCCTCACCCGAAGCCTTACCCTCACCCTTGCCCTAATCTTAACCAGCACAAAAATACTACTCCGTGCTCTCAAACCTCCTCTAACCCTAAACCACTCCCATACCCTAACCTGTACCCTAAACCCTCCGCATTCCCTAACCCTAACCCTAACACAAACCCTAACCCAGACCCTCACCCGAAGCCTTACACTCACCCTTGCCCTAATATTAACCAGTACAAAAATATTACTCCGTGCTCTCAAATATCCTCTAACCCTAAACCATTGGCATACACTAACCTGTACCCTAAACCCTCCGCATTCCCTAACCCTAACCCTAACCCAAACCCTAATCCTGACCTTCTCCCGAAACCTTACCCTCACCCGTGCCCTAATCATAACCAGAACACAAACACTAACCCGTGCCCTCAAACGTATGCTAACACTAAACGGTTACCGTACACTAACCTGTACCCTATTCCCTCCCGATTCCCTAACCCTAACCCTAACACGAACCCTAACCCAGGCCCTCACCCAAAGCCTTACCCTCACCCGTGCCCTAATCTTAGCCAGTACACCAACACTCACCCGTACTCTCACATGTATGCTAACCCGAAACCATTGCCATACACTAACTTGTGCCTTATTCTTTCCGTATTCCCTACCCCTACACCTAACCGGAACCCTTACACTGACACTCACCGTAAGCCTTAACTCCACACGTGCCCTAATCTTAACCAGTACACAAACACTAAACCATACCCTCACACGTACACTAACCCTAAGCCGTTGCCTTTCCCTAAGCTGTACCGTAATCCCTACCCATTCCCTAAACCTAACCCTAACAAGAACCATAAACCTGACCATCACCCGAAGCCTTTCCCTCACCCGTGTCCTAATCTTAACCAGTAATCCCGCAATAACCCTTGCCCTCACACATATGCTCACCGTAAACCGTTGCCATACACTAAACTGTACCTTAAGCCCTCCTTATTCCCTTACACTAACGCTAACCCGAACGCTTACCCTGACCCTCACCCGAAGCCTTACACTCACCCGTGCCCTAATCATAACCAGAACACCAACACTAACCCGTGCCTTCACACGTATGCTAACCCTAAACCGTTGCCGTACACTAAGCTGTACCCCATTCCCTCCCGATTCCCTAACCCTAACCCTAACACAAACCCTAACCCAGACCCTCACCCGAAGCCTTACCCTCACACTTGCTCTAATCTTAACCAGTACAAAAATATTACTCCGTGCTCTCAAACCTCCTCTAACCCTAAACCGTTGCAATACACTAACCTGTACCCTAAACCCTCCGCATTCCTTAACCCTAACCCTAAACCAAACCCTAATCCTGACCCTCTCCCGAACCCTTACCCTCAACCGTGCCCTAATCTTAGCCAGTACCCCAACACTCACCCGTGCCCTCACATGTATGCTAACCCTAAACCATTGCCGTACACTAACCTATACCCTATTCCCTCCCTATTCCCTAACCCTACACTTAACCCGAATCCTTACACTGACCCTCACCGGAAGCCTGACCTCCACCCGTGCCATAATCTTAACCAGAACACAAACACTAAACCATGTCCTCACACGTACACTAACCCTAAGCCGTTGCCGTACCCTAAGCTGTACCCGAATCCCTCTCCATTCCCAAACCCTAACCCTAACAAGAACCCTAAAACTGACCCTCACCCGAAGCCTTTCCCTCACCCGTGACTTAATCTTAACCAGTACACCCACAATAACTCTTGCCCTCACACGTACGCTAACCCTAAACAGTTGCCATACACTAACCTGTACCCAAAGCCCTCCCCATTCTCTAACACTAACGCTAACCCGAACTCTTACCCTGACCCTCACCCAAAGCCTTACACTCACCCGTGCCCTAATCATAACCAGAACACCAACACTAACCCGTGCCTTCACACGTATGCTAACCCTAAACCGTTGCCGTACACTAAGCTGTACCCTAATCCCTCCCGATTCCCTAACCCTAACCCTAACACAAACCCTAACCCAAACCCTCACCCGAAGCCTTACCCTCACCCTTGCCCTAATCTTAACCAGTACAAAAATATTACTCCGTACTCTCAAACCTCCGCTAACCCTAAAACACTCCCATACCCTAAACTGTACCCTAAACCCTCCGCATTCCCTAACCCTAACCCTAACCCAAACAGTAATCCTGACCCTCTCCCGAAACCTTACCCTCACCCGTGCCTTAATCATAACCAGAACACCAACACTAACCCGTGCCCTCAAACGTATGCTAACCCTAAACGGTTACCGTACACTAACCTGTACACTATTCCTTCCCGATTCCCTAACCCTAACCCTAAAACGAACCCTAACCCAGACCCTCACCCGAAGCCTTACCCTCACCCTTGCCCTAAACTTAACCAGTACACAAATATTACTCCATGCTCTCAAACGTCTTCTAACCGTAAACCACTGCCATACCCTAACCTGTACCCTAAACCCTCCGCATTCCCTAACCCTAACCCTAACCCAAACCCTAATCCTGACCATCTCCGGGACCCTTACCCTCACCCGTGCCTTAATCTTAGCCAGTACACCAACACTCACCCGTACCCTCACATGTATGCTAACCCGAAACCATTGCCAGACACTAACTTGTACCTTATTCTCTCTGTATTTCCTAACCCTACACCTAACCGGATCCCTTACACTGACCCTCACCATAAGCCTTACCTCCACCCGTGCCCTAATCTTAACCAGTACACAAACACTAAACCAAGCCCTCACACGTACACTAACCCTAAGCCGTTGCCGTTCGCTAAGCTGTACCGTAATCCCTACCCATTCCCTAAACCTAACCCTAATAAGAACCATAAACCTGACCATCACCCGAAGCCTTTCCCTCACCCGTGACCTAATCTTAACCAGTAAACCCGCAATAACCCTTGCCCTCACACATACGCTCACCCTAAACCGTTGCCATACACTAAACTCTACCCTAAGCCCTCCCCATTCCCTGACACTAACGCTAACCCGAACGCTTACCCTGACCATCACCCGAAGCCTTACACTCACCCGTGCCCTAATCATAACCAGAACACCAACACTAACCCGTGCCTTCACACGTATGCTAACCCTAAACCGTTTCCGTACACTAAGCTGTACCCTATTCCCTCCCGATTCCCTAACCCTAACCCTAACACAAACCCTAACCCAGACCCTCAACAGAAGCCTTACCCTCACACTTGCCCTAATCTTAACCAGTACAAAAATATTACTCCGTGCTCTCAAACCTCCTCTAACCCTAAACCGTTGCCATACACTAACCTGTACCCTAAACCCTCCGCATTCCCTAACCCTAACCCTAACCCAAACCCTAATCCTGACCCTCTCCCGAAACCTTACCCTCAACCGTGCCCTAATCTTAGCCAGTACACCAACACTCACCCGTGCCCTCACATGTATGCTAACCCTAAACCATTGCCATACACTAACCTATACCCTATTCCCTCCCTATTCCCTAACCCTACACCTAACCCGAATCCTTACACTGACCCTCACCGGAAGCCTGACCTCCACCCCTGCCATAATCTTAACCAGAACACAAACACTAAACCATGTCCTCACACGTACACTAACCCTAAGCCGTTGCCGTACCCTAAGCTGTACCCGAATCCCTCCCCATTCCCAAACCCTAACCCTAACAAGAACCCTAAACCTGACCCTCACCCGAAGCCTTTCCCTCACCCGTGACTTAATCTTAACCAGTACACCCACAATAACTCTTGCCCTCACACGTACGCTAACCCTAAAACGTTGCCATACACTAACCTGTACCCAAAGCCCTCCCCATTCTCTAACACTAACGCTAACCCGAACTCTTACCCTGACCCTCACCCAAAGCCTTACACTCACCCGTGCCCTAATCATAACCAGAACACCAACACTAACCCGTGCCTTCACACGTATGCTAACCCTAAACCGTTGCCGTACACTAAGCTGTACCCTATACCCTCCCGATTCCCTAACCCTAACCCTAACACGAACCCTAACCCAGACCCTCACCCAAAGCCTTACCCTCACCCTTGCCCTAATATTAACCAGTACACAAATATCACTCCGTGGTTTCAAACGTCCTCTAACCCTAAACCACTCCCGTACCCTAAACTGTACCCTAAGCCCTCCGCATTCCCTAACCCTAACCCTAACCGAAACCCTAATCCTGACCATCACCGGAACCCTTACCCTCACCCGTGCCCTAATCTTAGCCCGTAAACCAACACTCACCCGTACCCTCACATATATGCTAACCCAAAACCATTGCCATACACTAACTTGTGCCTTATTCTCTCCGTATTTCCTAACCCTACACCTAACCGGATCCCTTACACTGACCCTCACCGTAAGCCTTACCTCCACCCGTGCCCTAATCTTAACCAGTACACAAACACTAACCCAAGCCCTCACACGTACACTAACCCTAAGCCGTTGCCGTTCGCTAAGCTGTACCGTAATCCCTACCCATTCCCTAAACCTAACCCTAATAAGAACCATAAACCTGACCATCACCTGAAGCCTTTCCCTCACCTGTGACCTAATCTTAACCAGTAAACCCGCAATAACCCTTGCTCTCACACATACGCTCACCCTAAACCGTTGCCATACACTAAACTGTACCCTAAGCCCTCCCCATTCCCTGACACTAACGCTAACCCGAACGCTTACCCTGACCCTCACCCGAAGCCTTACACTCACCCGTTCCCTAATCATAACCAGAACACCAACACTAACCCGTGCCTTCACACGTATGTTAACCCTAAACCGTTGCCGTACACTAAGCTGTACCCCATTCCCTCCCGATTCCCTAACCCTAACCCTAACACAAACCATAACGCAGACCCTCACCCGAAGCCTTACCCTCACCCTTGCCCTAATCTTAACCAGTACAAAAATATTACTCCGTGCTCTCAAACCTCCTCTAACCCTAAACCGTTGCCATACACTAACCTGTACCCTAAACCCTCCGCATTCCCTAACCCTAACCCTAACCCAAACCCTAATCCTGACCCTCTCCCGAAACCTTACCCTTAACCGTGCCCTAATCTTAGCCAGTACCCCAACACTCACCCGTGCCCTCACATGTATGCTAACCCTAAACCATTGCCGTACACTAACCTATACCCTATTCCCTCCCTATTCCCTAACCCTACACCTAACCCGAATCCTTACACTGACCCTCACCGGAAGCCTGAACTCCACCCGTGCCATAATCTTAACCAGAACACAAACACTAAACCATGTCCTCACACGTACACTAACCCTAAACCGTTGCCGTACCGTAAGCTCTACCCGAATCCCTCCCCATTCCCAAACCCTAACTCTAACAAGAACCCTAAACCTGACCCTCACCCGAAGGCTTTCCCTCACCCGTGACTTAATCTTAACCAGTACACCCACAATAACTCTTGCCCTCACACGTACGCTAACCCTAAACCGTTGCCATACACTAACCTGTACCCTAAGCCCTCCCCATTCTCTAACACTAACGCTAACCCGAACTCTTACACTGACCCTCACCCAAAACCTTACACTCACCCGTGCCCTCATCATAACCAGAACACCAACACTAACCCGTGCCTTCACACATATGCTAACCCTAAACCGTTGCCGTACACTAAGCTGTACCCTATTCCCTCCCGATTCCTTAACCCTAACCCTAACACGAACCCTAACCCAGACCCTCGCCCAAAGCCTTACCCTCACCCTTGCCCTAATATTAACCAGTACACAAATATCACTCCGTGGTCTCAAACGTCCTCTAACCCTAAACCACTCCCGTACCATAACCTGTACCCTAAACCCTCCGCATTCCCTAACCATAACCCAAACCCTAATCCTGACCATCTCCGGAACACTTACCCTCACCTTTGCCCTAATCTTAACCAGTACAAAAATATTACTCCGTGCTCTCAAACCTTCTCTAACCCTAAACCGTTGCCATACACTAACCTGTACCCTAAACCCTCCGCATTCCCTAACCCTAACCCTAACCCAAACCCTAATCCTGACCCTCTCCCGAACCCTTACCCTCATCCGTGCCCTAATCTTAGCCAGTACACCAAAACTCACCCGTGCCCTCACATGTATGCTAACCCTAAACCATTGCCATACACTAAATTATACCCTATTCCCTCCCTATTCCCTAACCCTGCACCTAACCCGAATCCTTACACTGACCTTCACCGGAACCCTGACCTCCACACCTGCCATAATCTTAACCAGAACACAAACACTAAACCATGTCCTCACACGTACACTAACCCTAAGCCGTTACCGTACCCTAAGCTGTACCCGAATTCCTCCCCATTCCCAAACCCTAACCCTAACAAGAACCCTAAACCTGACCCTCACCCGAAGCCTTTCCCTCACCCGTGACTTAATCTTAACCAGTACACCCACAATAACTCTTGCCCTCACACGTACGCTAACCCTAAACCGTTGCCATACACTAACCTGTACCCTAAGCCCTCCCCATTCTCTAACACTAACGCTAACCCGATCTCTTACCCTGACCCTCACCCAAAGCCTTACACTCACCCGTGCCCTAATCATAACCAGAACACCAACACTAAACCGTGCCTTCACACGTATGCTAACCCTAAACCGTTGCCGTATACTAAGCTGTACCCTATTCCCTCCCGATTCCCTAACCCTAACCCTAACACGAACACTAACCCAGACCCTCACCCAAAGCCTTACCCTCACCCTTGCCCTAATGTTAACCAGTACACAAATATCACTCCGTGGTCTCAAACGTCCTCTAACCCTAAACCACTCCCGTACCCTAACGTGTACCCTAAACCCTCCGCATTCCCTAACCCTAACCCTAACCCAAACACTAATCCTGACCCTCTCCCGAAACCTTACCCTCACCCGTGCCCTAATCATAACCAGAACACCAACACTAACCCGTGCCCTCAAACGTATGCTAACCCTAAACGGTTACCGTACACTAACCTGTACCCTATTCCTTCCCGATTCCCTAACCCTAACCCTAACCCGAACCCTAACCCAGACCGTCACCCGAAGCCTTACCCTCACCTTTGCAATAAACTTAACCAGTACACAAATATTACTCCATGCTCTCAAACGTACTCTAACCCTAAACCACTGCCATACCCTAACCTGTACCCTAAACCCTCCGCATTCCCTAACCCTAACCCTAACCCAAACCCTAATCCTGACCATCTCCGGGACCCTTACCCTCACCCGTGCCCTAATCTTAGCCAGTACACCAACACTCACCCGTACCCTCACATGTATGCTAACCCGAAACCATTGCCATACACTAACTTGTACCTTATTCTCTCCGTATTTCCTAACCCTACACCTAACCGGATCCCTTACACTGACCCTCACCGTAAGCCTTACCTCCACCCGTGCCCTAATCTTAACCATTACACAAACACTAACCCAAACCCTCACACGTACACTAACCCTAAGCCATTGCCATTCGCTAAGCTGTAACGTAATCCCTACCCATTCCCTAAACCTAACCCTAACAAGAACCATAAACCTGACCATCACCCGAAGCCTTTCCCTCACCCGTGACCTAATCTTAACCAGTAAACCCGCAATAACCCTTGCCCTCACACATACGCTCACCCTAAACCGTTGCCATACACTAAACTGCACACTAAGCACTCCCCATTCCCTGACACTAACGCTAACCCGAACGCTTACCCTGACCATCACCCGAAGCCTTACACTCACCCGTGCCCTAATCATAACCAGAACACAAACACTAACCCTTGCCTTCACACGTATGCTAACCCTAAACCGTTGCCGTACACTAAGCTGTACCCTATTCCCTCCCGATTCCCTAACCCTAACCCTAACACAAACCCTAATGCAGACCCTCACCCGAAGCCTTACCCTCACCCTTGCCCTAATCTTAACCAGTACAAAAATATTACTCCGTGCTCTCAAACCTCCTCTAACCCTAAACCGTTGCGATACACTAACCTGTACCCTAAACCCTCCGCATTCCCTAACCCTAAACCTAACACAAACCCTAATCCTGACCCTCTCCCGAACCCTTACCCTCAACCGTGCCCTAATCTTAGCCAGTACACCAACACTCACCCGTGCCCTCACATGTATGCTAACCCTAAACCATTGCCATACACTAACCTATACCCTATTCCCTCCCTATTCCCTAACCCTACACCTAAACCGAATCCTTACACTGACCCTCACCGGAAGCCTGACCTCCACATCTGCCATAATCTTAACCAGAACACAAACACTAAACCATGTCCTCACACGTACACTAACCCTAAGCCGTTGCCGTACCCTAAGATGTACCCGAATCCCTCCCCATTCCCAAACCCTAACCCTAACAAGAACCCTAAACCTGACCCTCGCCTGAAGCCTTTCCCTCACCCGTGACTTAATCTTAACCAGTACACCCACAATAACTCGTGCCCTCACACGTACGCTAACCCTAAACCGTTGCCATACACTAACCTGTACCCTAAGCCCTCCCCATTCTCTAACACTAACGCTAACCCGAACTCTTACCCTGACCCTCACCCAAAGCCTTGCACTCACCCGTGCCCTAATCATAACCAGAACACAAACACTAACCCGTGCCTTCACAGGTATGCTAACCCTAAACCGTTGCCGTACACTAAGCTGTACCCTATTCCCTCCTGATTCCCTAACCCTAAGCCTAACACGAACCCTAACCCAGACCCTCACCCAAAGCCTTACCCTCACCCTTGCCCTAATATTAACCAGAACACAAATATCACTCCGTGGTCTCAAACGTCCTCTAACCCTTGACCACTCCCGTACCATAACCTGTACCCTAAACCCTCCGCATTCCCTAACCCTAACCCTAACCCAAACCCTAATCCTGACCATCTCCGGAACCCTTACCCTCACCCGTGCCCTAATCTTAGCCAGTACACCAACACTCACCCGTACCCTCACATGTATACTAACCCGAAACAATTGCATTACACTAACTTGTGCCTTATTCTCTCCGTATTCCCTAACGCTACACCTAACAGGAACACTTACACTGACCCTCACCGTAAGCCTTAACTCCACCCGTTCCCTAATCTTAACCAGTACACAAACACTAACCCATACCCTCACACGTACATTAACCCTAAGCCGTTGCCTTTCCCTAAGCTGTACCGTAATCCATACCCATTCCCTAAACCTAACCCTAACAAGAACCATAAAACTGACCATCACCCGAAGTCTTTCCCTCACCCGTGACCTAATCTTAACCAGTAAACCCGCAATAACCCTTGCCCTCACACATACGCTCACCCTAAACCATTGCCATACACTAAACTGTACCCTAAGCCCTCCCCATTCCCTTACACTAACGCTAACACGAACGCTTACCCTGACCCTCACCCGAAGCCTTACACTCACCCGTGCCGTAATCATAACCAGAACACCAACACTAACCCGTGCCTTCACACGTATGCTAACCCTAAACCGTTGCCGTACACTAAGCTGTACCCCATTCCCTCCCGATTCCCTAACCCTAACCCTAACACAAACCCTAACCCAGACCCTCAAACAAAGCCTTACCCTCACCCTTGCCCTAATCTCAACCAGTACAAAAATATTACTCCGTGCTCTCAAACGTCCTCTAACCCTAAACCACTCCCATACCCTAACCTGTACCCTAAACCCTCCGCATTCCCTAACCCTAACCCTAACCCAAACCCTAATCCTGACCCTCTCCCGAAACTTTACCCTCACCCGTGCCCTAATCATAACCAGAACACAAACACTAACCCGTGCCCTCAAACGTATGCTAACACTAAACGGTTACCGTACACTAACCTGTACCCTATTCCCTCCCGATTCCCTAACCCTAACCCTAACACGAACCCTAACCCAGGCCCTCACCCGAATCCTTACCCTCACCCTTGCCCTAAACTTAACCTGTACACAAATATTACTCCATGCTCTCAAACGTCCTCTAACCCTAAACCACTGCCATACCCTAACCTATCACCTAACCCCTCCGCATTCCCTAAACCTAACCCTAACCCAAACCCTAATCCTGACCATCTCCGGAACCCTTACCCTCACCCGTGCCCTAATCTTAGCCAGTACACCAACACTCACCCGTACCCTCACATGTATGCTACCCCGAAACCATTGCGATACACTAACTTGAACCTTATTCTCTCCGTATTCCCTAACCCTACACCTAACCGTAACCCTTACACTGACCCTCACCGTAAGCCTTACCTCCACCCGCGCCCTAATCTTAACCAGTACACAAACACTAACCCATGCCCTCACACATACGCTCACCCTGAACCGCTGCCATACACTAAACTGTACACTAAGCCCTCCCCATTCCCTTACACTAACGCTAACCCGAACGCTTACCCTGACCATCACCCGAAGCCTTACACTCACCCGTGCCCTAATCATAACCAGAACACCAACACTAACCCGTGCCTTCACACGTATGCTAACCCTAAACCGTTGCCGAACACTAAGCTGTACCCTATTCCCTCCCGATTCCCTAACCCTAACCCTAACACAAACCCTAAACCAGACCCTCACCCGAAGCCTTACCCTCACCCTTGCCCTAATCTTAACCAGTACAAAAATATTACTCCGTGCTCTCAAACCTCCTCTAACCCTAAACAGTTGCCACACACTAACCTGTACCCTAAACCCTCCGCATTTCCTAACCCTAACCCTAACCCAAACCCTAATCTTGACCGTCCCCCGAAACCTTACCTTCAACCGTGCCCTAACCTTAGCCAGTACACCAACACTCACCCGTGCCCTCACATGTATGCTAACCCTAAACCATTGCCATACACTAACCTATACCCTATTCCCTCCCTATTCCCTAACACTACACCTAACCCGAATCCTTACACTGACACTCACCGGAAGCCTGACCTCGACCCCTGCCATAATCTTAACCAGAACACAAACACTAAACCATGTCCTCACACGTACACTAACCCTAAGCCGTTGCCGTTCCCTAGGCGGTACCGTAATCCCTACCCTTTCCCTAAACCTAACCCTAAGAAGAACCATAAACCTGACCATCACCCGAAGCCTTTCCCTCACTCGTGACCTAATCTTAACCAGTAAACCCGCAATATCCCTTGCCCTCACACATACGCTCACCCTTAACCGTTGCCATACACTAACCTGTACCCTAAACCCTCCGCATTCCCTAACCCTAACCCTAACCCAAACCCTAATCCTGACCCTCTCCCGAACCCTTATCCTCAACCGTGCCCTAATCTTAGCCAGTACACCAACACTCACCCGTGCCCTCACATGTATGCTAACCCTAAACCATTGCCATACACTAACCTATACCCTATTCCCTCCCTATTCCCTAACCCTACACCTAACCCGAATCCTTACACTGACCCTCACCGGAAGCCTGACCTCCACCCCTGCCATAATCTTAACCAGAACACAAACACTAAACCATGTCCTCACACGTACACTAACCCTAAGCCGTTGCCGTACCCTAAGCTGTACCCGAATCCCTCCCCATTCCCAAACCCTAACCCTAACAAGAACCCTAAACCTGACCCTCACCCGAAGCCTTTCCCTCACCCGTGACTTAATCCTAACCAGTACACCCACAATAACTCTTGCCCTCACACGTACGCTAACCCTAAACCGTTGCCATACACTAACCTGTACCCTAAGCCCTCCCCATTCTCTAACACTAACGCTAACCCGAACCCTTACCCTGACCCTCACCCAAAGCCTTACCCTCACCCTTGCCCTAATATTAACCAGTACACAAATATCACTCCGTGGTCTCAAACGTCCTCTAACCCTAAACCACTCCCGTACCCTAACCTGTACCCTAAACCCTCCGCATTCCCTAACCCTAACCCTAACCCAAACCCTAATCCTGACCATCTCCAGAACCCTTACCCTCACCCGTGCCCTAATCTTAGCCAGTACACCAACACTCACCCGTACCCTCACATGTATGCTAACCCGAAAACATTGCCATACACTAACTTGTGCCTTATTCTCTCCATATTCCCTAACCCTACACCTAACCGGAACCCTTACACTGACCCTCACCGTAAGCCTTACCTCCACCCGTGCCCTAATCTTAACCAGTACAAAAACACTAACCCATGCCCTCACACATACGCTCACCCTGAACCGTTGCCATACACTAAACTGTACCCTAAGCCCTCCCCATTCCCTTACACTAACGCTAACCCGAACGCTTACCCTGACCATCACCCGAAGCCTTACACTCACCCGTGCCCTAATCATAACCAGAACACCAACACTAACCGGTGCCTTCACACGTATGCTAACCCTAAACCGTTGCCGAACACTAAGCTGTACCCTATTCCCTCCCGATTCCCTAACCCTAACCCTAAAACAAACCCTAAACCAGACCCTCACCCGAAGCCTTACCCTCACCCTTGCTCTAATCTTAACCAGTACAAAAATATTACTCCGTTCTCTCAAACCTCCTCTAACCCTAAACAGTTGCCATACACTAACCTGTACCCTAAGCCCTCCGCATTCCCTAACCCTAACCCTAACCCAAACCCTAATCCTGACCCTCTCCCGAACCCTAAGCCACAACCGTGCCCTAATCTTAGCGAGTACAGCAACACTCACCCGTGCCCTCACATGTATGCTAACCCTAAACCATTGCCATACACTAACCTATACCCTATTCCCTCCCTATTCCCTAACACTACACCTAACCCGAATCCTTACACTGACCCTCACCGGAAGCCTGACCTCCACCCCTGCCATAATCTTAACCAGAACACAAACACTAAACCATGTCCTCACACGTACACTAACCCTAAGCCGTTGCCGTACCCTAAGCTGTACCCGAATCCCTCCCCATTCCCAAACCCTAACCCTAACAAGAACCCTAAACCTGACCCTCACCCGAAGACTTTCCCTCACCCGTGATTTAATCTTAACCAGTACACCCACAATAACTCTTGCCCTCACACGTACGCTAACCCTAAACCGTTGCCATACACTAACCTGTACCCAAAGCCCTCCCCATTCTCTAACACTAACGCTAACCCGAACTCTTACCCTGACCCTCACCCAAAGCCTTACACTCACCCGTGCCCTAATCATAACCAGAACACCAACACTAACCCGTGCCTTCACACGTATGCTAACCCTAAACCGTTGCCATACACTAAGCTGTACCCTATACCCTCCCGATTCCCTAACCCTAACCCTAACACGAACCCTAACCCAGACCCTCACCCAAAACCTTACCCTCACCGTTGCCCTAATATTAACCAGTACACAAATATCACTCCGTGGTTTCAAACGTCCTCTAACCCTAAACCACTCCCGTACCCTAAACTGTACCCTAAACCCTCCACATTCCCTAACACTAACCCTAACCCAAACCCTAATCCTGACCATCTCCGGAACCCTTACCCTCACCCATGCCCTAATCTTAGCCAGTAAACAAACACTCACCCGTACCCTCACATGTATGCTAACCAGAAACCATTGCCATACACTAACTTGTGCCTTATTCTCTCCGTATTCCCTAACCCTACACCTAACCGGAACCCTTACACGGACCCTCACCGTAAGCCTTACCTCCACCCGTGCCCTAATCTTAACCAGTACACAAACACTAACCCATGCCCTCACACGTACACTAACCCTAAGCCGTTGCCGTTCCGTAGGCTGTACCGTAATCCCTACCCATTCCCTAAACCTAACCCTAACAAGAACCATAAACCTGACCATCACCCGAAGCCTTTCCCTCACTCGTGACCTAATCTTAACCAGTAAACCCGCAATAACCCTTGCCCTCACACATACGCTCACCCTAAACCGTTGCCATACACTAAACTGTACCCTAAGCCCTCCCCATTCACTTACACTAACGCTAACCCGAACGCTTACCCTGACCCTCACCCGAAGCCTTACACTCACCCGTGCCCTAATCATAACCAGAACACGAACACTAACCCGTGCCTTCACACGTATGCTAACCCTAAACCGTTGCCGTACACTAAGCTGTACCCTATTCCCTCCCGATTCCCTAACCCTAACCCTAACACAAACCCTAACCCAGACCCTCACCCGAAGCCTTACCCTCACCCTTGCCCTAATCTTAACCAGTACAAAAATATTACTCAGTGCTCTCAAACCTCCTCTAACCCTAAAACACTCCCATACCCTAACCTGTACCCTAAACCCTCCGCATTCCCTAACCCTAACCCTAACCCAAACATTAATCCTGACCCTCTCCCGAAACCTTACCCTCACCCGTGCCCTATTCATAACCAGAACACCAACACTAACCCGTGCCCTCAAACGTATGCTAACCCTAAACGGTTACCGTACACTAACCTGTACCCTATTCCTTCCCGATTCCCTAACCCTAACCCTAACACGAACCCTAACCCAGGCCCTCACCCGAAGCCTTACCCTCACCCTTGCCCTAAACTTAACCAGTACACAAATATTACTCCATGCTCTCAAACGTCCTCTAAAAATAAACCACTGCCATACCCTAACCTGTACCCTAAACCCTCCGCATTCCCAAACCCTAACCCTAAGCCAAACCCTAATCCTGACCATCTCGGGAACGCTTACCCTCACCCGTGCCCTAATCTTAGCCAGTACACCAACACTCACCAGTACCCTCACATGTATGCTAACCCGAAACCATTGCCATACACTATCTTGTACCTTATTCTCTCCGTAGTCCCTAACCCTACACCTAACCGGAACCCTTACACTGACCCTCACCGTAAGCCTTACCTCCACCCGTGCCCTAATCTTAACCAGTACACAAACACTAACCCATGCCCTCACACGTACACTAACCCTAAGCCGTTGCCGTTCCGTAGGCTGTACCGTAATCCCTACCCATTCCCTAAACCTAACCCTAACAAGAACCATAAACCTGACCATCACCCGAAGCCTTTCCCTCACTCGTGACCTAATCTTAACCAGTAAACCCGCAATAACCCTTGCCCTCACACATACGCTCACCCTAAACCGTTGCCATACACTAAACTGTACCCTAAGCCCTCCCCATTCACTTACACTAACGCTAACCCGAACGCTTACCCTGATCCTCACCCGAAGCCTTACACTCACCCGTGCCCTAATCATAACCAGAACACCAACACTAACCCGTGCCTTCACACGTATGCTAACCCTAAACCGTTACCGTACACTAAGCTGTACCCTATTCTCTCCCGATTCCCTAACCCTAACCCTAACACAAACCCTAACCCAGACCCTCACCCGAAGCCTTACCCTCACCCTTGCCCTAATCTTAACCAGTACAAAAATATTACTCAGTGCTCTCAAACCTCCTCTAACCCTAAAACACTCCCATACCCTAACCTGTACCCTAAACCCTCCGCATTCCCTAACCCTAACCCTAACCCAAACATTAATCCTGACCCTCTCCCGAAACCTTACCCTCACCCGTGCCCTATTCATAACCAGAACACCAACACTAACCCGTGCCCTCAAACGTATGCTAACCCTAAACGGTTACCGTACACTAACCTGTACCCTATTCCTTCCCGATTCCCTAACCCTAACCCTAACACGAACCCTAACCCAGGCCCTCACCCGAAGCCTTACCCTCACCCTTGCCCTAAACTTAACCAGTACACAAATATTACTCCATGCTCTCAAACGTCCTCTAAAAATAAACCACTGCCATACCCTAACCTGTACCCTAAACCCTCCGCATTCCCAAACCCTAACCCTAAGCCAAACCCTAATCCTGACCATCTCGGGAATGCTTACCCTCACCCGTGCCCTAATCTTAGCCAGTACACCAACACTCACCAGTACCCTCACATGTATGCTAACCCGAAACCATTGCCATACACTATCTTGTACCTTATTCTCTCCGTAGTCCCTAACCCTACACCTAACCGGAACCCTTACACTGACCCTCACCGTAAGCCTTACCTCCACCCGTGCCCTAATCTTAACCAGTACACAAACACTAACCCATGCCCTCACACGTACACTAACCCTAAGCCGTTGCCGTTCCCTAAGCTGTACCCTAATCCCTACCCATTCCCTAAACCTAACCCTAACAAGAACCATAAACCTGACCATCACCCGAAGCCTTTCCCTCACCCGTGACCTAATCTTAACCAGTAAACCCGCAATAACCCTTGCCCTCACACATACGCTCACCCTAAACCGTTGCCATACACTAAACTGTACCCTAAGCCCTCCCCATTCGCTTACACTAACGCTAACCAGAACGCTTACCCTGACCCTCACCCGAAGCCTTACACTCACCCGTGCCCTAATCATAACCAAAACACCAACACTAACCCGTGCCTTCACACCTATGCTAACCGTAAACCGTTGCCGTACACTAAGATGTACCCTATTCCCTCCCGATTCCCTAACCCTAACCCTAAAACAAACCCTAACCCAGACCCTCACCCGAAGCCTTACCCTCACCCTTGCCCTAATCTTAACCAGTACAAAAATATTACTCCGTGCTCTCAAACCTCCTCTAACCCTAAACCACTCACATACCCTAACCTGTACCCTAAACCCTCCGCATTCCCTAACCCTAAACCTAACCCAAACAGTAATCCTGACCCTCTCCCGAAATCTTTCCCTCACCCGTGCCCTAATCATAACCAGAACACCAACACTAACCCGTGCCCTCAAACGTATGCTAACCCTAAACGGTTACCGTACACTAACCTGTACCCTATTTCCTCCCGATTCCCTAACCCTAACCCTAACACGAACCCTAACCCAGACCCTCACCCGAAGCCTTACCCTCACCCTTGCCCTAAAATTAACCAGTACACAAATATTACTCCATGCTCTCAAACGTCCTCTAACCCTAAACCACTGCCATACCCTAGCCTGTACCCTAAACCCTCCGCATTCCCTAACACTAACCCTAACCCAAACCCTAATCCTGACCATCTCCGGAACCCTTACCCTCACCCGTGCCCTAAACTTAGCCAGTACACCAACACTCACCCGTACCCTCACATGTATGCTAACCCTAAACCATTGCCATACACTAACCTATACCCTATTCCCTCCCTATTCCCTAACCCTACACCTAACCGTAACCCTTACACTGACCCTCACCGTAAGCCTTACTTCCACCCGTGCCCTAATCTTAACCAGTACACAAACACTAACCCATGCCCTCACACATACGCTCACCCTGAACCGTTGCCATACACTAAACTGTACCCTAAGCCCTCCGCATTCCCTTACACTAACGCTAACCCGAACGCTTACCCTGACCATCACCCGAAGCCTTACCCTCACCCGTGCCCTAATCATAACCAGAACACCAACACTAACCCGTGCCTTCACACGTATGCTAACCCTAAACCGTTGCCGAACACTAAGCTGTACCCTATTCCCTCCCGATTCCCTAACCCTAACCCTAACACGAACCCTAAGCCAGACCCTCACCCAAAGCCTTACCCTCACCCTTGCCCTAATATTAACCAGTACACAAATATCACACCGTGGTCTCAAACGTCCTCTAACCCTAAACCACTGCCATACCCTAACCTGTACCCTAAACCCTCCACATTCCCTAACCCTAACCCTAACCCAAACCCTAATCCTGATCATCTCCGGAACCCTTACCCTCACCCGTGCCCTAATCTTAGCCAGTACACCAACACTCACAAATACTCTCACATGTATGCTAACCCGAAACCATTGCCATACACTAACTTGTACCTTATTCTCTCCGTATTCCCTAACCCTACACCTAACCGTAACCCTTACACTGACCCTCATCGTAAGCCTTACCTCCACCCGTGCCCTAATCTTAACCAGTACACAAACACTAACCCATGCCCTCACACGTACACTAACCCTAAGCCGTTGCCGTTCCCTAGGCTGTACCGTAATCCCTACCCATTCCCTAAACCTAACCCTAACAAGAACCATAAACCTGACCATCACCCGAAGCCTTTCTCTCACCCGTGACCAAATATTAACCAGTAAACCCGCAATAACCCTTGCCCTCACACATACGCTCACCCTAAACCGTTGCCATACACTAAACTGTACCCTAAGCCCTCCCCATTCGCTTACACTAACGCTAACCCGAACGCTTACCCTGACCCTCACCCGAAGCCTTACACTCACCCGTGCCCTAATCATAACCAGAACACCAACACTAACCCGTGCCTTCACACGTATGCTAACTCTAAACCGTTGCCGTACACTAAGCTGTACCCTATTCCCTCCCGATTCCCTAACCCTAACCCTAACACAAACCCTAACCCAGACCCTCACCCGAAGCCTTACCCTCACCCTTGCCCTAATCTTAACCAGCACAAAAATACTACTCCGTGCTCTCAAACCTCCTCTAACCCTAAACCACTCCCATACCCTAACCTGTACCCTAAACCCTCCGCATTCCCTAACCCTAACCCTAACACAAACCCTAACCCAGACCCTCACCCGAAGCCTTACACTCACCCTTGCCCTAATATTAACCAGTACAAAAATATTACTCCGTGCTCTCAAATATCCTCTAACCCTAAACCATTGGCATACACTAACCTGTACCCTAAACCCTCCGCATTCCCTAACCCTAACCCTAACCCAAACCCTAATCCTGACCTTCTCCCGAAACCTTACCCTCACCCGTGCCCTAATCATAACCAGAACACAAACACTAACCCGTGCCCTCAAACGTATGCTAACACTAAACGGTTACCGTACACTAACCTGTACCCTATTCCCTCCCGATTCCCTAACCCTAACCCTAACACGAACCCTAACCCAGGCCCTCACCCAAAGCCTTACCCTCACCCGTGCCCTAATCTTAGCCAGTACACCAACACTCACCCGTACTCTCACATGTATGCTAACCCGAAACCATTGCCATACACTAACTTGTGCCTTATTCTTTCCGTATTCCCTACCCCTACACCTAACCGGAACCCTTACACTGACACTCACCGTAAGCCTTAACTCCACACGTGCCCTAATCTTAACCAGTACACAAACACTAAACCATACCTTCACACGTACACTAACCCTAAGCCGTTGCCTTTCCCTAAGCTGTACCGTAATCCCTACCCATTCCCTAAACCTAACCCTAACAAGAACCATAAACCTGACCATCACCCGAAGCCTTTCCCTCACCCGTGTCCTAATCTTAACCAGTAATCCCGCAATAACCCTTGCCCTCACACATATGCTCACCGTAAACCGTTGCCATACACTAAACTGTACCTTAAGCCCTCCTTATTCCCTTACACTAACGCTAACCCGAACGCTTACCCTGACCCTCACCCGAAGCCTTACACTCACCCGTGCCCTAATCATAACCAGAACACCAACACTAACCCGTGCCTTCACACGTATGCTAACCCTAAACCGTTGCCGTACACTAAGCTGTACCCCATTCCCTCCCGATTCCCTAACCCTAACCCTAACACAAACCCTAACCCAGACCCTCACCCGAAGCCTTACCCTCACACTTGCTCTAATCTTAACCAGTACAAAAATATTACTCCGTGCTCTCAAACCTCCTCTAACCCTAAACCGTTGCAATACACTAACCTGTACCCTAAACCCTCCGCATTCCTTAACCCTAACCCTAAACCAAACCCTAATCCTGACCCTCTCCCGAACCCTTACCCTCAACCGTGCCCTAATCTTAGCCAGTACCCCAACACTCACCCGTGCCCTCACATGTATGCTAACCCTAAACCATTGCCGTACACTAACCTATACCCTATTCCCTCCCTATTCCCTAACCCTACACTTAACCCGAATCCTTACACTGACCCTCACCGGAAGCCTGACCTCCACCCGTGCCATAATCTTAACCAGAACACAAACACTAAACCATGTCCTCACACGTACACTAACCCTAAGCCGTTGCCGTACCCTAAGCTGTACCCGAATCCCTCTCCATTCCCAAACCCTAACCCTAACAAGAACCCTAAACCTGACCCTCACCCGAAGCCTTTCCCTCACCCGTGACTTAATCTTAACCAGTACACCCACAATAACTCTTGCCCTCACACGTACGCTAACCCTAAACAGTTGCCATACACTAACCTGTACCCAAAGCCCTCCCCATTCTCTAACACTAACGCTAACCCGAACTCTTACCCTGACCCTCACCCAAAGCCTTACACTCACCCGTGCCCTAATCATAACCAGAACACCAACACTAACCCGTGCCTTCACACGTATGCTAACCCTAAACCGTTGCCGTACACTAAGCTGTACCCTAATCCCTCCCGATTCCCTAACCCTAACCCTAACACAAACCCTAACCCAAACCCTCACCCGAAGCCTTACCCTCACCCTTGCCCTAATCTTAACCAGTACAAAAATATTACTCCGTACTCTCAAACCTCCGCTAACCCTAAAACACTCCCATACCCTAAACTGTACCCTAAACCCTCCGCATTCCCTAACCCTAACCCTAACCCAAACAGTAATCCTGACCCTCTCCCGAAACCTTACCCTCACCCGTGCCTTAATCATAACCAGAACACCAACACTAACCCGTGCCCTCAAACGTATGCTAACCCTAAACGGTTACCGTACACTAACCTGTACACTATTCCTTCCCGATTCCCTAACCCTAACCCTAAAACGAACCCTAACCCAGACCCTCACCCGAAGCCTTACCCTCACCCTTGCCCTAAACTTAACCAGTACACAAATATTACTCCATGCTCTCAAACGTCTTCTAACCGTAAACCACTGCCATACCCTAACCTGTACCCTAAACCCTCCGCATTCCCTAACCCTAACCCTAACCCAAACCCTAATCCTGACCATCTCCGGGACCCTTACCCTCACCCGTGCCTTAATCTTAGCCAGTACACCAACACTCACCCGTACCCTCACATGTATGCTAACCCGAAACCATTGCCAGACACTAACTTGTACCTTATTCTCTCTGTATTTCCTAACCCTACACCTAACCGGATCCCTTACACTGACCCTCACCATAAGCCTTACCTCCACCCGTGCCCTAATCTTAACCAGTACACAAACACTAAACCAAGCCCTCACACGTACACTAACCCTAAGCCGTTGCCGTTCGCTAAGCTGTACCGTAATCCCTACCCATTCCCTAAACCTAACCCTAATAAGAACCATAAACCTGACCATCACCCGAAGCCTTTCCCTCACCCGTGACCTAATCTTAACCAGTAAACCCGCAATAACCCTTGCCCTCACACATACGCTCACCCTAAACCGTTGCCATACACTAAACTCTACCCTAAGCCCTCCCCATTCCCTGACACTAACGCTAACCCGAACGCTTACCCTGACCATCACCCGAAGCCTTACACTCACCCGTGCCCTAATCATAACCAGAACACCAACACTAACCCGTGCCTTCACACGTATGCTAACCCTAAACCGTTTCCGTACACTAAGCTGTACCCTATTCCCTCCCGATTCCCTAACCCTAACCCTAACACAAACCCTAACCCAGACCCTCAACAGAAGCCTTACCCTCACACTTGCCCTAATCTTAACCAGTACAAAAATATTACTCCGTGCTCTCAAACCTCCTCTAACCCTAAACCGTTGCCATACACTAACCTGTACCCTAAACCCTCCGCATTCCCTAACCCTAACCCTAACCCAAACCCTAATCCTGACCCTCTCCCGAAACCTTACCCTCAACCGTGCCCTAATCTTAGCCAGTACACCAACACTCACCCGTGCCCTCACATGTATGCTAACCCTAAACCATTGCCATACACTAACCTATACCCTATTCCCTCCCTATTCCCTAACCCTACACCTAACCCGAATCCTTACACTGACCCTCACCGGAAGCCTGACCTCCACCCCTGCCATAATCTTAACCAGAACACAAACACTAAACCATGTCCTCACACGTACACTAACCCTAAGCCGTTGCCGTACCCTAAGCTGTACCCGAATCCCTCCCCATTCCCAAACCCTAACCTTAACAAGAACCCTAAACCTGACCCTCACCCGAAGCCTTTCCCTCACCCGTGACTTAATCTTAACCAGTACACCCACAATAACTCTTGCCCTCACACGTACGCTAACCCTAAAACGTTGCCATACACTAACCTGTACCCAAAGCCCTCCCCATTCTCTAACACTAACGCTAACCCGAACTCTTACCCTGACCCTCACCCAAAGCCTTACACTCACCCGTGCCCTAATCATAACCAGAACACCAACACTAACCCGTGCCTTCACACGTATGCTAACCCTAAACCGTTGCCGTACACTAAGCTGTACCCTATACCCTCCCGATTCCCTAACCCTAACCCTAACACGAACCCTAACCCAGACCCTCACCCAAAGCCTTACCCTCACCCTTGCCCTAATATTAACCAGTACACAAATATCACTCCGTGGTTTCAAACGTCCTCTAACCCTAAACCACTCCCGTACCCTAAACTGTACCCTAAGCCCTCCGCATTCCCTAACCCTAACCCTAACCGAAACCCTAATCCTGACCATCACCGGAACCCTTACCCTCACCCGTGCCCTAATCTTAGCCAGTAAACCAACACTCACCCGTACCCTCACATATATGCTAACCCAAAACCATTGCCATACACTAACTTGTGCCTTATTCTCTCCGTATTTCCTAACCCTACACCTAACCGGATCCCTTACACTGACCCTCACCGTAAGCCTTACCTCCACCCGTGCCCTAATCTTAACCAGTACACAAACACTAACCCAAGCCCTCACACGTACACTAACCCTAAGCCGTTGCCGTTCGCTAAGCTGTACCGTAATCCCTACCCATTCCCTAAACCTAACCCTAATAAGAACCATAAACCTGACCATCACCCGAAGCCTTTCCCTCACCTGTGACCTAATCTTAACCAGTAAACCCGCAATAACCCTTGCTCTCACACATACGCTCACCCTAAACCGTTGCCATACACTAAACTGTACCCTAAGCCCTCCCCATTCCCTGACACTAACGCTAACCCGAACGCTTACCCTGACCCTCACCCGAAGCCTTACACTCACCCGTTCCCTAATCATAACCAGAACACCAACACTAACCCGTGCCTTCAAACGTATGCTAACCCTAAACCGTTGCCGTACACTAAGCTGTACCCTATTCCCTCCCGGTTCCCTAACCCTAACCCTAACACAAACCCTAACCCAGACCCTCACCCAAAGCCTTACCCTCACCCTTGCCCTAATATTAACCAGTACACAAATATCACTCCGTGGTTTCAAACGTCCTCTAACCCTAAACCACTCCCGTACCCTAAACTGTACCCTAAACCCTCCGCATTCCCTAACTCTAACCCTAACCGAAACCCTAATCCTGACCATCTCCGGAACCCTTACCCTCACCCGTGCCCTAATCTTAGCCAGTAAACCAACACTCACCCATACCCTCACATATATGCTAACCCAAAACCATTGCCATACACTAACTTGTGACTTATTCTCTCCGTATTCCCTAACCCTACACCTAACCGGAACCCTTACACGGACCCTCACCGTAAGCCTTACCTCCACCCGTGCCCTAATCTTAACCAGTACACAAACACTAACCCATGCCCTCACACGTACACTATCCCTAAGCCGTTGCCGTTCCCTAGGCGGTACCGTAATCCCTACCCATTCCCTAAACCTAACCCTAACAAGAACCATAAACCTGACCATCACCCGAAGCCTTTCCCTCACTCGTGACCTAATCTTAACCAGTAAACCCGCAATGACCCTTGCCCTCACACATACGCTCACCCTAAACCGTTGCCATACACTAAACTGTACCCTAAGCCCTCCCCATTCGCTTACAATAACGCTAACCCGAACGCTTACCCTGACCCTCACCCGAAGCCTTACACTCACCCGTGCCCTAATCATAACCAGAACACCAAAACTAACCCGTGCCTTCACACGTATGCTAACCCTAAACCGTTGCGTACACTAAGCTGTACCCTAATCCCTCCCGATTCCCTAACCCTAACGCTAACACAAACCCTAACCCAGACCCTCACCCGAAGCCTTACCCTCACCCTTGCCCTAATCTTAACCAGTACAAAAATATTACTCCGTGCTCTCAAACCTCCTCTAACCCTAAACCGTTGCCATACACTAACCTGTACCCTAAACCCTCCGCATTCCCTAACCCTAACCCTAACCCAAACCCTAATCCTGACCCTCTCCCGAAGCCTTACCCTCAACCGTGCCCTAATCTTAACCAGTACAAAAATATTACTCCGTACTCTCAAACCTCAGCTAACCCTAAACCACTCCCATACCCTAACCTGTACCCTAAACCCTCCGCATTCCCTAACCCTAACCCTAACCCAAACAGTAATCCTGACCCTCTCCCGAAACCTTACCCTCAACCGTGCCTTAATCATAACCATAACACCAACACTAACCCGTGCCCTCAAACGTATGCTAACCCTAAACGGTTACCGTACACTAACCTGTACCCTATTCCTTCCCGATTCCCTAACCCTAACCCTAAAACGAACCCTAACCCAGACCCTCACCCGAAGCCTTACCCTCACCCTTGCCCTAAACTTAACCAGTACACAAATATTACTCCATGCTCTCAAACGTCCTCTAACCGGAAACCACTGCCATACCCTAACCTGTACCCTAAACCCTCCGCATTCCCTAACCCTAACCCTAACCCAAACCCTAATCCTGACCATCTCCGGGACCATTACCCTCACCCGTGCCCTAATCTTAACCAGTACACCAACACTCACCCGTACCCTCACATGTATGCTAACCAGAAACCGTTGCCATACACTAACTTGTACCTTATTCTCTCCGTATTTCCAAACCCTACACCTAACCGGATCCCTTACACTGACCCTCACCGTAAGCCTTACCTCCACCCGTGCCCTAATCTTAACCAGTACACAAACACTAACCCAAGCCCTCACACGTACACTAACCCTAAGCCGTTGCCGTTCGCTAAGCTGTACCGTAATCCCTACCCATTCCCTAAACCTAACCCTAATAAGAACCATAAACCTGACCATCACCCGAAGCCTTTCCCTCACCTGTGACCTAATCTTAACCAGTAAACCCGCAATAACCCTTGCTCTCACACATACGCTCACCCTAAACCGTTGCCATACACTAAACTGTACCCTAAGCCCTCCCCATTCCCTGACACTAACGCTAACCCGAACGCTTACCCTGACCCTCACCCGAAGCCTTACACTCACCCGTGCCCTAATCATAACCAGAACACCAACACTAACCCGTGCCTTCAAACGTATGCTAACCCTAAACCGTTGCCGTACACTAAGCTGTACCCTATTCCCTCCCGATTCCCTAACCCTAACCCTAACACAAACCCTAACCCAGACCCTCACCCAAAGCCTTACCCTCACCCTTGCCCTAATATTAACCAGTACACAAATATCACTCCGTGGTTTCAAACGTCCTCTAACCCTAAACCACTCCCGTACCCTAAACTGTACCCTAAACCCTCCGCATTCCCTAACCCTAACCCTAACCGAAACCCTAATCCTGACCATCTCCGGAACCCTTACCCTCACCCGTGCCCTAATCTTAGCCAGTAAACCAACACTCACCCATACCCTCACATATATGCTAACCCAAAACCATTGCCATACACTAACTTGTGCCTTATTCTCTCCGTATTCCCTAACCCTACACCTAACCGGAACCCTTACACGGACCCTCACCGTAAGCCTTACCTCCAC
The DNA here is from genome assembly GCA_036417435.1 of Inia geoffrensis. NCBI lineage: Eukaryota > Metazoa > Chordata > Mammalia > Artiodactyla > Iniidae > Inia > Inia geoffrensis. Next base: position 154,426,588 of record CM070902.1, read on the forward strand.
CCGTGCCCTAATCTTAACCAGTACACAAACACTAACCCATGCCCTCACACGTACACTAACCCTAAGCCGTTGCCGTTCCCTAGGCGGTACCGTAATCCCTACCCATTCCCTAAACCTAACCCTAACAAGAACCATAAACCTGACCATCACCCGAAGCCTTTCCCTCACTCGTGACCTAATCTTAACCAGTAAACCCGCAATGACCCTTGCCCTCACACATACGCTCACCGTAAACCGTTGCCATACACTAAACTGTACCCTAAGCCCTCCCCATTCGCTTACAATAACGCTAACCCGAACGCTTACCCTGACCCTCAACCGAAGCCTTACACTCACCGGTGCCCTAATCATAACCAGAACACCAAAACTAACCCGTGCCTTCACACGTATGCTAACCCTAAACCGTTGCGTACACTAAGCTGTACCCTAATCCCTCCCGATTCCCTAACCCTAACCCTAACACAAACCCTAACCCAGACCCTCACCCGAAGCCTTACCCTCACCCTTGCCCTAATCTTAACCAGTACAAAAATATTACTCCGTACTCTCAAACCTCAGCTAACCCTAAACCACTCCCATACCCTAACCTGTACCCTAAACCCTCCGCATTCCCTAACCCTAACCCTAACCCAAAAAGTAATCCTGACCCTCTCCCGAAACCTTACCCTCAACCGTGCCTTAATCATAACCAGAACACCAACACTAACCCGTGCCCTCAAACGTATGCTAACCCTAAACGGTTACCGTACACTAACCTGTACCCTATTCCTTCCCGATTCCCTAACCCTAACCCTAAAACGAACCCTAACCCAGACCCTCACCCGAAGCCTTACCCTCACCCTTGCCCTAAACTTAACCAGTACACAAATCTTACTCCATGCTCTCAAACGTCCTCTAACCGGAAACCACTGCCATACCCTAACCTGTACCCTAAACCCTCCGCATTCCCTAACCCTAACCCTAACCCAAACCCTAATCCTGACCATCTCCGGGACCCTTACCCTCACCCGTGCCTTAATCTTAGCCAGTACACCAACACTCACCCGTACCCTCACATGTATGCTAACCCGAAACCATTGCCATACACTAACTTGTACCTTATTCTCTCCGTATTTCCTAACCCTACACCTAACCGGATCCCTTACACTGACCCTCACCGTAAGCCTTACCTCCACCCGTGCCCTAATCTTAACCAGTACACAAACACTAAACCAAGCCCTCACACGTACACTAACCCTAAGCCGTTGCCGTTCCCTAGGCGGTACCGTAATCCCTACCCATTCCCTAAACCTAACCCTAACAAGAACCATAAACCTGACCATCACCCGAAGCCTTTCCCTCACTCGTGACCTAATCTTAACCAGTAAACCCGCAATGACCCTTGCCCTCACACATACGCTCACCCTAAACCGTTGCCATACACTAAACTGTACCCTAAGCCCTCCCCATTCGCTTACAATAACGCTAACCCGAACGCTTACCCTGACCCTCACCCGAAGCCTTACACTCACCCGTGCCCTAATCATAACCAGAACACCAAAACTAACCCGTGCCTTCACACGTATGCTAACCCTAAACCGTTGCGTACACTAAGCTGTACCCTAATCCCTCCCGATTCCCTAACCCTAACGCTAACACAAACCCTAACCCAGACCCTCACCCGAAGCCTTACCCTCACCCTTGCCCTAATCTTAACCAGTACAAAAATATTACTCCGTGCTCTCAAACCTCCTCTAACCCTAAACCGTTGCCATACACTAACCTGTACCCTAAACCCTCCGCATTCCCTAACCCTAACCCTAACCCAAACCCTAATCCTGACCCTCTCCCGAAGCCTTACCCTCAACCGTGCCCTAATCTTAGCCAGTACACCAACACTCACCCGTGCCCTCACATGTATGCTAACCCTAAACCATTGCCATACACTAACCTATACCCTATTCCCTCCCTATTCCCTAACCGTACACCTAACCCGAATCCTTACACTGACCCTCACCGGAAGCCTGACCTCCACCCCTGCCATAATCTTAACCAGAACACAAACACTAAACCATGTCCTCACACGTACACTAACCCTAAGCCGTTGCCGTACCCTAAGCTGTACCCGAATCCCTCCCCATTCCCAAACCCTAACCCTAACAAGAACCCTAAACCTGACCCTCACCCGAAGCCTTTCCCTCACCCGTGACTTAATCTTAACCAGTACACCCACAATAACTCTTGCCCTCACACGTACGCTAACCCTAAACCGTTGCCATACACTAACCTGTACCCAAAGCCCTCCCCATTCTCTAACACTAACGCTAACCCGAACTCTTACCCTGACCCTCACCCAAAGCCTTACACTCACCCGTGCCCTAATCATAACCAGAACACCAACACTAACCCGTGCCTTCACACGTATGCTAACCCTAAACCGTTGCCGTACACTAAGCTGTACCCTATACCCTCCCGATTCCCTAACCCTAACCCTAACACGAACCCTAACCCAGACCCTCACCCAAAGCCTTACCCTCACCCTTGCCCTATTATTAACCAGTACACAAATATCACTCCGTGGTTTCAAACGTCCTCTAACCCTAAACCACTCCCGTACCCTAAACTGTACCCTAAACCCTCCGCATTCCCTAACCCTAACCCTAACCCAAACCCTAATCCTGACCATCTCCGGAACCCTTACCCTCACCCGTGCCCTAATCTTAGCCAGTAAACCAACACCCACCCGTACCCTCACATATATGCTAACCCAAAACCATTGCCATACACTAACTTGTGCCTTATTCTCTCCGTATTCCCTAACCCTACACCTAACCGGAACCCTTACACGGACCCTCACCGTAAGCCTTACCTCCACCCGTGCCCTAATCTTAACCAGTACACAAACACTAACCCATGCCCTCACACGTACACTAACCCTAAGCCGTTGCCGTTCCCTAGGCGGTACCGTAATCCCTACCCATTCCCTAAACCTAACCCTAACAAGAACCATAAACCTGACCATCACCCGAAGCCTTTCCCTCACTCGTGACCTAATCTTAACCAGTAAACCCGCAATGACCCTTGCCCTCACACATACGCTCACCCTAAACCGTTGCCATACACTAAACTGTACCCTAAGCCCTCCCCATTCGCTTACAATAACGCTAACCCGAACGCTTACCCTGACCCTCACCCGAAGCCTTACACTCACCCGTGCCCTAATCATAACCAGAACACCAAAACTAACCCGTGCCTTCACACGTATGCTAACCCTAAACCGTTGCCGTACACTAAGCTGTACCCTAATCCCTCCCGATTCCCTAACCCTAACCCTAACACAAACCCTAACCCAGACCCTCACCCGAAGCCTTACCCTCACCCTTGCCCTAATCTTAACCAGTACAAAAATATTACTCCGTACTCTCAAACCTCAGCTAACCCTAAACCACTCCCATACCCTAACCTGTACCCTAAACCCTCCGCATTCCCTAACCCTAACCCTAACCCAAACAGTAATCCTGACCCTCTCCCGAAACCTTACCCTCAACCGTGCCTTACTCATAACCAGAACACCAACACTAACCCGTGCCCTCAAACGTATGCTAACCCTAAACGGTTACCGTACACTAACCTGTACCCTATTCCTTCCCGATTCCCTAACCCTAACCCTAAAACGAACCCTAACCCAGACCCTCACCCGAAGCCTTACCCTCACCCTTGCCCTAAACTTAACCAGTACACAAATATTACTCCATGCTCTCAAACGTCCTCTAACCGTAAACCACTGCCATACCCTAACCTGTACCCTAAACCCTCCGCATTCCCTAACCCTAACCCTAACCCAAACCCTAATCCTGACCATCTCCGGGACCCTTACCCTCACCCGTGCCTTAATCTTAGCCAGTACACGAACACTCACCCGTACCCTCACATGTATGCTAACCCGAAACCATTGCCAGACACTAACTTGTACCTTATTCTCTCTGTATTTCCTAACCCTACACCTAACCGGATCCCTTACACTGACCCTCACCATAAGCCTTACCTCCACCCGTGCCCTAATCTTAACCAGTACACAAACACTAAACCAAGCCCTCACACGTACACTAACCCTAAGCCGTTGCCGTTCGCTAAGCTGTACCGTAATCCCTACCCATTCCCTAAACCTAACCCTAATAAGAACCATAAACCTGACCATCACCCGAAGCCTTTCCCTCACCCGTGACCTAATCTTAACCAGTAAACCCGCAATAACCCTTGCCCTCACACATACGCTCACCCTAAACCGTTGCCATACACTAAACTCTACCCTAAGCCCTCCCCATTCCCTGACACTAACGCTAACCCGAACGCTTACCCTGACCATCACCCGAAGCCTTACACTCACCCGTGCCCTAATCATAACCAGAACACCAACACTAACCCGTGCCTTCACACGTATGCTAACCCTAAACCGTTTCCGTACACTAAGCTGTACCCTATTCCCTCCCGATTCCCTAACCCTAACCCTAACACAAACCCTAACCCAGACCCTCAACAGAAGCCTTACCCTCACCCTTGCCCTAATCTTAACCAGTACAAAAATATTACTCCGTGCTCTCAAACCTCCTCTAACCCTAAACCGTTGCCATACACTAACCTGTACCCTAAACCCTCCGCATTCCCTAACCCTAACCCTAACCCAAACCCTAATCCTGACCCTCTCCCGAGCCCTTACCCTCAACCGTGCCCTAATCTTAGCCAGTACACCAACACTCACCCGTGCCCTCACATGTATGCTAACCCTAAACCATTGCCATACACTAACCTATACCCTATTCCCTCCCTATTCCCTAACCCTACACCTAACCCGAATCCTTACACTGACCCTCACCGGAAGCCTGACCTCAACCCCTGCCATAATCTTAACCAGAACACAAACACTAAACCATGTCCTCACACGTACACTAACCCTAAGCCGTTGCCGTACCCTAAGCTGTACCCGAATCCCTCCCCATTCCCAAACCCTAACCCTAACAAGAACCCTAAACCTGACCCTCACCCGAAGCCTTTCCCTCACCCGTGACTTAATCTTAACCAGTACACCCACAATAACTCTTGCCCTCACACGTACGCTAACCCTAAACCGTTGCCATACACTAACCTGTACCCAAAGCCCTCCCCATTCTCTAACACTAACGCTAACCCGAACTCTTACCCTGACCCTCACCCAAAGCCTTACACTCACCCGTGCCCTAATCATAACCAGAACACCAACACTAACCCGTGCCTTCACACGTATGCTAACCCTAAACCGTTGCCGTACACTAAGCTGTACCCTATACCCTCCCGATTCCCTAACCCTAACCCTAACACGAACCCTAACCCAGACCCTCACCCAAAGCCTTACCCTCACCCTTGCCCTAATATTAACCAGTACACAAATATCACTCCGTGGTTTCAAACGTCCTCTAACCCTAAACCACTCCCGTACCCTAAACTGTACCCTAAACCCTCCGCATTCCCAAACCCTAACCCTAACCGAAACCCTAATCCTGACCATCTCCGGAACCCTTACCCTCACCCGTGCCCTAATCTTAGCCAGTAAACCAACACTCACTCGTACCCTCACATATATGCTAACCCAAAACCATTGCCATACACTAACTTGTGCCTTATTCTCTCCGTATTCCCTAACCCTACACCTAACCGGAACCCTTACACGGACCCTCACCGTAAGCCTTACCTCCACCCGTGCCCTAATCTTAACCAGTACACAAACACTAACCATGCCCTCACACGTACACTAACCCTAAGCCGTTGCCGTTCCCTAGGCGGTACCGTAATCCCTACCCATTCCCTAAACCTAACCCTAACAAGAACCATAAACCTGACCATCACCCGAAGCCTTTCCCTCACTCGTGACCTAATCTTAACCAGTAAACCCGCAATGTCCCTTGCCCTCACACATACGCTCACCCTAAACCGTTGCCATACACTAAACTGTACCCTAAGCCCTCCCCATTCGCTTACAATAACGCTAACCCGAACGCTTACCCTGACCCTCACCCGAAGCCTTACACTCACCCGTGCCCTAATCATAACCAGAACACCAAAACTAACCCGTGCCTTCACACGTATGCTAACCCTAAACCGTTGCCGTACACTAAGCTGTACCCTAAACCCTCCCGATTCCCTAACCCTAACCCTAACACAAACCCTAACCCAGACCCTCACCGGAAGCCTTACCCTCACCCTTGCCCTAATCTTAACCAGTACAAAAATATTACTCCGTACTCTCAAACCTCAGCTAACCCTAAACCACTCCCATACCCTAACCTGTACCCTAAACCCTCCGCATTCCCTAACCCTAACCCTAACCCAAACAGTAATCCTGACCCTCTCCCGAAACCTTACCCTCAACCGTGCCTTAATCATAACCAGAACACCAACACTAACCCGTGCCCTCAAACGTATGCTAACCCTAAACGGTTACCGTACACTAACCTGTACCCTATTCCTTCCCGATTCCCTAACCCTAACCCTAAAACGAACCCTAACCCAGACCCTCACCCGAAGCCTTACCCTCACCCTTGCCCTAAACTTAACCAGTACACAAATATTACTCCATGCTCTCAAACGTCCTCTAACCGGAAACCACTGCCATACCCTAACCTCTACCCTAAACCCTCCGCATTCCCTAACCCTAACCCTAACCCAAACCGTAATCCTGACCATCTCCGGGACCATTACCCTCACCCGTGCCCTAATCTTAACCAGTACACCAACACTCACCCGTACCCTCACATGTATGCTAACCCGAAACCGTTGCCATACACTAACTTGTACCTTATTCTCTCCGTATTTCCTAACCCTACACCTAACCGGATCCCTTACACTGACCCTCACCGTAAGCCTTACCTCCACCCGTGCCCTAATCTTAACCAGTACACAAACACTAACCCAAGCCCTCACACGTACACTAACCCTAAGCCGTTGCCGTTCGTTAAGCTGTACCGTAATCCCTACCCATTCCCTAAACCTAATCCTAATAAGAACCATAAACCTGACCATCACCCGAAGCCTTTCCCTCACCTGTGACCTAATCTTAACCAGTAAACCCGCAATAACCCTTGCCCTCACACATACGCTCACCCTAAACCGTTGCCATACACTAAACTGTACCCTAAGCCCTCCCCATTCCCTTACACTAACGTAACCCGAACGCTTACCCTGACCCTCACCCGAAGCCTTACACTCACCAGTGCCCTAATCATAACCGGAACACCAACACTAACCCGTGCCTTCACACGTATGCTAACCCTAAACCGTTGCGGTACACTAAGCTGTACCCCATTCCCTCCCGATTCCCTAACCCTAACCCTAACACAAACCCTAACCCAGACCCTCACACAAAGCCTTACCCTCACCCTTGCCCTAATCTCAACCAGTACAAAAATATTACTCCGTGCTCTCAAACCTCCTCTAACCCTAAACCACTCCCATACCCTAACCTGTACCCTAAACCCTCCGCATTCCCTAACCCTAACCCTAACCCAAACCCTAATCCTGACCTTCTCCCGAAACCTTACCCTCACCCGTGCCCTAATCATAACCAGAACACAAACACTAACCCGTGCCCTCAAACGTATGCTAACACTAAACGGTTACCGTACACTAACCTATACCCTATTCCCTCCCGATTCCCTAACCCTAACCCTAACACGAACCCTAACCCAGGCCCTCACCCGAAGCCTTACCCTCACCCGTGCCCTAATCTTAGCCAGTACACCAACACTCACCCGTACTCTCACATGTATGCTAACCCGAAACCATTGCCAGACACTAACTTGTACCTTATTCTCTCTGTATTTCCTAACCCTACACCTAACCGGATCCCTTACACTGACCCTCACCATAAGCCTTACCTCCACCCGTGCCCTAATCTTAACCAGTACACAAACACTAAACCAAGCCCTCACACGTACACTAACCCTAAGCCGTTGCCGTTCGCTAAGCTGTACCGTAATCCCTACCCATTCCCTAAACCTAACCCTAATAAGAACCATAAACCTGACCATCACCCGAAGCCTTTCCCTCACCCGTGACCTAATCTTAACCAGTAAACCCGCAATAACCCTTGCCCTCACACATACGCTCACCCTAAACCGTTGCCATACACTAAACTCTACCCTAAGCCCTCCCCATTCCCTGACACTAACGCTAACCCGAACGCTTACCCTGACCATCACCCGAAGCCTTACACTCACCCGTGCCCTAATCATAACCAGAACACCAACACTAACCCGTGCCTTCACACGTATGCTAACCCTAAACCGTTTCCGTACACTAAGCTGTACCCTATTCCCTCCCGATTCCCTAACCCTAACCCTAACACAAACCCTAACCCAGACCCTCAACAGAAGCCTTACCCTCACCCTTGCCCTAATCTTAACCAGTACAAAAATATTACTCCGTGCTCTCAAACCTCCTCTAACCCTAAACCGTTGCCATACACTAACCTGTACCCTAAACCCTCCGCATTCCCTAACCCTAACCCTAACCCAAACCCTAATCCTGACCCTCTCCCGAACCCTTACCCTCAACCGTGCCCTAATCTTAGCCAGTACACCAACACTCACCCGTGCCCTCACATGTATGCTAACCCTAAACCATTGCCATACACTAACCTATACCCTATTCCCTCCCTATTCCCTAACCCTACACCTAACCCGAATCCTTACACTGACCCTCACCGGAAGCCTGACCTCCACCCCTGCCATAATCTTAACCAGAACACAAACACTAAACCATGTCCTCACACGTACACTAACCCTAAGCCGTTGCCGTACCCTAAGCTGTACCCGAATCCCTCCCCATTCCCAAACCCTAACCCTAACAAGAACCCTAAACCTGACCCTCACCCGAAGCCTTTCCCTCACCCGTGACTTAATCTTAACCAGTACACCCACAATAACTCTTGCCCTCACACGTACGCTAACCCTAAACCGTTGCCATACACTAACCTGTACCCAAAGCCCTCCCCATTCTCTAACATTAACGCTAACCCGAACTCTTACCCTGACCCTCACCCAAAGCCTTACACTCACCCGTGCCCTAATCATAACCAGAACACCAACACTAACCCGTGCCTTCACACGTATGCTAACCCTAAACCGTTGCCGTACACTAAGCTGTACCCTATACCCTCCCGATTCCCTAACCCTAACCCTAACACGAACCCTAACCCAGACCCTCACCCAAAGCCTTACCCTCACCCTTGCCCTAATATTAACCAGTACACAAATATCACTCCGTGGTTTCAAACGTCCTCTAACCCTAAACCACTCCCGTACCCTAAACTGTACCCTAAACCCTCCGCATTCCCAAACCCTAACCCTAACCGAAACCCTAATCCTGACCATCTCCGGAACCCTTACCCTCACCCGTGCCCTAATCTTAGCCAGTAAACCAACACTCACCCATACCCTCACATATATGCTAACCCAAAACCATTGCCATACACTAACTTGTGCCTTATTCTCTCCGTATTCCCTAACCCTACACCTAACCGGAACCCTTACACGGACCCTCACCGTAAGCCTTACCTCCACCCGTGCCCTAATCTTAACCAGTACACAAACACTAACCCATGCCCTCACACGTACACTAACCCTAAGCCGTTGCCGTTCCCTAGGCGGTACCGTAATCCCTACCCATTCCCTAAACCTAACCCTAACAAGAACCATAAACCTGACCATCACCCGAAGCCTTTCCCTCACTCGTGACCTAATCTTAACCAGTAAACCCGCAATGACCCTTGCCCTCACACATACGCTCACCGTAAACCGTTGCCATACACTAAACTGTACCCTAAGCCCTCCCCATTCGCTTACAAAAACGCTAACCCGAACGCTTACCCTGACCCTCACCCGAAGCCTTACACTCACCCGTGCCCTAATCATAACCAGAACACCAAAACTAACCCGTGCCTTCACACGTATGCTAACCCTAAACCGTTGCGTACACTAAGCTGTACCCTAATCCCTCCCGATTCCCTAACCCTAACCCTAACACAAACCCTAACCCAGACCCTCACCCGAAGCCTTACCCTCACCCTTGCCCTAATCTTAACCAGTACAAAAATATTACTCCGTACTCTCAAACCTCAGCTAACCCTAAACCACTCCCATACCCTAACCTGTACCCTAAACCCTCCGCATTCCCTAACCCTAACCCTAACCCAAACAGTAATCCTGACCCTCTCCCGAAACCTTACCCTCAACCGTGCCTTAATCATAACCAGAACACCAACACTAACCCGTGCCCTCAAACGTATGCTAACCCTAAACGGTTACCGTACACTAACCTGTACCCTATTCCTTCCCGATTCCCTAACCCTAACCCTAAAACGAACCCTAACCCAGACCCTCACCCGAAGCCTTACCCTCACCCTTGCCCTAAACTTAACCAGTACACAAATCTTACTCCATGCTCTCAAACGTCCTCTAACCGGAAACCACTGCCATACCCTAACCTGTACCCTAAACCCTCCGCATTCCCTAACCCTAACCCTAACCCAAACCCTAATCCTGACCATCTCCGGGACCCTTACCCTCACCCGTGCCTTAATCTTAGCCAGTACACCAACACTCACCCGTACCCTCACATGTATGCTAACCCGAAACCATTGCCATACACTAACTTGTACCTTATTCTCTCCGTATTTCCTAACCCTACACCTAACCGGATCCCTTACACTGACCCTCACCGTAAGCCTTACCTCCACCCGTGCCCTAATCTTAACCAGTACACAAACACTAAACCAAGCCCTCACACGTACACTAACCCTAAGCCGTTGCCGTTCGCTAAGCTGTACCGTAATCCCTACCCATTCCCTAAACCTAACCCTAATAAGAACCATAAACCTGACCATCACCCGAAGCCTTTCCCTCACCCGTGACCTAATCTTAACCAGTAAACCCGCAATAACCCTTGCCCTCACACATACGCTCACCCTAAACCGTTGCCATACACTAAACTCTACCCTAAGCCCTCCCCATTCCCTGACACTAACGCTAACCCGAACGCTTACCCTGACCATCACCCGAAGCCTTACACTCACCCGTGCCCTAATCATAACCAGAACACCAACACTAACCCGTGCCTTCACACGTATGCTAACCCTAAACCGTTTCCGTACACTAAGCTGTACCCTATTCCCTCCCGATTCCCTAACCCTAACCCTAACACAAACCCTAACCCAGACCCTCAACAGAAGCCTTACCCTCACCCTTGCCCTAATCTTAACCAGTACAAAAATATTACTCCGTGCTCTCAAACCTCCTCTAACCCTAAACCGTTGCCATACACTAACCTGTACCCTAAACCCTCCGCATTCCCTAACCCTAACCCTAACCCAAACCCTAATCCTGACCCTCTCCCGAACCCTTACCCTCAACCGTGCCCTAATCTTAGCCAGTACACCAACACTCACCCGTGCCCTCACATGTATGCTAACCCTAAACCATTGCCATACACTAACCTATACCCTATTCCCTCCCTATTCCCTAACCCTACACCTAACCCGAATCCTTACACTGACCCTCACCGGAAGCCTGACCTCCACCCCTGCCATAATCTTAACCAGAACACAAACACTAAACCATGTCCTCACACGTACACTAACCCTAAGCCGTTGCCGTACCCTAAGCTGTACCCGAATCCCTCCCCATTCCCAAACCCTAACCCTAACAAGAACCCTAAACCTGACCCTCACCCGAAGCCTTTCCCTCACCCGTGACTTAATCTTAACCAGTACACCCACAATAACTCTTGCCCTCACACGTACGCTAACCCTAAACCGTTGCCATACACTAACCTGTACCCAAAGCCCTCCCCATTCTCTAACACTAACGCTAACCCGAACTCTTACCCTGACCCTCACCCAAAGCCTTACACTCACCCGTGCCCTAATCATAACCAGAACACCAACACTAACCCGTGCCTTCACACGTATGCTAACCCTAAACCGTTGCCGTACACTAAGCTGTACCCTATACCCTCCCGATTCCCTAACCCTAACCCTAACACGAACCCTAACCCAGACCCTCACCCAAAGCCTTACCCTCACCCTTGCCCTAATATTAACCAGTACACAAATATCACTCCGTGGTTTCAAACGTCCTCTAACCCTAAACCACTCCCGTACCCTAAACTGTACCCTAAACCCTCCGCATTCCCAAACCCTAACCCTAACCGAAACCCTAATCCTGACCATCTCCGGAACCCTTACCCTCACCCGTGCCCTAATCTTAGCCAGTAAACCAACACTCACCCGTACCCTCACATATATGCTAACCCAAAACCATTGCCATACACTAACTTGTGCCTTATTCTCTCCGTATTCCCTAACCCTACACCTAACCGGAACCCTTACACGGACCCTCACCGTAAGCCTTACCTCCACCCGTGCCCTAATCTTAACCAGTACACAAACACTAACCCATGCCCTCACACGTACACTAACCCTAAGCCGTTGCCGTTCCCTAGGCGGTACCGTAATCCCTACCCATTCCCTAAACCTAACCCTAACAAGAACCATAAACCTGACCATCACCCGAAGCCTTTCCCTCACTCGTGACCTAATCTTAACCAGTAAACCCGCAATGACCCTTGCCCTCACACATACGCTCACCCTAAACCGTTGCCATACACTAAACTGTACCCTAAGCCCTCCCCATTCGCTTACAATAACGCTAACCCGAACGCTTACCCTGACCCTCACCCGAAGCCTTACACTCACCCGTGCCCTAATCATAACCAGAACACCAAAACTAACCCGTGCCTTCACACGTATGCTAACCCTAAACCGTTGCCGTACACTAAGCTGTATCCTAAACCCTCCCGATTCCCTAACCCTAACCCTAACACAAACCCTAACCCAGACCCTCACCGGAAGCCTTACCCTCACCCTTGCCCTAATCTTAACCAGTACAAAAATATTACTCCGTACTCTCAAACCTCAGCTAACCCTAAACCACTCCCATACCCTAACCTGTACCCTAAACCCTCCGCATTCCCTAACCCTAACCCTAACCCAAACAGTAATCCTGACCCTCTCCCGAAACCTTACCCTCAACCGTGCCTTAATCATAACCAGAACACCAACACTAACCCGTGCCCTCAAACGTATGCTAACCCTAAACGGTTACCATACACTAACCTGTACCCTATTCCTTCCCGATTCCCTAACCCTAACCCTAAAACGAACCCTAACCCAGACCCTCACCCGAAGCCTTACCCTCACCCTTGCCCTAAACTTAACCAGTACACAAATATTACTCCATGCTCTCAAACGTCCTCTAACCGGAAACCACTGCCATACCCTAACCTCTACCCTAAACCCTCCGCATTCCCTAACCCTAACCCTAACCCAAACCGTAATCCTGACCATCTCCGGGACCATTACCCTCACCCGTGCCCTAATCTTAACCAGTACACCAACACTCACCCGTACCCTCACATGTATGCTAACCCGAAACCGTTGCCATACACTAACTTGTACCTTATTCTCTCCGTATTTCCTAACCCTACACCTAACCGGATCCCTTACACTGACCCTCACCGTAAGCCTTACCTCCACCCGTGCCCTAATCTTAACCAGTACACAAACACTAACCCAAGCCCTCACACGTACACTAACCCTAAGCCGTTGCCGTTCGCTAAGCTGTACCGTAATCCCTACCCATTCCCTAAACCTAACCCTAATAAGAACCATAAACCTGACCATCACCCGAAGCCTTTCCCTCACCTGTGACCTAATCTTAACCAGTAAACCCGCAATAACCCTTGCCCTCACACATACGCTCACCCTAAACCGTTGCCATACACTAAACTGTACCCTAAGCCCTCCCCATTCCCTTACACTAACGTAACCCGAACGCTTACCCTGACCCTCACCCGAAGCCTTACACTCACCCGTGCCCTAATCATAACCGGAACACCAACACTAACCCGTGCCTTCACACGTATGCTAACCCTAAACCGTTGCGGTACACTAAGCTGTACCCCATTCCCTCCCGATTCCCTAACCCTAACCCTAACACAAACCCTAACCCAGACCCTCACACAAAGCCTTACCCTCACCCTTGCCCTAATCTCAACCAGTACAAAAATATTACTCCGTGCTCTCAAACCTCCTCTAACCCTAAACCACTCCCATACCCTAACCTGTACCCTAAACCCTCCGCATTCCCTAACCCTAACCCTAACCCAAACCCTAATCCTGACCTTCTCCCGAAACCTTACCCTCACCCGTGCCCTAATCATAACCAGAACACAAACACTAACCCGTGCCCTCAAACGTATGCTAACACTAAACGGTTACCGTACACTAACCTGTACCCTATTCCCTCCCGATTCCCTAACCCTAACCCTAACACGAACCCTAACCCAGGCCCTCACCCGAAGCCTTACCCTCACCCGTGCCCTAATCTTAGCCAGTACACCAACACTCACCCGTACTCTCACATGTATGCTAACCCGAAACCATTGCCATACACTAACTTGTGCCTTATTCTTTCCGTATTCCCTACCCCTACACCTAACCGGAACCCTTACACTGACACTCACCGTAAGCCTTACCTCCACCCGTGCCATAATCTTAACCAGAACACAAACACTAAACCATGTCCTCACACGTACACTAACCCTAAGCCGTTGCCGTACCCTAAGCTGTACCCGAATCCCTCTCCATTCCCAAACCCTAACCCTAACAAGAACCCTAAACCTGACCCTCACCCGAAGCCTTTCCCTCACCCGTGACTTAATCTTAACCAGTACACCCACAATAACTCTTGCCCTCACACGTACGCTAAACCTAAACAGTTGCCATACACTAACCTGTACCCAAAGCCCTCCCCATTCTCTAACACTAACGCTAACCCGAACTCTTACCCTGACCCTCACCCAAAGCCTTACACTCACCCGTGCCCTAATCATAACCAGAACACCAACACTAACCCGTGCCTTCACACGTATGCTAACCCTAAACCGTTGCCGTACACTAAGCTGTACCCTAATCCCTCCCGATTCCCTAACCCTAACCCTAACACAAACCCTAACCCAAACCCTCACCCGAAGCCTTACCCTCACCCTTGCCCTAATCTTAACCAGTACAAAAATATTACTCCGTACTCTCAAACCTCCGCTAACCCTAAACCACTCCCATACCCTAAACTGTACCCTAAACCCTCCGCATTCCCTAACCCTAACCCTAACCCAAACAGTAATCCTGACCCTCTCCCGAAACCTTACCCTCACCCGTGCCTTAATCATAACCAGAACACCAACACTAACCCGTGCCCTCAAACGTATGCTAACCCTAAACGGTTACCGTACACTAACCTGTACACTATTCCTTCCCGATTCCCTAACCCTAACCCTAAAACGAACCCTAACCCAGACCCTCACCCGAAGCCTTACCCTCACCCTTGCCCTAAACTTAACCAGTACACAAATATTACTCCATGCTCTCAAACGTCCTCTAACCGTAAACCACTGCCATACCCTAACCTGTACCCTAAACCCTCCGCATTCCCTAACCCTAACCCTAACCCAAACCCTAATCCTGACCATCTCCGGGACCCTTACCCTCACCCGTGCCTTAATCTTAGCCAGTACACCAACACTCACCCGTACCCTCACATGTATGCTAACCCGAAACCATTGCCAGACACTAACTTGTACCTTATTCTCTCTGTATTTCCTAACCCTACACCTAACCGGATCCCTTACACTGACCCTCACCATAAGCCTTACCTCCACCCGTGCCCTAATCTTAACCAGTACACAAACACTAAACCAAGCCCTCACACGTACACTAACCCTAAGCCGTTGCCGTTCGCTAAGCTGTACCGTAATCCCTACCCATTCCCTAAACCTAACCCTAATAAGAACCATAAACCTGACCATCACCCGAAGCCTTTCCCTCACCCGTGACCTAATCTTAACCAGTAAACCCGCAATAACCCTTGCCCTCACACATACGCTCACCCTAAACCGTTGCCATACACTAAACTCTACCCTAAGCCCTCCCCATTCCCTGACACTAACGCTAACCCGAACGCTTACCCTGACCATCACCCGAAGCCTTACACTCACCCGTGCCCTAATCATAACCAGAACACCAACACTAACCCGTGCCTTCACACGTATGCTAACCCTAAACCGTTTCCGTACACTAAGCTGTACCCTATTCCCTCCCGATTCCCTAACCCTAACCCTAACACAAACCCTAACCCAGACCCTCAACAGAAGCCTTACCCTCACACTTGCCCTAATCTTAACCAGTACAAAAATATTACTCCGTGCTCTCAAACCTCCTCTAACCCTAAACCGTTGCCATACACTAACCTGTACCCTAAACCCTCCGCATTCCCTAACCCTAACCCTAACCCAAACCCTAATCCTGACCCTCTCCCGAAACCTTACCCTCAACCGTGCCCTAATCTTAGCCAGCACACCAACACTCACCCGTGCCCTCACATGTATGCTAACCCTAAACCATTGCCATACACTAACCTATACCCTATTCCCTCCCTATTCCCTAACCCTACACCTAACCCGAATCCTTACACTGACCCTCACCGGAAGCCTGACCTCCACCCCTGCCATAATCTTAACCAGAACACAAACACTAAACCATGTCCTCACACGTACACTAACCCTAAGCCGTTGCCGTACCCTAAGCTGTACCCGAATCCCTGGCCATTCCCAAACCCTAACCCTAACAAGAACCCTAAACCTGACCCTCACCCGAAGCCTTTCCCTCACCCGTGACTTAATCTTAACCAGTACACCCACAATTACTCTTGCTCTCACACGTACGCTAACCCTAAACCGTTGCCATACACTAACCTGTACCCAAAGCCCTCCCCATTCTCTAACACTAACGCTAACCCGAACTCTTACCCTGACCCTCACCCAAAGCCTTACACTCACCCGTGCCCTAACCATAACCAGAACACCAACACTAACCCGTGCCTTCACACGTATGCTAACCCTAAACCGTTGCCGTACACTAAGCTGTACCCTATACCCTCCCGATTCCCTAACCCTAACACGAACCCTAACCCAGACCCTCACCCGAAGCCTTACCCTCACCCTTGCCCTAAACTTAACCAGTACACAAATATTACTCCATGCTCTCAAACGTCCTCTAACCCTAAACAACTGCCATACCCTAACCTGTACCCTAAACCCTCCGCATTCCCTAACCCTAACCCTAACCCAAACCCTAATCCTGACCATCTCCGGAACCCTCACCCTCACCCGTGCCCTAATCTTAGCCAGTACACCAACACTCACCCGTACCCTCACATGTATGCTAACCCGAAACCATTGCCATACACTAACTTGTACCTTATTCTCTCTGTATTTCCTAACCCTACACCTAACCGGATCCCTTACACGGACCCTCACCGTAAGCCTTACCTCCACCCGTGCCCTAATCTCAACCAGTACACAAACAATAACCCATGCCCTCACACGTACACTAACCCTAAGCCGTTGCCGTTCCGTAGGCTGTACCGTAATCCCTACCCATTCCCTAAACCTAACCCTAACAAGAACCATAAACCTGACCATCACCCGAAGCCTTTCCCTCACCCGTGACCTAATCTTAACCAGTAAACCCGCAATAACCCTTGCCCTCACACATACGCTCACCCTAAACCGTTGCCATACACTAAACTGTACCCTAAGCCCTCCCCATTCCCTGACACTAACGCTAACCCGAACGCTTACCCTGACCCTCACCCGAAGCCTTACACACACCCGTGCCCTAATCATAACCAGAACACCAACACTAACCCGTGCCTTCACACGTATGCTAACCCGAAACCGTTGCCGTACACTAAGCTGTACCCTATTCCCTCCCGATTCCCTAACCCTAACCCTAACACAAACCCTAACCCAGACACTCACCCGAAGCCTTACCCTCACCCTTGCGCTAATCTTAACCAGTACAAAAATATTACTCCGTGCTCTCAAACCTCCTCTAACCCTAAACCGTTGCCATACACTAACCTGTACCCTAAACCCTCCACATTCCCTAACCCTAACCCTAACTCAAACCCTAATCCTGACCCTCTCCCGAACCCTTACCCTCAACCGTGCCCTAATCTTAGCCAGTACACCAACACTCACCCGTGCCCTCACATGTATGCTAACCCTAAACCATTGCCATACACTAACCTATACCCTATTCCCTCCCTATTCCCTAACCCTACACCTAACCCGAATCCTTACACTGACCCTCACTGGAAGCCTGACCTCCACCCCTGCCATAATCTTAACCAGAACACAAACACTAAACCATGTCCTCACACGTACACTAACCCTAAGCCGTTGCCGGACCCTAAGCTGTACCCGAATCCCTCCCCATTCCCAAACCCTAACCCTAACAAGAACCCTAAACCTGACCCTCACCCGAAGCCTTTCCCTCACCCGTGACTTAATCTTAACCAGTACACCCACAATAACTCTTGCCCTCACACGTACGCTAACCCTAAACCGTTGCCATACACTAACCTGTACCCAAAGCCCTCCCCATTCTCTAACACTAACGCTAACCCGAACTCTTACCCTGACCCTCACCCAAAGCCTTACACTCACCCGTGCCCTAATCATAACCAGAACACCAACACTAACCCGTGCCTTCACACGTATGCTAACCCTAAACCGTTGCCGTACCCTAAGCTGTACCCTATACCCTCCCGATTCCCTAACCCTAACCCTAACACGAACCCTAACCCAGACCCTCACCCAAAGCCTTACCCTCACCCTTGCCCTAATATTAACCAGTACACAAATATCACTCTATGGTTTCAAACGTCCTCTAACCCTAAACCACTCCCATACCCTAAACTGTACCCTAAACCCTCCGCATTGCCTAACCCTAACCCTAACGCAAACCGTAATCCTGACCATCTCCGGAACCCTTACCCTCACCCGTGCCCTAATCTTAGCCAGTAAACCAACACTCACCCGTACCCTCACATATATGCTAACCCAAAACCATTGCCATACACTAACTTGTGCCTTATTCTCTCCGTATTCCCTAACCCTACACCTAACCGGAACCCTTACACGGACCCTCACCGTAAGCCTTACCTCCACCCGTGGCCTAATCTTAACCAGTACACAAACACTAACCCATGCCCTCACACGTACACTAATCCCAAGCCTTTGCCGTTCCCTAGGCGGTACCGTAATCCCTACCCATTCCCTAAACCTAACCCTAACAAGAACCATAAACCTGACCATCACCCAAAGCCTTTCCCTCACCCGTGACCTAATCTTAACCAGTAAACCCGCAATAACCCTTGCCCTCACACATACGCTCACCCTAAACCGTTTCCATACACTAAACTGTAGCCTAAGCCCTCCCCATTCCCTTACACTAACGCTGACCCGAACGCTTACCCTGACCCTCACCCGAAGCCTTACACTCACCCGTGCCCTAATCATAACCAGAACACCAAAACTAACCCGTGCCTTCACACGTATGCTAACCCTAAACCGTTGCCGTACACTAAGCTGTATCCTAATCCCTCCCGATTCCCTAACCCTAACCCTAACACAAACCCTAACCCAGACCCTCACCCGAAGCCTTACCCTCACCCTTGCCCTAATCTTAACCAGTACAAAAATATTACTCCGTACTCTCAAACCTCAGCTAACCCTAAACCACTCCCATACCCTAACCTGTACCCTAAACCCTCCGCATTCCCTAACCCTAACCCTAACCCAAACAGTAATCCTGACCCTCTCCCGAAACCTTACCCTCAACCGTGCCTTAATCATAACCATAACACCAACACTAACCCGTGCCCTCAAACGTATGCTAACCCTAAACGGTTACCGTACACTAACCTGTACCCTATTCCTTCCCGATTCCCTAACCCTAACCCTAAAACGAACCCTAACCCAGACCCTCACCCGAAGCCTTACCCTCACCCTTGCCCTAAACTTAACCAGTACACAAATCTTACTCCATGCTCTCAAACGTCCTCTAACCGGAAACCACTGCCATACCCTAACCTGTACCCTAAACCCTCCGCATTCCCTAACCCTAACCCTAACCCAAACCCTAATCCTGACCATCTCCGGGACCCTTACCCTCACCCGTGCCTTAATCTTAGCCAGTACACCAACACTCACCCGTACCCTCACATGTATGCTAACCCGAAACCATTGCCATACACTAACTTGTACCTTATTCTCTCCGTATTTCCTAACCCTACACCTAACCGGATCCCTTACACTGACCCTCACCGTAAGCCTTACCTCCACCCGTGCCCTAATCTTAACCAGTACACAAACACTAAACCAAGCCCTCACACGTACACTAACCCTAAGCCGTTGCCGTTCGCTAAGCTGTACCGTAATCCCTACCCATTCCCTAAACCTAACCCTAATAAGAACCATAAACCTGACCATCACCCGAAGCCTTTCCCTCACCCGTGACCTAATCTTAACCAGTAAACCCGCAATAACCCTTGCCCTCACACATACGCTCACCCTAAACCGTTGCCATACACTAAACTCTACCCTAAGCCCTCCCCATTCCCTGACACTAACGCTAACCCGAACGCTTACCCTGACCATCACCCGAAGCCTTACACTCACCCGTGCCCTAATCATAACCAGAACACCAACACTAACCCGTGCCTTCACACGTATGCTAACCCTAAACCGTTTCCGTACACTAAGCTGTACCCTATTCCCTCCCGATTCCCTAACCCTAACCCTAACACAAACCCTAACCCAGACCCTCAACAGAAGCCTTACCCTCACACTTGCCCTAATCTTAACCAGTACAAAAATATTACTCCGTGCTCTCAAACCTCCTCTAACCCTAAACCGTTGCCATACACTAACCTGTACCCTAAACCCTCCGCATTCCCTAACCCTAACCCTAACCCAAACCCTAATCCTGACCCTCTCCCGAACCCTTACCCTCAACCGTGCCCTAATCTTAGCCAGTACACCAACACTCACCCGTGCCCTCACATGTATGCTAACCCTAAACCATTGCCATACACTAACCTATACCCTATTCCCTCCCTATTCCCTAACCCTACACCTAACCCGAATCCTTACACTGACCCTCACCGGAAGCCTGACCTCCACCCCTGCCATAATCTTAACCAGAACACAAACACTATACCATGTCCTCACACGTACACTAACCCTAAGCCGTTGCCGTACCCTAAGCTGTACCCGAATCCCTCCCCATTCCCAAACCCTAACCCTAACAAGAACCCTAAACCTGACCCTCACCCGAAGCCTTTCCCTCACCCGTGACTTAATCTTAACCAGTACACCCACAATAACTCTTGCCCTCACACGTACGCTAACCCTAAACCGTTGCCATACACTAACCTGTACCCAAAGCCCTCCCCATTCTCTAACACTAACGCTAACCCGAACTCTTACCCTGACCCTCACCCAAAGCCTTACACTCACCCGTGCCCTAATCATAACCAGAACACCAACACTAACCCGTGCCTTCACACGTATGCTAACCCTAAACCGTTGCCGTACACTAAGCTGTACCCTATACCCTCCCGATTCCCTAACCCTAACCCTAACACGAACCCTAACCCAGACCCTCACCCAAAGCCTTACCCTCACCCTTGCCCTAATATTAACCAGTACACAAATATCACTCCGTGGTTTCAAACGTCCTCTAACCCTAAACCACTCCCGTACCCTAAACTGTACCCTAAACCCTCCGCATTCCCAAACCCTAACCCTAACCGAAACCCTAATCCTGACCATCTCCGGAACCCTTACCCTCACCCGTGCCCTAATCTTAGCCAGTAAACCAACACTCACCCGTACCCTCACATATATGCTAACCCAAAACCATTGCCATACACTAACTTGTGCCTTATTCTCTCCGTATTCCCTAACCCTACACCTAACCGGAACCCTTACACGGACCCTCACCGTAAGCCTTACCTCCACCCGTGCCCTAATCTTAACCAGTACACAAACACTAACCCATGCCCTCACACGTACACTAACCCTAAGCCGTTGCCGTTCCCTAGGCGGTACCGTAATCCCTACCCATTCCCTAAACCTAACCCTAACAAGAACCATAAACCTGACCATCACCCGAAGCCTTTCCCTCACTCGTGACCTAATCTTAACCAGTAAACCCGCAATGACCCTTGCCCTCACACATACGCTCACCCTAAACCGTTGCCATACACTAAACTGTACCCTAAGCCCTCCCCATTCGCTTACAATAACGCTAACCCGAACGCTTACCCTGACCCTCACCCGAAGCCTTACACTCACCCGTGCCCTAATCATAACCAGAACACCAAAACTAACCCGTGCCTTCACACGTATGCTAACCCTAAACCGTTGCCGTACACTAAGCTGTATCCTAAACCCTCCCGATTCCCTAACCCTAACCCTAACACAAACCCTAACCCAGACCCTCACCGGAAGCCTTACCCTCACCCTTGCCCTAATCTTAACCAGTACAAAAATATTACTCCGTACTCTCAAACCTCAGCTAACCCTAAACCACTCCCATACCCTAACCTGTACCCTAAACCCTCCGCATTCCCTAACCCTAACCCTAACCCAAACAGTAATCCTGACCCTCTCCCGAAACCTTACCCTCAACCGTGCCTTAATCATAACCAGAACACCAACACTAACCCGTGCCCTCAAACGTATGCTAACCCTAAACGGTTACCGTACACTAACCTGTACCCTATTCCTTCCCGATTCCCTAACCCTAACCCTAAAACGAACCCTAACCCAGACCCTCACCCGAAGCCTTACCCTCACCCTTGCCCTAAACTTAACCAGTACACAAATATTACTCCATGCTCTCAAACGTCCTCTAACCGGAAACCACTGCCATACCCTAACCTCTACCCTAAACCCTCCGCATTCCCTAACCCTAACCCTAACCCAAACCGTAATCCTGACCATCTCCGGGACCATTACCCTCACCCGTGCCCTAATCTTAACCAGTACACCAACACTCACCCGTACCCTCACATGTATGCTAACCCGAAACCGTTGCCATACACTAACTTGTACCTTATTCTCTCCGTATTTCCTAACCCTACACCTAACCGGATCCCTTACACTGACCCTCACCGTAAGCCTTACCTCCACCCGTGCCCTAATCTTAACCAGTACACAAACACTAACCCAAGCCCTCACACGTACACTAACCCTAAGCCGTTGCCGTTCGCTAAGCTGTACCTTAATCCCTACCCATTCCCTAAACCTAACCCTAATAAGAACCATAAACCTGACCATCACCCGAAGCCTTTCCCTCACCTGTGACCTAATCTTAACCAGTAAACCCGCAATAACCCTTGCCCTCACACATACGCTCACCCTAAACCGTTGCCATACAGTAAACTGTACCCTAAGCCCTCCCCATTCCCTTACACTAACGTAACCCGAACGCTTACCCTGACCCTCACCCGAAGCCTTACACTCACCCGTGCCCTAATCATAACCGGAACACCAACACTAACCCGTGCCTTCACACGTATGCTAACCCTAAACCGTTGCGGTACACTAAGCTGTACCCCATTCCCTCCCGATTCCCTAACCCTAACCCTAACACAAACCCTAACCCAGACCCTCACACAAAGCCTTACCCTCACCCTTGCCCTAATCTCAACCAGTACAAAAATATTACTCCGTGCTCTCAAACCTCCTCTAACCCTAAACCACTCCCATACCCTAACCTGTACCCTAAACCCTCCGCATTCCCTAACCCTAACCCTAACCCAAACCCTAATCCTGACCTTCTCCCGAAACCTTACCCTCACCCGTGCCCTAATCATAACCAGAACACAAACACTAACCCGTGCCCTCAAACGTATGCTAACACTAAACGGTTACCGTACACTAACCTGTACCCTATTCCCTCCCGATTCCCTAACCCTAACCCTAACACGAACCCTAACCCAGGCCCTCACCCGAAGCCTTACCCTCACCCGTGCCCTAATCTTAGCCAGTACACCAACACTCACCCGTACTCTCACATGTATGCTAACCCGAAACCATTGCCATACACTAACTTGTGCCTTATTCTTTCCGTATTCCCTACCCCTACACCTAACCGGAACCCTTACACTGACACTCACCGTAAGCCTTACCTCCACCCGTGCCATAATCTTAACCAGAACACAAACACTAAACCATGTCCTCACACGTACACTAACCCTAAGCCGTTGCCGTACCCTAAGCTGTACCCGAATCCCTCTCCATTCCCAAACCCTAACCCTAACAAGAACCCTAAACCTGACCCTCACCCGAAGCCTTTCCCTCACCCGTGACTTAATCTTAACCAGTACACCCACAATAACTCTTGCCCTCACACGTACGCTAAACCTAAACAGTTGCCATACACTAACCTGTACCCAAAGCCCTCCCCATTCTCTAACACTAACGCTAACCCGAACTCTTACCCTGACCCTCACCCAAAGCCTTACACTCACCCGTGCCCTAATCATAACCAGAACACCAACACTAACCCGTGCCTTCACACGTATGCTAACCCTAAACCGTTGCCGTACACTAAGCTGTACCCTAATCCCTCCCGATTCCCTAACCCTAACCCTAACACAAACCCTAACCCAAACCCTCACCCGAAGCCTTACCCTCACCCTTGCCCTAATCTTAACCAGTACAAAAATATTACTCCGTACTCTCAAACCTCCGCTAACCCTAAACCACTCCCATACCCTAAACTGTACCCTAAACCCTCCGCATTCCCTAACCCTAACCCTAACCCAAACAGTAATCCTGACCCTCTCCCGAAACCTTACCCTCACCCGTGCCTTAATCATAACCAGAACACCAACACTAACCCGTGCCCTCAAACGTATGCTAACCCTAAACGGTTACCGTACACTAACCTGTACACTATTCCTTCCCGATTCCCTAACCCTAACCCTAAAACGAACCCTAACCCAGACCCTCACCCGAAGCCTTACCCTCACACTTGCCCTAAACTTAACCAGTACACAAATATTACTCCATGCTCTCAAACGTCCTCTAACCGTAAACCACTGCCATACCCTAACCTGTACCCTAAACCCTCCGCATTCCCTAACCCTAACCCTAACCCAAACCCTAATCCTGACCATCTCCGGGACCCTTACCCTCACCCGTGCCTTAATCTTAGCCAGTACACCAACACTCACCCGTACCCTCACATGTATGCTAACCCGAAACCATTGCCAGACACTAACTTGTACCTTATTCTCTCTGTATTTCCTAACCCTACACCTAACCGGATCCCTTACACTGACCCTCACCATAAGCCTTACCTCCACCCGTGCCCTAATCTTAACCAGTACACAAACACTAAACCAAGCCCTCACACGTACACTAACCCTAAGCCGTTGCCGTTCGCTAAGCTGTACCGTAATCCCTACCCATTCCCTAAACCTAACCCTAATAAGAACCATAAACCTGACCATCACCCGAAGCCTTTCCCTCACCCGTGACCTAATCTTAACCAGTAAACCCGCAATAACCCTTGCCCTCACACATACGCTCACCCTAAACCGTTGCCATACACTAAACTCTACCCTAAGCCCTCCCCATTCCCTGACACTAACGCTAACCCGAACGCTTACCCTGACCATCACCCGAAGCCTTACACTCACCCGTGCCCTAATCATAACCAGAACACCAACACTAACCCGTGCCTTCACACGTATGCTAACCCTAAACCGTTTCCGTACACTAAGCTGTACCCTATTCCCTCCCGATTCCCTAACCCTAACCCTAACACAAACCCTAACCCAGACCCTCAACAGAAGCCTTACCCTCACACTTGCCCTAATCTTAACCAGTACAAAAATATTACTCCGTGCTCTCAAACCTCCTCTAACCCTAAACCGTTGCCATACACTAACCTGTACCCTAAACCCTCCGCATTCCCTAACCCTAACCCTAACCCAAACCCTAATCCTGACCCTCTCCCGAAACCTTACCCTCAACCGTGCCCTAATCTTAGCCAGCACACCAACACTCACCCGTGCCCTCACATGTATGCTAACCCTAAACCATTGCCATACACTAACCTATACCCTATTCCCTCCCTATTCCCTAACCCTACACCTAACCCGAATCCTTACACTGACCCTCACCGGAAGCCTGACCTCCACCCCTGCCATAATCTTAACCAGAACACAAACACTAAACCATGTCCTCACACGTACACTAACCCTAAGCCGTTGCCGTACCCTAAGCTGTACCCGAATCCCTGGCCATTCCCAAACCCTAACCCTAACAAGAACCCTAAACCTGACCCTCACCCGAAACCTTTCCCTCACCCGTGACTTAATCTTAACCAGTACACCCACAATTACTCTTGCTCTCACACGTACGCTAACCCTAAACCGTTGCCATACACTAACCTGTACCCAAAGCCCTCCCCATTCTCTAACACTAACGCTAACCCGAACTCTTACCCTGACCCTCACCCAAAGCCTTACACTCACCCGTGCCCTAACCATAACCAGAACACCAACACTAACCCGTGCCTTCACACGTATGCTAACCCTAAACCGTTGCCGTACACTAAGCTGTACCCTATACCCTCCCGATTCCCTAACCCTAACACGAACCCTAACCCAGACCCTCACCCGAAGCCTTACCCTCACCCTTGCCCTAAACTTAACCAGTACACAAATATTACTCCATGCTCTCAAACGTCCTCTAACCCTAAACAACTGCCATACCCTAACCTGTACCCTAAACCCTCCGCATTCCCTAACCCTAACCCTAACCCAAACCCTAATCCTGACCATCTCCGGAACCCTCACCCTCACCCGTGCCCTAATCTTAGCCAGTACACCAACACTCACCCGTACCCTCACATGTATGCTAACCCGAAACCATTGCCATACACTAACTTGTACCTTATTCTCTCTGTATTTCCTAACCCTACACCTAACCGGATCCCTTACTCGGACCCTCACCGTAAGCCTTACCTCCACCCGTGCCCTAATCTCAACCAGTACACAAACAATAACCCATGCCCTCACACGTACACTAACCCTAAGCCGTTGCCGTTCCGTAGGCTGTACCGTAATCCCTACCCATTCCCTAAACCTAACCCTAACAAGAACCATAAACCTGACCATCACCCGAAGCCTTTCCCTCACCCGTGACCTAATCTTAACCAGTAAACCCGCAATAACCCTTGCCCTCACACATACGCTCACCCTAAACCGTTGCCATACACTAAACTGTACCCTAAGCCCTCCCCATTCCCTGACACTAACGCTAACCCGAACGCTTACCCTGACCCTCACCCGAAGCCTTACACACACCCGTGCCCTAATCATAACCAGAACACCAACACTAACCCGTGCCTTCACACGTATGCTAACCCGAAACCGTTGCCGTACACTAAGCTGTACCCTATTCCCTCCCGATTCCCTAACCCTAACCCTAACACAAACCCTAACCCAGACACTCACCCGAAGCCTTACCCTCACCCTTGCCCTAATCTTAACCAGTACAAAAATATTACTCCGTGCTCTCAAACCTCCTCTAACCCTAAACCGTTGCCATACACTAACCTGTACCCTAAACCCTCCACATTCCCTAACCCTAACCCTAACTCAAACCCTAATCCTGACCCTCTCCCGAACCCTTACCCTCAACCGTGCCCTAATCTTAGCCAGTACACCAACACTCACCCGTGCCCTCACATGTATGCTAACCCTAAACCATTGCCATACACTAACCTATACCCTATTCCCTCCCTATTCCCTAACCCTACACCTAACCCGAATCCTTACACTGACCCTCACTGGAAGCCTGACCTCCACCCCTGCCATAATCTTAACCAGAACACAAACACTAAACCATGTCCTCACACGTACACTAACCCTAAGCCGTTGCCGGACCCTAAGCTGTACCCGAATCCCTCCCCATTCCCAAACCCTAACCCTAACAAGAACCCTAAACCTGACCCTCACCCGAAGCCTTTCCCTCACCCGTGACTTAATCTTAACCAGTACACCCACAATAACTCTTGCCCTCACACGTACGCTAACCCTAAACCGTTGCCATACACTAACCTGTACCCAAAGCCCTCCCCATTCTCTAACACTAACGCTAACCCGAACTCTTACCCTGACCCTCACCCAAAGCCTTACACTCACCCGTGCCCTAATCATAACCAGAACACCAACACTAACCCGTGCCTTCACACGTATGCTAACCCTAAACCGTTGCCGTACCCTAAGCTGTACCCTATACCCTCCCGATTCCCTAACCCTAACCCTAACACGAACCCTAACCCAGACCCTCACCCAAAGCCTTACCCTCACCCTTGCCCTAATATTAACCAGTACACAAATATCACTCTATGGTTTCAAACGTCCTCTAACCCTAAACCACTCCCATACCCTAAACTGTACCCTAAACCCTCCGCATTGCCTAACCCTAACCTTAACGCAAACCCTAATCCTGACCATCTCCGGAACCCTTACCCTCACCCGTGCCCTAATCTTAGCCAGTAAACCAACACTCACCCGTACCCTCACATATATGCTAACCCAAAACCATTGCCATACACTAACTTGTGCCTTATTCTCTCCGTATTCCCTAACCCTACACCTAACCGGAACCCTTACACGGACCCTCACCGTAAGCCTTACCTCCACCCGTGGCCTAATCTTAACCAGTACACAAACACTAACCCATGCCCTCACACGTACACTAATCCCAAGCCTTTGCCGTTCCCTAGGCGGTACCGTAATCCCTACCCATTCCCTAAACCTAACCCTAACAAGAACCATAAACCTGACCATCACCCAAAGCCTTTCCCTCACCCGTGACCTAATCTTAACCAGTAAACCCGCAATAACCCTTGCCCTCACACATACGCTCACCCTAAACCGTTTCCATACACTAAACTGTAGCCTAAGCCCTCCCCATTCCCTTACACTAACGCTGACCCGAACGCTTACCCTGACCCTCACCCGAAACCTTACACTCACCCGTGCCCTAATGATAACCAGAACACCAACACTAACCCGTGCCTTCACACGTATGCTAACCCTAAACCGTTGCCGTACACTCACCTGTACCCTATTCCCTACCGATTCCCTAACCCTAAACCTAACACGAACCCTAACCCAGACCCTCACCCGAAGCCTTACCCTCACCCTTGCCCTGAACGTAACCAGTACACAAATATTACTCCATGCTCTCAAACGTCCTCTAACCCTAAATCACTGCCATACCCTAACCTGTACCCTAAACCCTCCTCATTCCCTAACCCTAACCCTAACCCAAACCCTAATCCTGACCATCTCCGGAACCCTTACCCTCACCCGTGCCCTAATCTTAGCCAGTACACCAACACTCACCCGTACCCTCACATGTATGCTAACCCGAAACCATTGCCATTCACTAACTTGAACCTTATTCTCTCCGTATTCCCTAACCGTACACCTAACCGGAAACCTTACACTGACCCTCACCGTAAGCCTTACCTCCACCCGTGCCCTAATCTTAACCAGTACACAAACACTAACCCATGCCCTCACACGTACACTAACCCTAAGCTGTTGCCGTTCCCTAAGCTGTACCGTAATCCCTACCCATTCCCTAAACCTACCCCTAACAAGAACCATAAACCTGACCATCACCC
This sequence comes from Inia geoffrensis, assembly GCA_036417435.1. Lineage (NCBI taxonomy): Eukaryota > Metazoa > Chordata > Mammalia > Artiodactyla > Iniidae > Inia > Inia geoffrensis. The sequence continues at coordinate 154,456,289 of CM070902.1, forward strand.
GAAGCCTTTCCCTCACCCGTGACCTAATCTTAACCAGTAAACCCGCAATAACCCTTGCCCTCACATATACGCTCACCCTAAACCGTTGCCATACACTAAACTGTACCCTAAGCCCTCCCCATTCCCTTACACTAACGCTAACCCGAACGCTTACCCTGACCATCACCCGAAGCCTTACACTCACCCGTGCCCTAATCATAACCAGAACACCAACACTAACCCGTGCCTTCACACGTATGCTAACCCTAAACCGTTGCCGTACACTAAGCTGTTCCCTATTCCCCCCCGATTCCCTAACCCTAACACTAACACAAACCCTAACCCAGACCCTCACCCGAAGCCTTACCCTCACCCTTGCCCTAATCTTAACCAGTACAAAAATATTACTCCGTGCTCTCAAACCTTCTCTAACCCTAAACCGTTGTCATATACTAACCTGTACCCTAAACCCTCCGCATTCCCTAACCCTAACCCTAACCCAAACCCTAATCCTGACCCTCTCCCGAAACCTTACCCTCACCCGTGCCCTAATCATAACCAGAACACAAACACTAACCCGTGACCTCAAACGTATGCTAACCCTAAACGGTTACCGTACACTAACCTGTACCCTATTCCCTCCCGATTCCCTAACCCTAACCATAACACGAACCCTAACCCAGGCCCTCACCCGAATCCTTACCCTCACCCTTGCCCTAAACTTAACCAGTACACAAATATTACTCCATGCTCTCAAACGTCCTCTAACCCTAAACCACTGCCATACCCTAACCTGTACCCTAAACCCTCCGCATTCCCTAAACCTAACCCTAACCCAAACCCTAATCCTGACCATCTCCAGAACCCTTACCCTCACCCGTGCCCTAATCTTAGCCAGTACACCAACACTCACCAGTACCCTCACATGTATGCTAACCCGAAACCATTGCCATACACTAACTTGCACCTTGTTCTCTCCGTATTCCCTAACCCTACACCTAACCGGAACCCTTACACTGACCCTCACCCTAAGCCTTACCTGCACCCGTGCCCTAATCTTAACCAGTACACAAACACTAACCCATGCCCTCACACGTACACTAACCCTAAGCTGTTGCCGTTCCCTAAGCTGTACCCTAAACCCTACCCATTCCCTAAACCTTACCCTAACAAGAACCATAAACCTGACCATCACCCGAAGCCTTTCCCTCACCCGTGACGTAATCTTAACCAGTAAACCCACAATAACCCTTGCCCTCACACATACGCTCACCCTAAACCGTTGCCATACACTAAACTGTACCCTAAGCCCTTCCCATTCGCTTACACTAACGCTAACCAGAACGCTTACCCTGACCCTCACCCGAAGCCTTACACTCACCCGTGCCCTAACCATAACCAGAACACCAACACTAACCCGTGCCTTCACAAGTATGCTAACCCTAAACCGTTGCCGTACACTAAGCTGTACCCTATTCCCTCCCGATTCCCTAACCCTAACCCTAACACAAACCCTAACCCAGACCCTCACCCGAAGCCTTACCCTCACCCTTACCCTAATCTTAACCAGTACAAAAATATTACTGCGTGCTCTTAAACCTCCTCTAACCCTAAACCACTCCCATACCCTAACCTGTACCCTAAACCCTCCGCATTCCCTAAACCTAACCCTAACCCAAACCCTAACACTGACCCTCACCAGAAGCCTTACCTTCACCCGTACCCTTATCTTAACCAGTACACCAACACTAATCCGTGCCCTCACACGTACGCTAACCCTAATCCGTTGCCGTACACTAACCTGCACCCTAATCCCTCCCCATTCCCTAACCCCAACCCTAACCCGAACCCTAAACCTGACCCTCACCAGAAGCTCTATCCTGACCCATGCCCTAATCTTAACCAGTACAACAACACTGACCCGTTCCCTCACACGTACGGTAACCCTAAACCGTTGCCTTACACTAACCTATACCCTAATCCCGCCCCATTCTCTAATCCTAAACCTAACCCTTACACAGACCCTCAGCCGAAACCTTACCCTCAACAATGCCCTAATCTTAACCAGTACACCAACACTAACACGTGCCATCACACGTATGCTAAACCTAAACCATTGCCGTACCCTAACCTGTACCCTAATCCCTCCTCATTCCCTAACCCTAACCCAAACCCGAAACCTAACCCTGACGCTCACCCGGAGACTTATCCTCATCCGTACCGTAATCTTAAACAGTACAGCAAATCTAACCCGTGCCCACACACGTACGCTAACCCTAAACCGTTGCTGTACCCTACCTGGACCCTAATCCCTACCCATTCCCTAACCCTAACCCGAACCCGAACCCTAAACCTGACCCTCACCTGAAGCCTTACCCTCACCCGTGCTCTAATCTTACGCAGTACAGCAACATTAACCCGTGCCCTCACACATACGCGAACCCTAAACTGTTGCCGTACCCTAACCTGTACACTAATCCCTCCCCATGCCTTAACCCTAACACTAACCCATAACCTAAATCTGACCCTCACCTGAAGCCGTACCCTCACCCGTGCCCTAATCTTAAGCAGTACACCAACTCTCAACATTGCTCTCACACGAATGCTAACCCTAAAGTGTTGCCGTGCCCTAACCTGTACCCTAATCCCTCCCCATTCCTTAACCCTAACCTTAACCCGAATCCTTACCCTGACCCTCAACAAAAGCCTTACCCTCACCCGTGCCCTAAACTTAACCAGTACACCAACACTAACAAGTGCCCCCACATGTACGCTAAGCTTAAATTGCTGCCATACCCTAACCTGTACCCTAATCCTTCCCCATTCCCTAAACCTAACCCTAAACCGAACCCAAGCCCTGACCTTCACCCGAAGCCTTACGTTCACCCGTGCCCTAATCTTAACCAGTACTCCAACACTAACCCATGTCCTTACACATACGCTAACACTAAACCGTTGCTATACCCTAAACTCTACCCTGAACCCTCCCCATTCCCTAACCCTACCCTAACCCGAACTATTACTCTGACACTCACCCGAAACCTTACCCTCCCCCAGGCCATAATCTTAACCAGTACACCAAAACTACCTCGTGCTCTCACACGTACGCACATCCTAAACCATTGCCGTAACCTAACCTGTCCCCTACTCCCTCCCCCTTCCCTAACCCTAACCCAAACCCTAACACTGATCCTCAGCCGAAGCCATACTCTCAACCGTGCCCTAATCTTAAATAGTACACCAACACTAACCTGTGCCCTCACACGTACGCTAACCCTAAACCGTTCCCGTACACTAACCTGTACCCTTATCCCTCCCCATTCCTTAACCCTAACCCTAACCCGAACACTAACACTGATCCACACACGAAGCCTTACCTTCACCCTTGCCCTAATCTTAACCAGTACACCAACATTACACTGTGCCCTCACACGTCTGCTAACCCTAAACTTTTGCCGTACCTTAATTGTACCCTAAACCCACAAAATTCCCTAACCGTAACCCGAACCTGAACGCTAACCCTGACCCTCACCCGAAGCCTTACTCTCACCCATGCTCCAAATTTAACCATTACAACAACAATAACCCGTGCCCTAACACATACGCTAACCCTAAACTGATGCCGTTCCCTAACCTGTACCCTAATCCGTTCCAGTTCCCAAACCCGAAACCTAACCCTGAACCTCACCCGAAGCCTTACACTCTCCCGTGCCCTAATCCTAACCAGTACATGAACACTAACCCGTGCCCTCACACGTATGCTAACCCTAAAACATTGCTGTACCCTAAACTGTACCTTAAACCATCCCTGTTCCCTAACAATAACCCTAAAGCGAACACTAACCCTGACACTCACCAGAAACCTTACCTTCTCCTGTGCCCTAATACTTACATGTACATGAACAGTAACTTGTACACTCACACGTACACTAACCCTAAACCATTTCCGTAACCTAACCTGAACCAAACACCCTCCCCGTTCCCTAACACTACACCTAAACCGAACCCTAACTCTACCACTCACAAGAAGCCTTACCCTCACCCAGACCCTAATCCTAACCCGTACACGAAAACTAACCCATGCCCTCACACATACACCAACCCAAAACTGTTGCTGTACACTAACGTGTACCCTAACCATCCCCATTCCCTAACACTAACCCTAACCAGAACACTCACCCTGACCCTTACCCGAAGCCTTACCCTCACCCGTGCCCTAATCCTATCCCGTACACGAACACTAAACTATGCCCGCATACATACGCTAACCCTAAATTGTTGCCGTAACCTAACCTGTAATCTAACCCGACCCTCTTCTCTAACCCTAACCGCTACACTAAACCTGACGCACTACCTAAGCCTTAAACTCACAGATTCCCTAATCCTAAACCGTAAATGAGCACTAACCAGTGTCCTCACAAGTACGATAAACCTAAACTGTTCCCGTATCCTAACCTGTACCATAAACCCTCTCCTTTCCCTAACCATAACCCTAACCGGAACCCTAAACCTGATCCTCACCCGAAGCACTTTTTGGCCATCCAAGCAAGCCTGCAATGGAAGTCCGCACTACAATGAAGTCTCTCTTTCCACCGCTCAAAAGGGGCGTCCGAAAAAAGGGTAAAATCCAGAGAGGCAGGACAGGCTTTGGAGAACCGGCAGCCTTGTTATGCTGATGGGCGGGATGTAAATTGCCAACAGCCACTCTGGAGAAATGTATGGTGTTTCCTGGTACAAATAAAAAACCAAGCTACAGAGCATAGGGCACTTCCACTTATGGTGCTATAGATTCGGAAAATTTAAATGAAAAACACATAGCCACACCAAAGTTTGGGGCTGCTCTGTTTACGAGAACCTTGACTTCGGTACAACTTCAATAGACCAGAAAGAGAAAAATGGATATAGAAGTTGTGGTACTTAACCTACAATGGAATATCACTCAACAATGAAATCAATGACATCAGGCCAGTAGCAGCATAATGAGTGGATTTAGGTACGATGATTCTAAGTGAAATAAGTCACACAGAAAAAGAAACACCATAAGATATCAGTAATACTGGGAATGTAAACACGGCTACACATGAACTGTATTACAAAACACAACAGAGCCTCACATTTACAAAAGAAACGTAGGCTTGCTTAAGGGGAAAGGTGAGTTGGGAGGCTGCATAAAACCAGAGGTTGACATTAGTACAGATACCGTTCCATAAGCCAAATATATTTTAGACAAGACCTACTCCGTGCTCAACGAAATGGACTCAACACCCCATATTAAAAACCTAGGAATATACCTGACTATGAAGAAACTTAAAACCCATATATTTACAGGTCTCCGTAAGAGAATCATGTGTGTGTACAGAGGCATAAACACAGCAGTGAAAATAAGCTAAATTCCATTATAAAAATAAATTTTAAAAACAAAACACAAAGACTGTGAAATACAGAGAATTTCTTAAATAAGTCGTTCAAGGCTTGTGATGAAACTTGGACTTACCACCTCTACATCCACAGCTGTGGGAGAGATAAGGTTGGGGACTTGGGGCTGATAGGATTGGTGAGGTTTCCTGAGCGAATGCAGACCCGTTGATGTAATAGTGCATGGTACCCATTCCATGGGTCCCAAATCTCCAGTTTTAAGGGATTTATCCTTCAGCTAAAATATGCATGGAAAACCCAGAATATGGTCCAAGTGACCAGGCAAAATTTCTAAAACTCATCTCAATTTTAGGCCCCTAGTACTCGGGTTCACACTTCCAGATGCTTTATTAACACTCTCCCCACTTGGAGAGTCAGTGCGTTTAACCTCTTTTTTGGCACAGTTTGCAACTTCAGCAGAAGTTGAACAGGTATAAGGAGAACCAATGAGTGACTAACTCTAGGTTTTTGGACGGGCACATTGAACTCTGATTTCCCTCCAGGAAGAAGAATTCACCAAAGGTTCAGCGTGCCGTGCCAGAACCAATTTAGGGCATGAAGCAATCTTCGGTTTTGCGGCCAGCTCACAAGAAAGTGTTTTGAAAAAAGGAGCTTAGGGGCACTGTAATTCACAATCCTGCAGTTACAAATGACCCCTATCGTCCAACAAATTATTGAAGGAAGGCTGTGAAGAGAATTTGAACGCGAGGCAGAATTGCAGAAATCAGATATCAGGTGGTAGATTAAAATTTCTCTGAAAACATAGGAAAAGAGGCAGCACATCGACAATGATGCACTTGGCCAAAAAGGGCGTATGCGTTTTTTCCTGAATATATTCAGGAAAAAACGCATATGCTTTTTTTGGCAAACCAAACAAGCCTGCAATTGAAAAACACACTACAGTGAAGTCTCACTTCCCACTGCTCAAAAGGGCCGTCCGAAAAAAGTGTAAAATCCAGAGAGGCAGGACAGGCCACGGCGAACAGGCAGCCTTGTTATGCTGATGGTCGGGATGTAAATTGCCAACAGCCACTCTAGAGAATTGAATGGTGTTTCCTGAAACATCAAGAAAACCAAGCTACAGAGCCTAGGGCACTTCCACGTATGGTGCTATAGATTCGGAAAATTTAAATGAAGAAGACACAGCCACACCAAAGTTTGGGGCTGCTCTGTTTACGAGAACCTTGACTACGGTACAACTTCAATAGCTGAGAAAGAGAAAAATGGATATAGAAGTTGTGGTACTTACCTACAATGGAATATCACTTAACAATGAAATCAGTGGCATCAGGCCAGTAGCAGCATAATGAGTGGATTGAGGTACGATGATTCTAAGTGAAATAAGTCACACAGAAAAAGAAACATCATATGATATCACTAATACCGGGAATGTAAACACGGCTACACATGAACTGTTTTACAAAACACAACAGAGTCTCACATTTACAAAAGAAACTTATGCTTGCTTAAGGGGAAAGGTGAGTTGGGAGGCTGCATAAAAACAGAGGTTGACATTACTACAGATACCGTTCCATAAGCCAAATATATATTAGACAACACCTACTCATTGCTCAACGAAATGGACTCAACACCCCGTATTCAAAACCTAGGAACATACCTGACTACGAAGAAACTTAAAACCCGTATATTTATAGGTCTCTGTAAGAGAATCATGTGTGTGTACAGCGGCATAAACACAGCAGTAAAAATAAGCTAAATCCCATTATAAATATAAATTTCAAAAACAAAACACAAAGACTGTGAAAAAGAAATTCTTAAATAAGTCATTCAGGGCTTCTGACGAAACTTGGATTTACCAACTCTACATCCACTGCTGGGGGAGATATAAGGCTGGACACTTGTGGCTGGTTAGATTGGTGAGGTTTGGAGAGCAAATCCAGACCCTTTGATGTAATGGTGCATGGAACCCATTCCA